>JAODLC010000125.1:25320-37087 GCA_026781145.1 Hippopotamyrus pictus | reverse complement strand
TGACCCTTCCCCCCCCCCCCCCCCAGCAATCTGTGAGAAAAGGATGGGGGGTTTGTCGAGACACAAAGGGAAGTAGACGTGGAATAAAGGAAGAAACTTGCCCAGACAAATAAATGACCCCAAGGGTGTACAGTTTGGAATTGTCTCTCAGACTGAACAGAAAACCTCAAACAGAATGAAGCAGGAGGAAATTACTGCTCTGTGACTGAAAACAATCCCTAAACTAATTGTGTTATCTTATAAGATAACTAGCATGTTTGTTGGCTGTGTTTGTTTATTTCTTTTTCTAATTTAACTTGTTGTATGGTTAAGGGTCCATTAAGGTCTTTGGGGATCATCATTGGGAATGGCACTAAATAAAAATAAACTGAATGAAATTTAATTTTATTGAATTTAACAGCTCTAGGTTGTCATCAATTTCAGTTCTCCCCATGGAAAAATGTTGCCATTGTCTGCTCAGATGTAACTAAACACCAAAGTTAGCACATGGACTGGTAACTATGGCCTAACAATGGGGGTCTGGTGCCCATCCACTGACTGGGTGGCCAGTTCCAGGAGGCCCTGCAGGAAGCTCGAATCCAGATCGTTCGGGAGCGGTAGTGGACTGCTATCCTGCCCACTGTCCCATCTCCTGCTCACGGAATGGAGTGTTGTTTATTGATTTCTTAGCGCCCATGGCGGTGCGATGGTGTTGGTGGGGGTTGGGGGCTTTGGGCGTGGAGCCACAGCGGATGGGCACTCTACATCTCACTTTACAGCACTGTCGGTGCACTTAATGGCGAGCAGACATGATCTCTCGTGAGGGTGGAGCAGGAGCCCCTTGGTAATGGGTAATTACTTCCCAAACTCGCACGACCATAATGCCGTCACCCCTAAGGAACTGTCTTAGGATTGGCCTGAATGGTGGGGCGGGGGGGGGCGGGTAGGGTGCAGGGTGTGCTGTATAATTGCTACATAACGAGTTTTATGCCAAACTAGACATTTTCAAATCAGTGTGTATCAAATATGATGCTGGTTAACCTCAGGATGTTAGGAGACACATTACAGAAAATGGAAAAGTCAGTCTAGGTCTCCCAAATATCCCCAGAAATGGAAGCTAAAAGGACCCCATGTGAGCTTCAATTCAGCACCAGGTTTACCCTGCCAGGTCTTTTAGGATTTCATACTCCTGTTTTTCTTATCTGGAGCACCACAAAAGCCGAGGTGCAGGACAATCGATTGGTATCCCCGAAAATGCTGCCAGGTGGCAAATCAGGGTATTGTGAGGGTAGAAAAGAAGAGCACTGGCTCTATCAATGACCCTTCCACAACTGAAACCTCCAACAGACTACACCAGTGCTCCCGTTATGCTTGTTAGCGCCCAGGATCAAACTGCATTTTGGTTTATGGTCCCTATAGGTTTTTAAGACCTAATGGAAAGAACAAGGCTCATCGTTGTCCTCTGGATCCAAGCAGTTGGATGTGTACATGGTGATATGATGAGATTACTTTCTTGGGTGACCTTAGACATCCCCCCCACCCCCCACCATAATTTGAAAATGTATTTAATGTATCCGGACTCGATCGCCTTATCTCTGGCTTGTTTGGGATGCTATCTTACTTTTGGACAAGCATCCGTGCGTCCTGCCAGTGGATCCAGGGGCCTGAAACACAGATAGCCTGCACACTGGGCTAATTCCACGTTCTCTAATTGCTGTTCCTGCGTATGGATTTCCGTTTGACATTACGTCGGACCGTTCGTCTCTCCTGTCTCTATCTGCCGCTTAAACGCTTTTCCATTTGTCCTAATTACATCGCTGCGGACGTGGATGCCCTGCGGAATGGCCCACCGCATCCATTTTGGTGGGCCCTGCATGGGCCCGGACCTGGGAGCATCCAGGACTGGAAATGTCCCTCCTCAAATTCAGGGAGAGGGAGCTGTTAGTAAATTTGGATGTGAGTGCTCAATGTCACGGCATGAAACACTGTACGAGCACATTAATTACTGACAAGCCTGAAGACGTCAGGGTAGATTGCTTCTTGAACGGAGGAAATGATCAATAAAATATCCTTCACATTTACAATTAGCCTGAACATTTTCTAGTTATTCCAGTTATAACAGAAACAAACCGAGAGTGATAATTGTGTCCCTAAAAGCCCTTGTAGTGATCTTACTCTTGGTCATCTAACAGTCATGCTGTGTACATTAAGACGATAACTTTTCTGGCTGCTGTAAATTTAGTTCATGCCCATGCCCCAGCCATATAATTTCCATCATCCCTCCACCAAACTTTTGGGCTCATTCACAATTTAAGTGTTTTTCCACTATGAGCCATCAGCCTTCTCTCGGCTCCCCAAGTCACATGTCCGGCAGCTATGCAGCAAGCTGTGTACGAATGTCTGCTCCCAGAAGAAGCATTGTGTGACAAATTTTTGCAGGCATTCATGCACACCTCTGCTGCAGCCACTTTGCTGGCATGTGTCAGGGAGATGCCAAGTCTGAATGATGCTGTGTCCCTTGATACTGGACAGATGGCATTGTTGGGTTGGTTTAATGGTGACTCTGTCTTTTGGGAATTCCAGGTTTGTCTGATGTGCCTTGATAGACGTGGCTCCTGCACCCCGGCTCCACCCCCGGTGTCCCCTGCAGCAGGATGGATCTGGCGCCCCCTTACAGGATGGACTCTGACAGCCTGGACTTGCAGCAGGTTCCAGTGCTGTCCATCGACCAAATCCGTGCCATCCGAGCCAACAACGACTACGTGGATCGGCCAGCAGCTCTGGAGCTCTGCCCCCAGATGGGTCCTACCCCCCCAATCCGTGACGAGCGGCCCAGCTTGGTGCCACGCAGCCAGAGCCACCCCCATCACTGCTACCCATCCCACATGAGCCGCTCTAGCACCGTGAGCTCCGTGTCCCGTGGCAGTGCCACCTCCGACCAGCGACTGCTACCCAGCCTGGCATCCTCACATTCGGGCCTGGCAGTGCGCACCCAACCCGAGAGTGGCCTGAAGTCCCGAGAAGGCCTGGGGAAAGTGCCATCCGTGGGCGGTGATCTGGGCAGCCACCTCTTCATCTGCGAGCACTGCGGCAAGTGCAAGTGTCCCGAGTGCAGCAGTCCCCGCAGGCTGCCCTCCTGCTGGGCATGTGGCCAGCGCTGCCTGTGCTCAGCCGAAGCTGCCGTGGAGCATGGCACATGCCTTTGTTGCATCAAGGGTCTCTTCTACCACTGCTCTGCTGACGACGAGGACAACTGCGCTGACCGCCCTTGCTCCTGTGGGCCTGCCCACGCCTGTGCCCGCTGGGGTACCATGGCTCTCCTGTCCCTCTGCCTGCCCTGCCTATGCTGCTACCCACCCGCCAAGCTGTGCCTCGCCCTGTGCCAGCATGGCTACGACCGGGCCTCCCGCCCAGGCTGCCGCTGCAGCAATACCAACACAGTGTGCCGGAAGATCTCTTCCTCCAACCCGACTACATTCCCAAAGTCCCTGGAGAAGCCAGTATGACAAGGATGATGACTCATACTTCTAAAGCCTGTCCCCGATAATCCTGATGACACCCCCATGCATCCCAACCCCACATCCACCTAACGGAGGGACCAAAGCTTCTTCATGAGACTCGATGCTGAAACGGCCACATCACCAACCAAGACCTGACCAAACAAACAGACCCAGACCATATCCACAACACCATACTATATATTTTTTTCTTAATTTGAGTCTATTTATTTATTTATTTGACATCCATTAACGCCATAGGTGGAGCGGATTGTGCGCCGTTGCAACAGCAGGAATAAACGCAAGAAAACGCATACAAGCTATCGTACCCTCAGGTTTCACGGAGGTTGACGGGATGGCCGCTCATCTCACCCACTGCCTGCTGCTCCCTGCACGAGTGCTGGAAAAAAATGAGCAAGAAGGCAAAATGGCGAGACGAGGCAAGCGGATCCAGACGTAGAACCAAGTGCTCAAAGCAACTGCGTGCGCTGCCAGGATACTTGTTCCTTCTGGCATTTTTGGGAATCCAGACATGGTTCACGTGCTGAAACTCGGAGACGAGCTGGTCAAATGTGCGGGAGGTTTCTGGCAGGATGCTGAAGCTTCCTGGGATCACACTGGGAAGGTGCCTGGATCCTGAGTACAGCTGTTCTGGGACTTTTTGTGGGGAGGGGGGTTCGACCCCTCAGACTGGTTCAGACACCCCCATCCATACCATCTCACTTAGGGCAGTTGGTCATTAATAGCGGGACAGACCAAGTTAACCATGTGAGATTGGACAGCAATTTTTTTTCTTGGGGGGGGGGGGTGTTACAAAGCATTTCAGATACTACACTGCCCGGGGACAGAGAAGACACCTGGGTGTGTGCATGCAGCCGTCTGGCTCCCTGAGTCAAAGCTTTATCTGTGTGCGTGGGGGGTAGCTGTTACAGCATGTAGATAAAAAAAATTTAAAAACATGCACGGGTAAGGCAGGGGGTGGGGGCTGGTTTCCAGATAGCGTGTGCCACTGCAGATCTGAAACCAGAGCTGCTCTCGATGTGAGCCTGGACTCCTCACTGACTGAGACAAGAAGGGGGGGGGAGGGGGCGTGCCTCTCCGATGCACTGATACCCGCTGGACTGTGAGAATCCGACACACACAGCCTCAGTGTCTGGCTGTTTGTATGCATAGTTGTCCTGTTTCTTCAAATTACTTTGGTATATTTTTGTATGTAAATATTATCAATTTATTGTTATTTTTACCTGTGATGGGTTGGTGCCCCATCCTGGGTTGTTCCCCGCCTTGCGCTCATCACCTCCGGGATGGGCTCCGGACCCCCCATGACCCTGAATAGAATAAGCAGTTTCAGAAAATGGGTATATGGATGGACGTTATTTTTACCGCATTTTTCCAATTGTTCCTGAGATTTACCATGAGTCGACAGTCCCATGCAATGCTTGTGCTATAAGTCGGCTTTGCTTTGCTGGGTGGGGAGACCTGGTTTGGTGTTATGTATCATTGGCATGCACCCGGTAATCTAGTGGTGGGGAGGCACCATCTATGGGACACCTACTAGGTCCTACTGGCAGCGCCAATCAAGGCCCTTGTCTGCCCTCTGAAGGACCTCCCCCACCCTTTGGTAATGCATGTCAAAAGGCAACCCACCTCCCCCCCCTGCCCCCCAACCCCGTCGCCCAGCCGGGGCTTTGGCAAGGGATGCCGTGCCAGGTGCTGCCGCCAGCATTCGGGTGCCCCCCCTGGCTGGCACAGTGCCGTACACCGACCGTAAGCTAACCTCTGTCAGCTCTCCCTGTCGTCTTCATAAGCATTTGCTTTGGTACAACTGGCATCCTGTATGGTGTAAAAGAATTTAAAGAACATATGAAATATCTATATATATATAAATAAGATTCTATATAAATAAATATATGAATATAAATTTTAGATTTATTTTTTCCGTTGCTGATGTTGACAGGTCACAGATATTTATTTAAATTGTTACTATGAGAGAGGTATTTATTTAATCGGTGGAGGAATGCCCCTTCTGACGAATTCTGACTTCCTTTTCCTGCACAGCTGCCATGGCCCTTGGTAGCCTGGCAGCTAATAAAATATGTTTTCAAGCGGCCTGTGTCTGGCTTCTTGGCCGGTTGGTGGTGCTGGCCGTGGGTGGGGTGGGGTGGGTCAGCGGGTGGGTCCCGTGAAGATGGCACACGCATGCGTGTGCGTGGAGACGGCGTGCGTGAGTGTCGACAGGTCCGCAGAGTTTACCGAGCCGGAAGTTATCAGCCCGATACCCAACGTGTCCGACTGATGGCTTCTAAGGGGTGTTCTGGGGGGCATTTCCCTCCTGAGATGGTGTCGGGGGGGGCAGTCTTTGTCTCCAGCTCACCACCACCACCCCCCCACTCCCATGCAGCTGCTTCGTGCTATAAATAAGTAATCAAGGCCAGGCAGTCATTTTAATGGATCTCAAGACAAGCGAATACAGATGTGTCTGCTGGCCCACCAAAAACGGTGTCTCCTCCTTCGAAGGGGACGTTATGTGACCGTCGTCCTTCTCTCGACTCCCCGAGTCACATGTCCGGCAGCTACATGGCACGCCATGTACGAACACCTGCCCCGGTGGGGCGGCCGAGCTAGACATCACCATCCTTCTCTCTTATAACCCGCGAGCGATTCCAGGGTGTCTGTAGAGTACCGTACTCTCAGTGGGGTGTAGTGGGGACATTCGCTCGCAGATGTCACTCCAGTGACAAGCCCCCCCCACCCCCACCACGTCGTCTTTGAGGGGAGTTTACAAAGGCCCCTGGCCTGCTTTTGTGCCGAGAGCCTGCATCTCACAGAGCGGTAAAGGGTAGATTAGTAATGTCGGGCCCGGTCACAAACGAGGGCTTGTCCTTCACATTCCAGCCCTCCCCCAAACTTCGAGTTCCTTCTGTGAGGTTCGGCTGCTCGTCAGGGTCTCGTACGGACTGTCGCCAGGCCGACTGTATAGTACACCTGCTCGTTGGCTCCATGAATATACATATTAGAATTAGAAAAGCTAGTCAATCTCTTAATCTCGGTGCCATCGTTTTTCTGATGCTAATTATAAATCCAAATGACTTCTTCACTCCCGCCCACCCAAACCATATTCCTGAAAGATTTGGCAGCCTGGGGGGAATTTTAGTGAGTCTGGCTTCTTTCGATTCGTGACCTTTGACCCCTCAGTGACAATGGACGACGAGCGTGTCGGCTGGGAGTCCTGACCCCTCCCCTCCTGGACCCCCTGCCCTCATAGCCCCCCGCACCTCCCAAGTGGCTCTTGTCACGCCTCAAAGGCGGTGTCCGGGCCAGCCCCGGGTCAGAGCCAGAACCCCACTGTATGGAGGAGAAACAATACAAGCCGTCAGTCAAGAGCCTCAGAGCTGTCAATCAGACGTCCCATCGACACCCCCCTCAGAGCACGGGCTGATTACGGGATCACACCCAGAAGCCACTCTTCAGTATCTGTCACTCTCTTCTGCCTGTTAGCTACGGAAAAGTCTATGTTCTTCATCTCTTACAAATAACTAAGAAGGGTCAGGAAAAAACACATGCGTAGGGAATGTTCCAACTGTGGAGATGTGATCCTGTCAGTACAGGTTAATGCTTAGAACCCGCCAGCTACGGAGATTGTTCTTGTCCTCAGATGCTATGGACAGAAAAATCAAACCCCCCCCCGCCCACCCCAGCAGGTGGATCAAGTACAAAGTATCCGATTCATTCTGCCAGTTCTTTCCGAACACATAAATTAAAATGAAAGCAACCAAAAGCCAAAAAGAAGCAGGTTCTACACACAGGCTATGCTATGCGTACTGACGCCTTAATCTAACTGATGTCACCTCACTGGTGCGGCGCGGGTCAGGAATCCCAGAATGAAATAAAAGTTCACAGACGTAAGGCGCACTGTGGGAGACTGGGGAAGTAGTCACTGATTGAATTATCGTTTGTTAACAAACTGTATAGTTTGTATACAAACTAGCTGGCCTTTAGGTGAAACATTATTAAAACACATAATTAATGCTAATTCATAATGTGGGAAGGGGGCACAACACAGGTGGGGGGCCCAGTTCGTCTCAGGGCGCACACACACACACACACTATGGGCAATTAAGAGACACCAATAGCCTGACCGCAAGTCTTCAGACTATGACAGGAAACCCATTTGAAGTGAGATGAACAAGCAATCTCCAGACACACACACACACGCAGGGAACCAAGGCAGCCTCTGAGCCCCCACCCCTGGCAGAGTGAGACAGCGGCACCACCCACTGAGTCGCCATGACACCAGTGTCAATAAGTGTATTTTATCAATCTGGCTGACTATAAACCATCCCAGCAGGGCATTATTTTGTCATGCTAATAACGTATCGGGCCGCTAACGCTCGGCTTCAATGTCTCTTTCCGATGGTCAAATCTGTGAGGAATAAAATACCTGAATAATATGAGAAAACTCTCCTTCCGTGTGATGAAAAGCTGCTTCCAGGGTACAGGAAAGCACAGAAACACACACATGCTTCGATCAGCTACTGATCAGATTTCCATTGTTAAAAAAAGGTGTCAAATCATCCTCTGGGTCAGGAACGGGCAATCCTATCCGCAAAGGGCCGGCGTGTATGCAGGTTTTAGAGGTAACCTTTAGGTCAGCTGTTCAAACCCCGCCAATCAGTCCTCTAATTAGTAATCCAATTAGGGAGTTGCAGCGAAAGCCTGCATGCACACCGGCCCTTTGTGGATAAGATTGCCCGTTCCTGCCCTAGGTTATGCCTGAGGTGTCATGGCGGTGAGAGGGTGAAGCTTGTACACAGGGTGGAGGGTGACCGGAGTGTGGGCCGCCACAAGAGGGCGCTCTTCTGTGGTACATCCGTGGTTCATGAGCCATATTGTAACATGGAGGTTAGGGGTCTCAGCTCAGGAGAGGCCCTTGAGAGTGTGTTTTACCTGGCTCCTAAGAAGCTGTCGCCAGGATTAAAGGTGACAGTTAAGGTGACACGGGGAAGCGCTTTAGCTTGTGGGATATAATGCTTAAGTTAGTGTGCAATTCAACCGGTCCAGCTCCCGTGCTCATATTACACTAAGGTGAAGCTCGCTTGGGTCAAGGTGGGCCAATGTGACGGCTGGTGTCCTTGGGCTCCACAAGCCGGCGAGAGACGCAGCAGCTACTGGGCTACTGAACTCCTCACTGCAGGACTAGGGGTTTTGTGTCCTCGATGGGAGAGTTTGGATCTGGAAGAGCAGGGCCCTCCACCCTGGGCGTGAAGAAGTTGAGGGCATCTGGGAGCGCTTTGTGTCTACTACTGAAACTCTGACATACTTTTACTTCCAGTAAAACTAGCAGTGTCCAATTTCTGCCCGTAAAGCCACCATGATGTTCTTGCATTAAGCCAACATCCATCCATTCATCTATCCATCTATCATCCATCCATCCATCCATCCATCCATCCATCCATCCAAGGGCATAACTTTGGTTGAGCTTGGGGTGGTTGAGGTGTCCACCCATTTTAGGGGGTCCAGGAGGTTGTACTGGCTGGTTTTTGATTACTGGGGAGTTAGAACCCCTATCCCCCACAATTTACATACATCCATCCATCTATCCATCCACCCACCTCCGAACCACTTATCCTGGTCAGAGGGGGGTTGAGGGGGGACTGCAGCCTATCCCAGGTAACACAGGGCAAAAGGCTGGAAAACTGCTATAATATTACCAGTGAAACCACCATGAGGTCCTGTTATTTCCAGTAAAACCAACATCATACATTATATGACATACTTTTACTTCCGTACATTTACTTATTAATAATAATAATAATAATAATAATAATAATAATAATAATAATAATAATAAAAATAGGTGGTGCTGTTCTGTGCTCACATTGCGATTTCCTTTTTAAGATGCAGCCACCAATTCCTCCTCCTTCCTCAGTCCAAACAAACCTTCTCTGAAGCCTCTGAAGCATATTCTTCACTGTTCTGGCAAATTCTTCCCAGCGTTCCTGTTTGTTTTTTTCCCACACTGCAAAGTCAGCCAAATGGGCTTGACCTCAGCATGAAAAGCCAAATGCACATCCTTTCACATAGAATGTTCACGCGCGTTTCGAGCATGTCGGGCTGTCTGGGGACCCCTCCTAGGTAACAGCCAATCAAGAACTCTGGAAAACACCTGGTACAGGTTCTGTGAGCTGGGAAGGAACAAAAATATGGACTAGATGGGGGTCCCTGAGGATTGGGTTCAGAAACACCGATTTAGGGAACATTAATTCTTCTTCTGTTTTTCTCCTTCTTCTTCTCCTGGTAGCTTAATGGTTAGGGACGCGCACTTGTAATTGAAAAATTACTGGTTAGAATCCCTGACCAGCAAGGTACTACTGAGGTACCCTGAGCAAGGTTCCGCCCCCAAGCACTGCTCCCCAGGAACTGAATTAGCTGCCCCCTGCTATGTCACATTGTCACATATGGGTTAAATGCAGAGGACACATTTCGCTGTGGTGTGTCAACGATGGCCACTGATCACTAAATTCTAATTCCCAGGCTGCCTGACGTTCAGGTCCTTCCTACCACGGCCATAACATGAAGTCCTCCGTGTCAAGCCGTTCTCAGTCCAGAACAGTGGACACAAAACAGAGATGGTGGCAAGATCTCTCTTAAGTCAAACTTGGTTCCCTGCAGCACTGGATCGGGTTGATACCAGTATCCATTCCAGCTCCTCCCCCCCCCAGTCCCACCACTCTAATTAGCGGTTAATTGTCTGTACTGTTTATATTCATGAGTTTCTGCAGATAAGCCATTTCTTTTGAGATAGAACTAACATTTTCTTGTTGGTGTTAGAGAATTAAGTGCTTATAGACACAGCTCTGCTGTTAAAATGCATTATCTGTATGTGTGAGGATCTGAATGGGGGGTTTTTAGTGTGGATCTGAATGGGGCGTTACGAGTGTGTGAAAGAAATTGAAAAAAAGAGCTTCTTCATCCTAACAGATGTTCTCGATTGTGGTGACCCAACATCCTCCGCCGTTCTGAGAAAACAACGAATATTTCACTGGCCCTCAGGGACCCGGAGTGAGTTTCTCACAGTGACAGAGCTGGATCGGGACCTCGGAGAGCTTGCTAACATTCCTCTTCCCCTGCTTTGTTTTTTTTTTTGTTTTTCTTTGGAGTCGTACGCATTTTTGGAGGCCCGCCACGGCAACAAAGTTTCTGGTCCGTTCCTCGAAGTGGCATGGTAGCAATTTCGTGCGGTGATGTGCAAGCCACGTACAATTACACCCCCCCTCCCCCTCCTTTTTTTTTGCTCCACGTTTAACTGTGATTGCTTTAATATGTTTGAAAATATCTGTTTGCATTTGTTGTCCCACTGGAGTGTATGTGCGTGTGTGTGTATGCGTGTGTGTGTGAGTGTTTACGTGTTGCTAATCTAATCTAATCCGTATTCCTGGGTGGCTCGCAGGCAGGAAGCGAATCTGCATTCCTGGGATAGTTTCCCCCCCTCAAGCCTTCGACGACACTGGACAGCACCTCTGACCCTCTGTGGGAGAGAAGTAGTGAGTTGGTCCATTAGGCTAAAGGGCGACAAAGGCAGACGATCAAGAACTTGCATGGATATCTTAAATAAAGGAAAGTCCCTAGTACTAAACTTCAGGTTATGACTTGTCCTTAGTCACCCTGTTACCTTCTGCCTTTGCTGCTACACTTGTGCTTTCCAAAGAAACTGATATATTTTGCTCATTAATATGACCGGTAATTTTACTTCGGAAGAGCAAGTATCTGCTGAAGCATACAGCAGCAGCTCCCTCCAGGGACTTGAGAAAACAATCTTGCCGTTATCAAATTCTCTACATCCTGACGATTGCCGTCTTGCCAAAGCGGAAGTGCAGCTGGCTGGCCTGCGAGTTCTCCTACGTGAGAAGGTGAGAGCTAGCGGAGCGATCGGCTGCAGAGACGCCTGTCGCTTAGCTGTGCGCGTTGTTAGATTGGAACTATCGACCGGCGTTCCCCTCGCACAGGCTGCGCTGATCGAGCGGTCGCGCCTTCGGGGACACTACAGCTGGCTTGCCTGCAAATCTGTGCACTGGGAGTCGCAGGGGGAAGGCAGCCCCCAGTTAACTCGCAGCTGCGGTCCCAAACCAGCAGATCCCACAGATTCCCTGGATCTGTACGCCAGTGTCCATTCCCAACCCGCACACGCAGGTGTACCCACGCTGGCCCAGTGTCTGCTCTCTCCTCACAGAACAGGATAACAGAGCCGACACTCTGTAGAGGGTGTGGGGGGGGGGGGGGGGGGGAGGTAA
>JAODLC010000125.1:2711-13732 GCA_026781145.1 Hippopotamyrus pictus | reverse complement strand
TGACCCAACCCACTCCCCAACACACTTCTAACGCCTTTGATTTCTGCATTCCAAAGCAGCCAGACATCACCCAGGAGCCAAGACATGCAAATGAGTGCATATTCATTATCATTGTTGCTATAATTACGGAAATTACTGACACCACCATCGTCGGCCTTCATCATAGCAGCAGTAGTAGTACCAGTAAGTACAAGTAGCAGTAGAAGTACTAGTACAAGTACGAGTAGCAGTAGCAGTATCAGTACAAGGAGCAATACCAGTAGTTAGGGCTGTCACCAGGAGAGGGAAATGGGTATATTTTAACACCTTGGAAAGGAGGGGCCCACAGGGGACCCACCCCCTTCCATCTGGTGGAATTTACCAAGGGGGCTAAAGGTGACATTTTGTCAGGGAGTCCAGAATTCCTTTGTTATGGTACTGCCAGTACCAGTACAAGTAGCAGTACCAGTAACTGTCCGTCTTCCCCCAGAGGAAGATCTTCTGGATCCGAAACTCATGCCGGCAAACAGAAAGTTGCCGGGGGTTAGAGGGGGATGGGGGGGCCCTGTTCAAAGTCATTAAGCCATACAAGCAAGACTCTGAAAAGTTTTCTTTGTAAAGGAGGGTGGCCCCTTGGTGGAGGGGCACTGCATTAAAAGTCACGGGACACGACTCATTCTCGAGTCTCTCCGTCCCTCCTCTTGCTTCCAGGAGCCTTTGGGCGGCACGGCGGCTAATTTAATTAGCAGCTAAATTAAAAGTTGATGATTCCCCAGACAGCGAGTGGAAATGTATTTGCACAGCGACGTTTCTCTTTCTAAAACAAGTGACTCTTGTGGCTTTTTCAGTCTGGCTACCGTGATGCTCGCTGGTTCCCTTGAGGAGCAGCCTTTTGGTGACGGAGCAGCGGCTGCTGTTCTCTGTCAACCTCATCGCTTTCAAGTCCGTCTGATGAGGCTATTTGTATCCCCCCCCCCCCCCAACTGAATCATGTTTTGAAGGGGACAGTTAGGCTCTGTGATTGAATAAGATGCCACAGGGCTTAACACGCAGAGAATGGCTCAGAATTTTGATCGACCATCGAGATTCCGAGATGTGTTTTGTATCCTGTTTTTGTATCCGAGGTGTGAGTGTATCCTGCAATGGGTTGGAAACTAATCTTAGGTTGTTCCCCGCATTGCGCCGATAGGCTCAGGACCCCCAGTGACTCTGAATAAGTCAAGGAGGTACAGAAGATGGATGCAGAGAAAGCTACGTAAACCTTTTTTTGAGTCAGTCAGTCCGTGGAGCAATTGGGGGTTAAGGGCCTTGCGTAAGGGCCCAGTGGTGACATCACTTCGCTGACCCTGGGATTTGGGACAGCAAGCATCTGAACACAGGCTCAGCATCCTAAACCCACAAGAACTGATTTAGTCAAGCCAAGGATTGAGGCTGGGCTTGGCCTCAAAACAACCCACTCAGAAACCTATCCAGCTCTTCAGCTAGATGTCCAGTAACTCGATCGATCATACATTCATCCATCTTCCGTAAATGGAACTTGTGCAGGTCACCAAGAGTCTGAAGCAGCATGGAGTGAGGCCAATTCTCTGTCACATTGTGACACCCCACGTTAAGTTCACCCCCGCCTTAATTGGCTAATTGCCACTTACCACAGTTAGGGTTAAATCAGGAATTCTTAACCAAGGAAGAGTGATCTGTTAAGCTGGAGTATTCTGCTATTTTTAGAGAAGTGCTTTAAAACTGTCCATAAGGGAGCGTGTTTATCTCCTCTTACCTTTGATTTAAAATGTAAGCTCTTAAATTCTGCCTGTGTGTCCTGTCCAGCAGCATTTCCGTTCTTTAGATAAAAAGCCTTTACAGAAGTCTTCAAGTTTCAAAACCTTTGTGTTTTTTTCCCAGTGAAGCCTTCACCAGCTTCATCAAAATTCCGGTAAATATTTCGGAATGCTTACGGCCACTGTGGGATTGCCGGTGATTTCTGTAAATATCGTAAATATTCAGCCTGTCTGCATCTTCTCAGTCGTTCCGTGGTCAGACCTGTCGTGAGATCTTACGCTGACATTGTGAAAAGCTTAAATCAGTCTTCTTCAATTTTTTGGCCTTGGAGGGCCGAGAGCTTCTCTGAGACTGGCCCATGTGTTCTTGGTAGGGGCTGGGGGGGAGGGTTGTTACCAAGGCTTAAACCAACCCCAAGTTGAAGAACCTTTCATTGATGATGACCCAAATGTGTTCTATCCTTTCTAGCAACACCAGATAACGCCGAACAGCGATGTGAAGGATGGTTTGTGGAGCTGGAACTGTAAGATGATGTTTGCATCAGTAGGTTAGAACTCTGCACCTGTATCCAGAAGGTTGTGGGTTCAAATCCAGTAACGAGCAGATTAATTATTTCACTGTTGGGCCTATTTGAACCCCAGCTGCTTGTGGACTACTGGACTTTGGCTGACCCTGCTCTCTGATTTCAAAATTTCCTCACGTGTATGACACTTTGGACAAAAGTGTTGGCTAAGTAAATGCAAGATGATTCTTTAGAACAGGGGTGACCAGTCTTACCCAGAAAGGGCCGGTGTCTATGCAGGTTTCTGCTGCAACTCCCAATTGCAAGTCATAATTAGAGGACTGACTGGCTGAAGAGTCCTCACTCCTGGGTTTGAACAGCTGACCTAAAGGTTATCCCAAAAACCTGCACACACACCGGCTCCTTGTGGATAATACTGCCCAACCCTGCTGTAGAGTGATCAGGGATCACAGCTAAGACACACGATGTCCTCATGCCATGCATCAGTACACAGTAACCCCATTCATAATTCAGGTGTGCGGCCAGGTCCATTAAGCTCCGAGCTCTGAGTAGAGTTGTGTGTGGCTGCAGGCACCTGCAGGCCTGCACACCTGCAGACCTGCAGACCTGCAGACCTGCATATCTCCCTGCTCTCCTCACCCTGGACGAGCTACCAGCCCTGCTCTGGGTCCTCTCTATCATTGCTGTGTTTCTGAAGGTCCCTGAACTTCTCAGCTCTTATGCAGTACAAGTGTGTGTGTCTGTGTGTATATCAGTGTGTATCAGTGTGTGTGCATTAGTGTGTATCAGTGTGTGTGCATTACTGTGTATCAGTGTGTGTGTATCTGTGTGTGTATCTGTATGTGTATCAGTGTGTGTGCATTAGTGTGTATCAGTGTGTGTAAATCTGTGTATATCAGTCTGTGCATTTGTGTGTATCAGTGTGTGTATCACTGTGTGTGTATCAGTGTGTGTGTATTAGTGTGTATCAGTGTGTGTAAATCTGTGTATATCAGTCTGTGTACTTGTGTGTATGTGTGTGTGTCTGTGTGTGTATCACTGTGTGTGTATCAGTGTGTGTGTATCTGTGTGTGTGTATCAGTGTGTGTGAATCTGTGTGTGTGTATCAGTGTGTGTGAATCTGTGTGTGTGTATCAGTGTGTGTGAATCTGTGTGTGTGTGCACCACCAGCCCCCCAGGTCCTGCGCTCTCAGTGCTGTATCGGCGGTGCGGCCCTCTGCACTCTGAGGGCCCCCAGCAGGATGTCTGCTCTTTTCTGCCTGAGTGGCTGTGTTTGTTCTCCCCCTTTAGTGTTGGGGCCGGGGAGGGAGTCAGGGGGCCGGGGGGGCGGCTCCTCTCAGCTCGCCGGCAGAGACACGGCCTTCCCATCGATCCTCGCTCGCTGACTCTCCCCACGGCCGTGTACTCTAAAGCACGGAGGTAATGGAGGATCGCGTGTGCTTGCACACGTGTACTGGCACGCGTGTGCGTGTCCGTTGTCCTGCTCGGCCGCTATTGTGGCCATGATTTTGGTTGAATAGGTGTTGGGGGGGAGGGGGGGGGGTAGTGGGGTTTTGGTGGGTCAGTTGCCAGTGGTTGTTGCGAGGAAAAAGAAAGGGTTCAACCCCCT
Source organism: Hippopotamyrus pictus (assembly GCA_026781145.1). Taxonomy (NCBI): domain Eukaryota; kingdom Metazoa; phylum Chordata; class Actinopteri; order Osteoglossiformes; family Mormyridae; genus Hippopotamyrus; species Hippopotamyrus pictus. Next base: position 9,845 of record JAODLC010000125.1, on the reverse strand, counting down.
CAAGCAGCCCTCTTGGAGGCCCCCCCCACCCCGCTGAGTCAGCCATCCTCATCCTCTCCCCGTGTTTTAACCCCCCTCCCCCTGGTCTTCCTGAGTAGGACCCCAGCTCCTGCATGATTTAGCAGCCCCCCCTCCCCCCCCCGAGTGCCTATAGGCCGGAGGCCGGCCATCACCACACCCCGCCCCGCCTCTCGAACTTCTAACAAGTTCTGAAATTGGGTTGAAAAGTAGCTGAATATGACTTAGTTCATGCAGCTGCTTCCCAGTGTTGGGGATTTTGATAGGAGGCTGGAGCTAATTGGGGAAATGAAGGCACTTCTTTCAGTGGATAAATCAATGTTTTATTAGTATCTATTGAAACTGGCTGGGGAATCTGGCTTTAGTGTGAGAGGAGACTGTGGAATTTCTGTTTTTTTTTTTTCCCAGTTGATGCCCTTACATCACAACTTTCAGCCAGTAGGTTTTAGGAGGAATATGATGTAAGTGCTGCTTCACTGGCATGAGTACAGTAAAATTCTTCAGCTTCCCTGTACACCACCCAGGTGCATTTTTCAAGCGGATTCAGTGGTTTGCTCAAGGGCCCAAAAGCAACATGACTGTTCCGCCAACCACGGGGTTCGAACCAACAACCTTCCGATCACAAACACAGGAGCCTAGCCCACCAAGCCAAATTCTGTGTCGGCTCTTAATGTGTTTTTCTCAGCACGTGCTAAACAACATGCTCAGATGGTAGCTCTGTGGTGTCACCGGGCTGCAGGTTCGATTCCTGAACTCGTACCATGGAGCTTATGTGCTGCCTGGGTACTTTTGTGCCAACTCCCTGTTTCTCGAGAAAGAATTTTGCATGGAATGAGTCACGTTTCCGAATGAAGGCTAAGCAAACGTAAAATGTGTCGATTTATTCGAAATAGTGACACACACACTGTCTGCAGTTTGCATCCAATGGGTGTGCTTGGTGAATTCAGATAACATTAGCATGTAAGCTTCAGGTCAGGCCAAGACATTATTTGTCTGATAAATTGCATGGTAATTCAAATAAGTGCTATTTAATCCTTGAAAATCACTACAATGTGCCTTGATTTTTTAAGAAATTCCATCCGTCGCTTCACAGAAGGGGGGGGTTGTTTGTGTGGTTCGCTCCTGAAACCGTCAGGCCCAGCTGATGAAGAAACAAAGGAAAGGGGGTAAAACACTCAGCCCTACCACAGGGAGGGGCAGTTTCTCATAGGTGTGGGGGGGGAGGGGTAGGACAGGCAGGAGGGTGGAGATAAGAGGGAAAGACAGAGGCTGAATTTTCTGCTTTGCTTGTTTCTGTGGAGCCATCACTTCAGCGCCTGTTTTTTTAATCTGACTAAATAGGATAACCTGCTCTTCATAAAAAATGGATGGTTCTTTATTCATTGGGAGCTCCCCCCCCAACCCCGGGCCCTGGGGGCCGGGGTGGGGGGGACATAAGTGGAAAGGTTGAGGGACTCCGGTAGCCAAAATCACTGGCCGTAATTAATTCCCTCGTAAATGAAATTTGGTTAAAAAGAGAAAAGGGGAGGAATGGGGGGGGGGCCAGGACGGGGGCGGGCAGTTTGTCCAATCATGTGGTAGAGTTTGTCAAGCAGGAGATTGCAGTCTAAAATATTAATCAGCCTACCTCGACCAAGACGGAGCAAGACAGCTCCTATAAGGGACACAGGGCCTCAATATTTAATGACAGAGTGCCGACCCAGGTCAGCGACTGTGGTGGCGAGGCCTTCCCCTTTAACGACATGCGTGCATGGCCATCCCTTTAAGACAACTGAAGCCTTATGGGGGGGGGGGTGCATAAAACGTATCCCTTAAAACAGGTGAGCAAGAAGTTTCTGGAAGCCGTACCCTAACCCGCTGACCGACATGACACCGACGTCTGAAATGTCTTATTGCTATCACTTCGGATGTTGCCATGACAAACAAACATAGGTCCCCCCGGCAACCAGTCGAATGTTTACTGCGGCTACACATATCTGCCAGGCAGGTGCCTGGCCCTTAGCTTCCAGTTCACTCTGCTGGTAAGGATTACCCACCCTGGGCGACTCTTTTCCGGAATGATCTATCCGGCCACTGCTCAGCTTCATTTTCTCAGCAGAAATGCATTTGCTGGAGAGTGGGGACCTGTCCAGACCGATCCAGCAACTTCTCCTGTAGCAAAGGGGCCGTCCATATCCCGTCCTAGCTGATGTCACCCTTCCCTACACCTATCAGGTGTCAGTATTACAGAGAAATAGTTTACATTCTTCAAATGAAGACCTTTATTGGACGGATATGCTTGAAAACCGTTTGGTAAATTTTCACGGTACCATGGAATCCAAATCCAACATTTCCATGGCTGCCTCTGGTGTTTAATTACAGTAACCGTACCCTTTATAAGCCCTTTACGGTGCCGTGAATTTTCTTCTCACGTTACAGTGTATGGCGTTGGCTGCGGGTGATGTCATCACGAGGGCGTCCTCACGACAGCAGCTGTCAGAGCCTCCGATGGCCACGTGGAAGGTCATGGTGCTGACGTACTGGGATAGATCAGTAATCAGGCTGGCCTGGTCAGGTGACCTTGGGGTAGGGTAACCATGGAGTTTAACACTAATATCAGATCGTGGCCACACCTCCGCAAGCTTGATGCATGTCCTCAGCCTCTCAATAATTGATGCTTCCTGACAGGGGGCGTGGTCTCATGTCAGCCATCCTGGTCAGATGCTCAGGTGCATATTGATTTTGATAACCAAGACCATGCTTTCGACCTGGCCCACGGCGCGAGACATATCACTGTCCATTGTTCCCTGGCTATTTTGTCCCATCTCCCTCTAATAATGTCACCTAGAGCTGCAAGCGGGCATGAGCAAAGTCCAGATCCTAGAATTCACCAGAATTCATGCTAGAGGTTTCCTAGTTTTCCCACAATTCCTTGGGAGATCACAATGAATAGTGTCTGGTCTAAAACTAGAAATTCACATAAACTTTTATCTTGTTTTAACAGAAATTTCTTTTTCTGGTTTTAGAAGTTATAATAATAATAATTAAAATCAAGTATATGTTTATGCATATTGTTTGTATTCCACGTATGTACGGAAATACATCATGCATCAAATATTGCAAATAATAAATATGCATCATTCGGGTCACAGGGTCAGATCTGACACAGCTAAATACAGCGCTCACAGAAAGCTTTGGAATGCTTGCTTAATTCTCTAAAAATGCTAATTTATTGGTTTATTACCAAATATCCATTGACAAGCGACGTTTAACATGCTCACAGACATTTTCTGTTTATTAAATGTCATAATTTTGTTGACTGACTCATTCAGTTCTGTTCTTCCCATTTTGCTATTAATCGCCATTGTAGTCACTGGCTCCCAAAGGGACACTAAACACAAATGTCTGTTTTTCTATGTTACAGCAAAGCTGTTAGTTATTAAAGAGCAGCCAATGAGACAGCTCAATGAACTTTTAAACTCAGGACAGCTCTTTAAAACTTTAATTTGGATTTCAGTTTATCACTACTTGAATGTTTTAATTATATAATTTGTAAACAATTGAATAAAGCAATGATTTTTTTTTGTTATAAAATTTGAAATATTTTTACTGAATTAAGCAAGTCTCTTGAGACTTTCTGTGTGTATGTTATTTTAAAAAGGCAGAATCGGCCATTTTTGGGAGGCTGAAATGTGATAGATTCCGGAACAGCAGCAAACGTGACACGGGAACCTGGATTATGGTGATCCTAGTCCAGGTTAGCGGTGGACTTGCAGGCCCCACATTATTCCCTCAGGAATCGTATCTTCCCAAGATGCCTTGGGCTTGTTCCTCGCTCTCTTTTATCTCCTAAGTGGTGACTCAAATATTGATGAGGTCATAAGGTAGATGTGTGTGTGTGTGTGTGTGTGGGTGGGGTATCTGTGCACAGGGTGTGAGTGATCAGAAACCGTGACCAGGACGCACGTCATTTGTCCTCACTGACATTTTCCCGCCTGTGGTAGCCTTCACCAGTAAGGCACGCGTTACACCAAACTGGTTTCAGCTTCGCGGTGACTCTGGGTAAACAACAGGTGAGACTTAGACATTGCAGTCTGTCAGTTTATCAACTTCTGACCTGTCAGTTATATCCTGTAAAGGTCTGGTTCCTACTTCACTTTTTTTTATTATCCGTAACTTCAAATCAAATAAAGACACTCCTCACTTAACGAGGTCCGTTCCTACGAGTAGGTCATTAAGCAAATAGGCGGATAAGCAAGGAGCCGCCCTTCACTGGTATTTCAGGCATACTGCACTGGTAGTGGGTTTGTGTCAGCCATCTTTAGATATTGTTTTAATGCCACCTTTGTACCATTTCTAACACTTTTTGTATATTTATAAATGGTTCGAGATGAGATGCTTGACGTTGAGATGTCAAACTGGTATTTCCATGGCCAGTGTTTTTGTACACTACTGACTGGTCGTTTCCTCTTCATATCAGGAATCTATAAAAGGAGAAAAAGGGTGAATGAACAGATTTCGCCTGCAGTTGAACCAGGGCGAGTCAGTGAGAGGTGGTGAACCAACCCAAACCCTAATCACTACACCCCCACAGTGCAGTGTGGGGTAGACGGCACCCCAACAGGCGTTCAGCGTGTTCAACACGCACCTGGTGTCCAACAGCAGAAGAGAAAAGTCCTGCACTGAAGTCTCATCAGCTTTCATTTCCATACTCTGACTTGAACGCGCATACTGACGTTCCTCACTTAACGGCCGAGTTCCATTCCTACGACTAGATCGTTAAGCGAGTCGGTCGATAAGCGACATTTCAAGCATGCTGCACTGGTAGTGGGTTTGTGTCAACCATCTTCAGATATTGTTTCAGTGTCGTCTTTGCACCATTTATAACATTTTTAGTAGATTTGTAAAGTTTCTAGCAGGTAATCTTTTTTATTCATTTTCGTCAACGCCGTGTACTATGGGGCACATGATAAAATACCTATAAAAAAATCTATAAACGAAATATGTAGCCTTGGAGATTACGAAGGCTAGTGTAGTGAATGGTGAGCGACTGTGGGAACGAGATTAAGACTGAGAAAGGGTGATGAGAGATGAGATGCTTGGCGCTGAGACGCCCCGCTTACAATACCGACCGGCCGGGGAGCTGGTCATAAGTCCAGGTAGGTCGTTAAACAGGTAGGTCGTTAAATGAGGAGTGTCTGTAAAAGTTTTGTCTTATACACAGTTATACTCAGTAAAATGTGTAGTGACATGCTTGTCAGCCTAAATCCGCAAAAGATATTCATCAGTGTCTGACGATAGTAATACGGTCCAAATAACTGGCTGTAAGAAAGATAAAGAAAATCGCATGAATAAAACACATGTAAGAGCAAATCGAATTACTTTGTCGTATCACTTGATGCTCGGTAACGCAAGTGAGTGAAAATCTTGTGTGGAAAGACAAATTATAACAAAAAAGGAAGGGACGGTAGTGCAATAGGAAGTACAGCCTTACGTAACGTTACGTCTCATCAAGTCACGTCCAATGGGATTATTGTCCGAAGTCCATAGTAAGTGATACACCGTTCGAGAGATGTCTGAAAGCGGATGTATCGCTTAGTAACAGGCACAGGGAAATGGGCAGACCTGCTAGCCATATAATGACCCACTGTCCATATCGAGCTTGTAATTCAGTATGCGTACGATAACGTATATATGATGGATGGCTACAATATTGAGATATTCATAAATCGTCTTGCATGCAGTGGTTCCCGGTCCCATATGCAAACACAATTCGACGCCAGGCTGTATGCAAATTAGAACAATAAATTGTCTGGGTGCAACCAAGCCATTCTGGAACAACCCAGTGTACCACTTGCGATTTCAGCAGCCAAGATCAATAGTCTTCCCATAACTACAAGCGAAACACCCTGGGTTTAAAATCATCACCAATGACAACATGGTATGTAAAAGAGCATATTAGCACAGTTGCCGAGGAATGGACTTCACCGGCCGTCTGCTGGCTCAGTGGTGGCGTTCCCCACCTACACACCCAGAACAGACGTCCTTACTCATCCCATCTGCTTCTGGCTTTCTGGTCACCACAGCCACCACACTAAGGATTGTGCGCTGTGGAACATTTCGAGAGAGAAAAAAAAAACAGATGACCCCCCCCCCCCCCCAAATGCATATTCTCCCTACGAGTCTCTCAGCGAGTCTGAGAAAAGCGTTGGGATCTTCGCAAAACCCAAAGGGATTACTTTGATATTCGTAAAGACCGAGAAAAGGTGGGCAATTTTCTTGTGCGGGTCACTTTTTACATGAAAGCACTGCTGCAGCGTGTGGTGGAAGTCTTTTAAAGTTTCTTCTCAGCTTGTCAGAAATCCTTTAATATACGCAGAAGGTGCATGTTATTGTATGCGCCTTTTCCCAAGGCTCTCAGACAGACTGACATGGAATCCCCGCCTTCTTAAAATCCATCAAATACCTGTAGTTCATTTTGAATGCAGAAATTATATTCTGTCTTTGGTGATTCTGTGGAGATACCCTCTGTACATTTTGATTGTTGCTGTGTGAAGGGGTGAATATTCTCATAGTGGGAAATTACACATCAAAGCCATTTATTTTCAAGACTCTTTATAGACTCACTAATGATTAATTTCATGTGTTGCCAAGGGCATGTTTAGACCACTTCATATATCTGATTGAGCAATCAATGATGCATTTAAACATTTATACATAACATTGTATAGGCCTATACTAAATTCATGAGTGCTTATTTAAGGCCAGATTCATAACCAGCTTATAAATAAGGTCCTTGTTTGTATCCTCAGTGTCGGTGTGTCAGCTGTATAAATGAAAACCTTGCTTGGCATTCTGGGTATCAGTGTCTCTGCTGTATAAATCAGGCCCTCGCTTTGCATTCTGGGTATCAGTGTCTCTGCTGTATAATGGTGCGTTTGATTATTTCTCTCCAACTCGGAACTCGGAAGAAAATGTCACGAAACGTCACGAAAAACGCCACTTCCCGTCGGAAACACGCCTCTTTTATGACGTTGAAGTCCCCTTACGAAAATTAACCATGGTTTCCTATGGTTTTTATGCAGTAACCATAGTTTTACTATGGTACCTCATGGTACTTTGGTACTACCCATAGTA
>JAODLC010000124.1:1172496-1207048 GCA_026781145.1 Hippopotamyrus pictus | reverse complement strand
CAATCGGGGCAGGACAGGGGTAATGTTGGGATAAGATCTTTATCGTTTTGGAAGCCATTAAGAAAAAAATGCTCTTCAAGTTTTATCCTGTACATTTTGTTTTTAAATGCTTTAAAAAGAAAAACACACACACACATTTAGGTGTAATTAATTAATTAGTTTTCCATTATTTCTTATGGGAAAAATTTGATCAGAACTCAAACTTTTTAAGATTTTTTTAAGTTCAAGAACCGAGGTACCACTGTATTTTTATTGCTTTTCGTGTTTTTCTTATGCAAAACATTCTCTTTTGCTATTTCCCTCCACAGCCGAAAGTTTGAAACTATTCGATGCTTCTGATTGGTTATCCTGTCGCGTCTATATCCATACCAGCCTACACGTACACTACGGTCCACTGAGGCTCACCTTCTCACTGTTCCACCCAGCCGTCTGTGCTCTATGGGTGACAGGGCTTTCAGTGTAGCTGGTCCTAAATTATGGAACTCTCTCCCCCTTGCACTTCGTCAATGCACTGAGCTTCCTACTTTCAAAAAACTTCTGAAAACTCATATCTTTTTACTGGCTTTCCATACATCACCCTGAAATTTTATCAGTGATCAGTTTCATTTTTACATTGCAAATTGTTTTTATTTTTTACTTCTATTTTATTTTTAATTGTATTCTGGTATGTACTTATTCCACTTTATTATTGTTTTTGTGAGGCATGTTCTTATTGTATGGTACCATGGATGCTGACAACTTGAAACACTGATCGCTGAGAATGAGCTGGAGCCTAAAGAAAGCAACTACATCAGTTACCTACAGGCAGCAGTACAAGAGGGGTGGCCAGATAGTACAGTGGTTAGCACTGCAGCATCACAGCCCCAGGACCAGGGTTCAAGTCTCCCCTCCATAGCTCCCTATGTGTGGAACCTGCACAGTCAGGTAGTCCCAGACACCCATAGCCTGAGAAAACAGATGGCCAGATTTTAGTCAGGACATCACCCCTACTTTTTCCAAAAGACACAAAACAACCCTTAATGAGGCCTTACAGTAAAAAACCAGGATCTTCCCAGACCAACAACCCAAGTAGGCTCCCATCCAAACACTGGCCAGACCAAATCCAGCTTAGCTTCACACAGTCTCAACTGCAGGCACCATGGTTGCCAACAGCTTGAAACACTGACCACAGCACATGTGAGCTGGAGCCTAAAGAAAGCAACTACATCAGTTACCTACACAGAATAGTACAAGGGGGTGGCTAGATAGCACAGTGATCAGCTCTGTTGCTTCATAGCCCAAGAACCAGCATTCAAGTCCCACACACCAAACTTTCCAATACACATATACTGTATAGCTGCTTGTAATTATTACAAGCACTGACACCAGTAGAGGCATAAGTCAGTATATCTACCATTCTTTTACAAAATGGCACACCCCAGACACTGAGATAAACCACTTTTATTTAAAAAATACTTTAAAGTAAATTTTAAAGTACTTCATACTTTCACTTAAGTTTGTTGATGTAGCACTTCTACTTGAGTACATATTTTGGAGGATATTTGTACTTTTACTTAAGTACTAAGCTTCAGTACTTCCTTTCACCACTGCTGAAACCCCTAAACCAAGGTTCTTCAAATCTGGAGCTCAGAGGTTAGCCTATAGGTCGGAAACATTTTTAAAGCAAAGCGCCATTTGCTCCTAAATGTCTGACCCAAGATTTACAAAGAGCCACAATGGGTAAAGAAGGGGGTTTGAAATACATTTTTTAATGTGATATGTGTATATATGCATTTAACACAAAAATAAAAGTTTAAGTACTTACAAAAACTATTATAGAAAAAAAGACGCACGTAAAAACGCAAAGGTGACTAACAGTGCAATACTCTTACTAACACTGATTAGTTCTGTAGCGATAGTCTTCACCCTCATCCCTCCTTTCGTTTGGCTCTACAGTCGTCTGCCCTTCACTCTCCACTTCAGTACTGTGACTTTGCTGACTGAGCTGTACAAAATGTCCTCAACACTCCCACCTCAGCTGGCTATAATATGTAAATCGGAGAAAATATAATAATTTTTACGAAGACTTGGAAAGGCGTTTTGACGATTTACTACAAAACGTATATGAAAGAATTAGGAATCCCAATAAACGTTGAAGCGTACATCCAATCTCAGGTGCTTAAGAAAGCATATCATTTAACCAGAGAGGTAATCTCGTTTTAGCAACTGAATGAGTTAGATGTAAATTATGCAGTTAAGACGTAACAGAAGAATACTTATTCTAGAGATATCTAAACGAATAATAATAATAATCATCCATAACAAATTACTTATCTTTACGAAAGTACCGTCATAATATGTTATGACATGAAAATATGAATTCGTCTGTTGTTCCTCATAAGAGCCGCAGACACGTGGTAAAAGAGCCGTAGGTTTCCGACCCCTGCTTAGCCGGTTATGTACCCGCCACATCTATGTTTCACTGGCTGCTCTCCGCTCAGTCTTGCGGTGGCTCTGTGGCCAGCGCCGTAGCCTCATACCCCCAGTACTTTCGAAGTAGTAGGCTCGAAGCTTGTGTATTTATAGTCCCTTTCTTCCTGCGTGGAGCTCCCTAGTTCACCCGCCTATGGAATTAGGTGAACTAGCAGTCCTGAAATGTCCCGGTATCTAGGGTTCTGTGCAGGCGTCCTCCTAACCTGTGTGTCCTGAGCTTTCGTGCATTTATTAATAATTAACCATAAAAGTCACCCTTACATTCGTTGTCAGCGATTGCGGTTTCAAGATGTGTTATACCGATTTAATTCGGGGAGGCTACACCTCGAACGGGGATGCCGCAAGGCCTGCCTGAAACACGGTTCAGTGTACACTGCGTGTCTGAATTGAGGGAAGATGAGGGGGTGTTAAGGGGAACCGGCTCGCGAACACGGGAAGAACTGGGGTGGGGGGGTAGGGGGTGCACATCCGAACCCGCTACCCCAACTACGGTACTACAGGATTTAAATCAGGAAGATAAAACCCATCCATGTCAGATACCCTTCCATGGTACAAAATAGCTTAGGGCTTTGCTAATTTCAAGTATATGGAAACGGATTTGTTACAAAACTTGGCCAAAGAAAAGCTAAATCATGCCCGATGTGTTTACATCAATGAGATCGCTGACTTGAGCCCGATTTTGTGGACCATTCATTAGCAGTAATGCTAAAGGTATAAACTAAGTGGAAAGGAAGAGAGTCGAAGTCCGACTGCGGAGCTAGTTGTTCATTTCTCGATACGTAGACAGATGTCTAGCATTCCAAATGAAAGGTTGCATATATTTCACCAGTCCCTTCCGCAAATCCGCTAACCAACGCAAAACGGTTAGCTCTTTAAGCAGGGCTGGGAAACCCCGACGTACTGGGTGCCCTGGTGTCCCGCAGGTCTTAATTATTTTCGTGGGGCTATCAGGGAGGAGGGGTGGGAGCCTCACTCCACGTGTCGTCAATCAGTTTCGCAAAAGCATGCAGGCACCGTGGCCCGCTATAGGTGACGACAGCCCCCAGCCCAGCTGTAAAGCATGCTTGATGATGCCCAGCGTGACGGATCGAGGGGCGGTGCGCTCATCGGCCTGGTCGCGGGCTCGGCGGCTCTGCTAATGTGCCTGGAGACGCACACGTGGTCGGCGCACTTTCGATTTCGCAGTCTTTTCAATTAAACGCGCTTAAGTTTTGTTTCTTGTCACCCCTACATCTCTGCCGGGAGTTTGGTCCGTTTTACTTCGCCGTGCTAGGATCTAGCTTTCTTCTCAGATTCGTTCATACAGGGCGCTTTGCGCCACGTTTCGCCTCTGATAAGCTACTAGCCGTGTCTCGTTGGTTTGCTCCGAGTTTGTAGCTGACTTGGGCCGCTTGCAGCCGACTACGAGGCACTGGCGAAGTTCTACGGTGAGGCATTTTTACTTTCATACGAGTCGCTTTTACGGCCCAGCAAAGAGGCTCACATTGTTGTCATCTATTGTTATTAGGTACACGATGTTGCTCTATGGATAGTAGTCGTCCGGAAATATGTTTTTTTTTTTTTCCTGATTTTGGCGATTCGACTTTCAGAGACGCGACATTACCACCTAACCATAACGCTTCCACGTTGGTTTCAGGACGGCATTGACGGTAAGTATCCTAGGAGTGGCTCTGTCCAGGATTCACTACTCACTCCTGGCGTGGTCAAGCTTGGCGTGGTATAAAGCCGTTAACTGTAATCATTTATTGACAAGTCTGCCCCAGTCAGAGGCAGGACCTGTGGGAAATCTAAACTGGTCATGCTCTGCTTCTTCTGTTAAGGATGCCTTTTATTTATTATTTGAACAGATTTACTAACTTGAGGGGTCTGTTCTTGCCATCCCTTCATTGAACACAACAAACTTTATTTAAAGGACCATAACTGCCGAGAGAGAATGTTAAATCAAATACTTTTTCCCCTTATTGTTGATGAGTTGGTCTCTCTCTACTACTTGTTCAGCATGTTTACTTTTTGCAGAAATAGGCTTCAAGGACTGTATGGAGACATGGAAACTACTGTAGATCAAAGTAAGTTTATTATCCAAATGATCTTTAGATATGATTTAATCCTACCCAGATATTTATGGATTCAAACATTAACTAGCATAATAAAAATTACATAATTGTAAGAATTAAAATATATTTAAAAATGATGAAATGAAGAGAATATGGAAGCTAATTTCTCGCACAGTGGTGCTTGGGAAATAGAAAATATTAATGTATATTTTTTTGGGGGAGTGATACTGATTCTTAGTGAATCGTCTGCAAAGGTGATTCATATATATTGATGTTAGTTTGAAGGCTAGGAATGTAGAAGTTGTTCTGTTGGTTAAGCCTGATGCTGAGCACAGGGTGTAACTCTTGTCCGGTTCCTTGGCTGCCCCTGACCCCGTGTGCTTGGTGCAGCAGCTTGGCCCAAGGAGGACCTGTTAAAGCTGCTTGACGCCATGAAGGAGAAACTCCCGCAGAATGACCTCGGCAGGTTCAAGACGATGGAGTCACGCCTGGACTGGGATAAGGTGGCGTTTGAGCCTTATTCAGGAGAGGCCTGCAAGCAGAAATGGCAGGCAGTGTCACGAGAGGTGAGCAAATGGAGTTGCTGTGTGTGGAATCGACTATCAAGTGTCCCATAGGTGTGTAAACATTCAGAAGTCTGTTTAATGGTACATCAGGGGTGTCAAACTCCAATCCTGGAGGGCCGGAGCCCTATGCAATTTTGGGTTTCCTCTTATTTAACACACCTGATTCAACTCCTTGCGACTCCTTGTGCTAATTACCACAGAGCTCTTGAGCTGAATCATTCGTGGTTGAACAGGGAAAGTGCTCCGGCCATACAGGACTGGAGTTTGACACCCCTGGTCTACATTCTGTTACACTGGATCTCTAAAAATATTTTGCTTACCCGTCAATAATGACGACTATTTTTTGCAAGACGTTTTAACTGACTTTGTTTCATGGTGGATGCTTCAAACTGTATAAGAAATGCCTCGTTTGATGCGACTGTGAACTCTGTGATTCAGATACGCAAATATCGCACTTTGTCTGAGATGATTGTCGACGCCGAAGACGTCGTCAAAAACCCCCAGAGAATCAAGAGGGCTCAGGTAGTATAGGAGGGCGATTTAAAACCTAGTGCTGTTTTACCAAGATTAGTCTTCCGATAATCCAGAATATGCATTTTTTTTTTTCCTCCCTCAGAGACACCCAGATTTCCCAAAGAAGCCCCTGACGGCTTATTTGAGGTTCTTCATGGAGAAAAGGGCAAAATACGCCAAGCTGCACCCTGAACTGAGTAACATGGACCTCACGAAGGTCCTCTCCAGGAAGTACAGGGAGCTTCCAGAGCGCAAGAAGGTCAGCCGTGGAGGGATCCAGAGGAAGAGAACTTTTTAGGGATGGTCTTCATATAGTGACGGTTGTTAGAAAGATTGTCACAAGTGACAGAACCATGATAGGGTGGAGAGCATCAGCGGCCAAACTTCTCTGAACTGTTGAATCTAATTTTAGCGGAGCTTAGCAATGAAGCATTAGCATGCCAGTCGTTAATAAATGCATGAAAGCTCTATTTTTGTCTGCATGAATATCCTTTATCTTACAGGCAAAATATGTGCAGGAGTTTCAAAGAGATAAAGAAGCCTTTGAACAAAAAGTGTTGAAATTCCGGTGAGGTGTCATACGATATTTGACGTGAGGGAATGTCAATGAATTGCAGATGAATGGCTCGTCATGTTCCACTGCAGGAGTCTTCATCCTGTGTGTTCCTTTGTTCTGATTGCTAAGGGAGGAACACCCAGATGCAAACCTAAAGATCAACATTCCTGAGAAACCCAAGACCCCTCTTCAGCTTTGGTACAACCACAAGAAGAAGTCGGTCCTCAAGACTCAGCCCGACGTGAGTAACTGTTACTATGGTTTCCTTTTTATAAAAGTGTTGCCGTAGGCGTTATACAAAGTGATATCAATCTGTCTGGAGCATGAATGTTTGCAGAACATAATTTGGTAGCACTTTGCACTAACTATACCTTCATAATGCTTTTATAATATTTGTAGAACATTCAGTGCACCTTCATAATGCATTCATAGAACATTTATAAGCAGCATGTAAGTACCTTAACATCATGGCATACCTTAACAGATTTAATGTGTATTAATAAACGTATAACATTACACTATTAGTGTTGTCTTATATTAAAAGTATAAAGTATACTGTAAGTATACCTGTTAAGTTTGGACACACCTACCAATAGAAGGGTTTATTTATAGTATTCTTTACATTTTAGAATAACAGTAAAGTTTTATATTGTATTAAAAAAACAACCATATATGGCATTACGCACAACGGCCAAGAAAGTATTAAACAAAAAACAAAAGTTGTGGGGGTCGTAGCTCTGTGGGTTTGGATTCAGAAGGTTGCCAGTTCAAATCCTGCGGTCAGCAGAGTGATCCCACCTTTGGGCCCTTGAGCAAGGACCTTAGCTTCAGTGGCTCCAGGGACGGTCTGACCCTGCTTTCTCCTCTAGGGCACTTTCATGAGGTGGCCTCCTGGGATGCTTTTCCAGCCGTCCTGAGGGGGGTCCCGCAAAAATACAGCTAACTCCTCTCTGGTTTAACTTCTCCAAAACCATTTCTACTGTTTTTTTTTTTTTTTTTTTTTAGGTCAGGTGGCTAGCTCATGAGATACAATAGAATGACCACCTAATTTATGTCAGGGAGGACACTCTGAGCTAGGACAGGGTTTGTAAACTACTATTTCAATTAAAAAGACCTGGATTTCACTTTAGCACTGAGTTCTTGCTGTGTGCTGATTGGTCAGTCTCCTATAATCATGCACGTGTCACTAATGTTAATGTGAAACAGCTTGGGTGCGTCTTTCAATCAAGGAAATGAACTGGTCCAATCACATGAAGAATTCAATTATTTAGCCAAGCACAGGAGCATTTGTTTTAAAGTTTGTAAATCCCAAAGTAGCTCAGTGTCCCCCCCGACATGGATCAGGTGTCACCCTAGATGCGACACTCACTCTCCCTTGTAAGTAGCTTGGCATGTACAAACTCTTGACTGGTACTGTACATGTTGCTTATGAATGTTCTATCAATGCAGAAGGTGCACTGAATATTCTGACTGCATAATGAAAGCATTTTGAAGGTGTAGTAAAGCGTTACCTGTTACTTTCACTTATTTTCAGCATGTAGTATGTACTTGCCAGTATGACAATTTGTTGTGGCATTTATGCATTGGAGTAGCGTGAATTTCATTCTGTCCAGGCAAACGCTAGGGACATCAGGGAGAGGTTGTTGAAGCAGTGGACGCAGCTGTCAGACAAAAAGAGGCTGAAGTGGATCAACAAGTCCCTGGAACAGCAGAGAATATACGAGGTGAGCCACCAGAGTGACTCATTGTTTTTGACTTTGTCCTCGTGGAGATCAACTGAACCTCAACTTGCGCCCGTTGTCCAGGAAACCATGCGAGAGTTCATCCAGCAGCATCCAGAGCTCAACCTCTCCGACGGGGACATCAAGAAGACCACTCTAACCAAGGCTGAGAGGCACCTGAAGGACAAATCTGATGGCCGACCCGAGAAGCCTCCAATGTGAGTACTTCGCTGCTCTCCGTGGTAGCACAGGCTGATTGTCCCCTCATGGGATGGAAAAGTGTTGGCCACAGATCGGAACATCTTGGCTTGCCAGCTGACCTCAGCTCTGTGTCAGTCGTGGGAGTTTCACGTACATGTTTTTGGTGTGCAAGATTTTGTGATGCTGATCACAGAAATAACTTGTATTCACATCACATAAGGTTTTTGAGAAAGTGCTACAAGTCTGTTTTGCCAGAGTTTACAGGCTGTAACGTGTTTGGACATGTTGTGACACGATCCTGCTCTCTCAGATATGGGGAAAAATGGTATCAAGGCAAGTGGAATCCCAGCTGACTTCTGTTGAACCCTTAAGAGGGATATTCCTGAGCCCAAGTACAGCAGAAAATCTTACACTTCTACCTTTTTACATGAGTCACTTCCACCATGCACATATACTGTAAATATACGTGTACTGTAAAGTTTAAATGTGTTACTCAAAATTCTGATTAGATATTGAACTCTGCACAAACAATACAGTAAGAATCACCTATTTTGATATGGGTAGCAAAAAGAAAGTAAAAAATTGTTGCCTGGTGTTATCTGTGACCCAATCATCTTGTGTTCTGCCATTACAGAAACATTTCTGTGTAAGTTTAAAACCCCATGAGCTGCAGTGTTCCATGTTTAGTCCATGTTTGTGACCACGGACAGTGAGTCATCTTCCATATGCTCCACAGAAATGGCTACGCCTTGTATTGCTTGGAGGCCGTATCCAACCTGAAGGACATGCCACATTCCAAACGCTTGACCTTGTGCAGGCAGCAGTGGAAGAGGTTGGACCAGAGTGACCGGAACAACTACCAGAAACTCTGCGAGCTGGTGAGCGTGCGAACGTCGCCAAAGGTCCGACGAGCACGTGGATGCGTCACCAGGCTCTCGTGCAAAGCTGAGCTGGGTTCTCTGATGTTGGAAAGGTTACTTTCACCCAGCATAATAAAATGTAATAAACGTGTAAGAAACATAACATACAAAGTCAATATTTTTTTTTTTTTTTTATCTTGAATGACCTGAAATTCTGAATTCTAGCTGCCTTTACTAATTACCAGTTGTCTAGCATTATTCATCTTTTTTTCCCTTTTTAGAAAAAGAAGGAATATGAAGTTGAAATGGACCGCTTCCTCTGTGTGAGTTCTGATTGTCTGTGCGATTGTATCCCTCCCATCCAATCAAATTTGAGACCCATTCCTCAAATTACTCTCTAAGGACATGAGAATAGAGAGCATTGTGATGTCATATTTTTATTGTGATTGACTATTAACAATTACACCTTGGTGTCTGCCGTTCCCTGGATCTGGTCTCTTACTCGTTCCTCTCAGAGCCTCTCAAAGGATCAGCAGCAGCGGGTCCGAGGGGAGCTGGAGGCACTGGGGGACTTGAGGAAGAGTAACAGCAGCAGCCCCGCTTCAAAGGAGACGTCCAAGGCCATGGTGAGAGCTTGTGAGTGCCCCCTACTGGCACTCCCAAGCAATCCTCCACTTTTTCAGTGGAAACTCGCACCTGTTGGTCTGTTCTGGCACCCTTACATTTTAGGCCACTGATGGTGTGAAACAGATTGCTGGTTGTGTGGCAGAAATGTCAGCTCTCCACTCTCCTTAACGTGCATTTAGTGAGAGCGTGCCACCGACGGACTTGACTTTCATCAGCAATTCTCCCTGTTTCTCCAGAGCCTGTCACCCAAGCAGAGACCTAACTCCAATGACCGTCATTCCTCTGTAAGTGCAGAAGACCAGCCCTCCTGAAACTAGGGTGGGAGGCTGGGACAATCGACCTTAGGATGTGGGTAGGAACAGCCTGTTAAAGCTCGCAAGAAAGAACCTCATTACAGATGCTCCTCGACTTGTGATGGAGTTGCGTTCCGATAAACTCATCATAAGTGGAAAATATCTTGTGTCAAACATGAATGGTATAATTAGTTAAATAATTACTGTAACTAAATACCAGTAATTGAAAGGTAAATGCATTATTTGGTTGAAAACAGAAAAAAATTGTGCGTTGTCGTTAGTTAAACTCTACATGAGGTTTTTGCGCTTAGCATTGCTAAAGAGAGTGGAAACGTAGCTGTTGCGGTCACCCAGCATCAGGAGACAATATCTTACTGCATATTGTTAGCCCCAGGTTAGATCAAAGCGTGTGGCTTATTGAATGCGTGTCTCTGTTCCTCTGTCACAAAATCAAAATATCGTCAAACGAACCATCATACATCAATACTTTGATCATTGCCCGACAGGCAGTGAAACTTGCCCAGATGAATACTGTGTTCACCCGTCCATCACCCTCTTACCTAGACGGGCTCTGAGGCACCCAGGAAGCCTATCTCGGCCCTTT
Organism: Hippopotamyrus pictus; assembly: GCA_026781145.1. Classification (NCBI taxonomy): domain Eukaryota; kingdom Metazoa; phylum Chordata; class Actinopteri; order Osteoglossiformes; family Mormyridae; genus Hippopotamyrus; species Hippopotamyrus pictus. Next base: position 1,196,581 of record JAODLC010000124.1, on the reverse strand, counting down.
TCATCTTCTCGGAGGAGAAGAGGCCCAAGCTGCAGAGGCAGAGGCCGGAGCTGTCCGACAGCGAGCTGACGTGTACGCTAGCCAAGATGTGGAATGAGCTCCCCGACAAGAAGAAGGTACAGTATGGCACTTTGGGGCCGTGTGGGTGCAGCTCTGCCACCTGCAGTCTTACTGCTCCTCATCTGTACCCCAAATTGCATTAGGATGATGTGGTTGTGATCAGAAGGTCACTGGTTCAAATCCCTGGGGTGTTTCTCAGTATGCATACTTGACTGTACTTGTGTTCATGTGTACCTGTTTTACGGCACCTTCCTTTGGTGTCCCATGATTGACCAATCGATTAAGGGTTACCCACAAATTGATCCAGGGACTGTGTGACCCTGATTTCTCCCAAAAAAAATAAACAAACTTTCGATTAAAAATTTGAAAAAACGTTGCAGCAAAATCCTTCAGGTGTTTCCAATGGCTTCATTTGTTTGTCACGCTACATGTTGCATAAGATTTTTAAATCCTTTCTGTTTCTTTGAGATGCCCAGCAGTTGTACTCTTGAAGGGTCCATGATGGGATATGAATGGATAGAAATAAGGACCACTGGGATCTAGGATCAGGCAACTAACGTATTTGGGATCCCGTGCTCTGGCCTGTAGGAGAAATACGAGCGTCTGGAGGTGACTCTGAAGGCCGAGCTGGAGAAGGTGGCCAAGGATGACCGTGGCCTTCCCGTCCCACCCAAAAGGGCCCAAGACTTCTGGCAGCTTTCTGTCATGGAAAGCTACATGGCGAGCTTCAGTGTACGGAAAGTCTGTAACTTACACTCACTGTAGCCTTTTGAGCGCATAAACCAAGCAGGGAATCGATGGACGGGGGTGGCCTTTGTCATGTGACCTGCACTGGTCGCCCTTTCTCTCTGTGTGACCATGCACGTCCTCTCTCCGAGCAGAACAACCGGGCGAAGGCCGAGGAGGCTATGAATTCAGTCTGGATCTCGATGGACAAGAAGAAGAAGATGGTGTGGATCAAGAAGGCTATGGAAGATCGGAAGCGATACAACGTACTACGGCTGCCTTTGTTAGCCTTTTTTAGCAATGTGACGTTGAGAAGGCCAGCAACGCTGGCAACAGACGGAGAACTATCTGCTCGTGATTAGAGTCTCTTCCACTTCTTGCCTTGTCAGCGGGAGCTCGGCGAGATGCAGCCCTCGAAGGTGCCCGTCGGTTTGGGAAAGCATACAAAGTTCGTGGGGGAGCCCAAGAAACCACCAGGGTAAGTATCTGCTTTTGGGGGGAGGTGGCACGCTTGTGTGCAGGTCCTGTCTCCTGGAGGGCAGAGCTCCTCCTGAACCTCTGCCCTTGCGTCCTCAGGAGTGGTTACCACATCTTCTCTCAGGAAGTGCTCGCAAGCAAGGAGCTGACCCACCTTCCCTTAAAGGCGCGCATGGGAGAGGTCGGGGCTCGGTGGAAGAGCTTGTCCGAAAGGGACAGAGAGTCCTACAAGGTGCTGGCAGCGACGATGCTGGAGCAGTACAAGGACCAGCTGGACCTGTGGCTCCAGGTACCGCTAGCTCTAAAGCTCCTTGGGACCCTGGCCACCATGGAGCATGCTCAGTTCCTCCCGCTGTCTGTCGTTCCATCTCATTGGTCATCTTGGTCACCGACTCCTTCTCTTTTCTTCCACAGAGTCTGTCACCACAGGAAAGGACTGCCTACGATGAATATCGTTCCACTGTAAGTGTGGAAAGCGTTCCTCTCTGGAACATGGTGTCCTCCTTTCGTTTTGTGGAGTGAGTTCACAGGTTAAACTTTTTTTTTTTTTTTTTTTTTTTTTTCTTTTATTAGAAGCGTAAAAGAACGAACAAACCTGGCGGATCGAAAGCCAAAATGCCGGTAGCAGCTGCCGAGAAATCGGTAAGTCTTAGGAAGGCGGTGTCTGCTGGGGGCTTCTCTGCTCTCCGACTCATGAGCAGCTAAGGAATGGAACCACATCTCTTCACAACTTTCCCCAGGATTCTGAAGACGGAGGTATTGATGAAGACGAGGATGAGGAAGAAGAGGTCTCATCGGGGGAAGAGTCCTCAAACAAAGAAAATGAGGAGGAGGAGGAGGAGGAAGAGGAGGAGGAGGAGGATGATGATGATGATGATGATGATGATGAGGATGATACTGATCATAATGTGGAAGAGAAGGTGAGAGCTCCTCTGGTTCTAAACATCTCCCTGTGTTTTCATCCTCAGCCATCATCCAATGACTAGGCCACCTATTCAGTTTGAAGGGACTGGTTCTTGCCTCTTAGGTTCAGTCAACTGTATGCTAAGGGCGTTTTCCCACCGCACCCGGTACCAAACTTTTGGTACTTAGAGAAGATACCAAAATGTGGTTCCTCTAGGTGTTGGTTTTCCATTGGCGTAATACCTGGTACCGGCAACCGGAACCTTCACGATGTGTGTGGGTGCCCTCACGTACCCATTGTTTCCAACATCGGGCGACTGTGACATCTGCGTGCCCCACACGCCGGGAAAGTACGCGGTTTGACCACCTGGCCTCATGCAAACCCACAATGTGACCCCCCTATCAAGCTCTGTTAAGTGCTGGTAATGCTGTCTAATGCATTTATGAGGCATCCTCTGTGTCAGGTGATTAGATGTGCCAACTCCTTGCAAATCGAATCATTGACATACCCATCACTGGTCTGCACGAGTATCAAATGGGTATCAAATTTTATTTTTGAGTATATGATTCCTTTTATAGATTCTTATGTTTAAAAATCAGCTTAAAGTCCCTCTGCTGCTTTTGCATGAGCGCAATATATGACTCAGTTCTCAGACAATCGTAATCATTTTCATCCTTGCCATTAAAATCATATCGCTGTATTAGTATATTCAACAAAATACTTTTTTAAAGTTCGTGTCATGCGTATCTTTTTGTTGTATCTGTTCTTGCCACCCAATTGCATTTATTTATTTAATTTTTTTAAAGTTTATCTTCTGCGTTTGCGACTTTTCAAGACAGTGTTTGTATTATGTTTGGTTATGCAAATAGCCTGCCACAATCAACAAAGTGCTTTCAAGTTCCATCCCAAAGTACTGAAGTACCAAAGAAGTACCCCATCTGGTTTGGCACTTTCAGTACTGGAACTTTTGCTACTGGTACTCGACTGGAAGTCAATGGGAAAAGCAAAAGTACCATACTTGGCGTGGTGGAAAAACACACTTGGATGGTTTAATGTCTGCTTTTAAAAATTTATCATGAACATTTAAGAATCTATGAAAGTAATGCTGCAGAAAGACTACGGTCAAATATACTGTTGTAGAATCCTACATCCATTCATCCATCCATATTCCAGCTGTTTCCCCAATACAGGGTCACAGATGTGTCATCAAAAAGAATAATCAAAGCAACTCTGGTCTCATTTTCAGGATGAGGACACAGACAAGGATACAAAGAACAAGGAGAATGAGTCTGCTGGCAGTAGTGCGTCCAGTTCTGAGTCTTCAGACTCGGGCTCGGACTCCGAATCTGACTCCAACAGCGATTTTAACTCTGACTGAGATATGACCAGCAGGGGATAGATGAGTGTCGCATTCTGTCCTTCAGTAACATCTGTAACCACTTGGGTGGGTGTCTGGCTCATCTATCTGTCATCTGTTACACTTCCAGTGTGTATATTCCTCCCTACACTGTGTGTATAGCGGTTTAAATGCTGTTGAAGGTTCTAATGTCCTCTTGCCCATCTTTAAAAGCTCTCCAAGGGGAAGAGAAACTCAGTACAGCGTTACTTATCAGGATCTTGTACTACCCAAGCCATGGCTACAGAAACATTTTTTTTTTACTGTGTGTGTGTGTGTGTGTGTGTGTGTGTGTGTTGTTTGTTTTGTTGTTTTTTTGTATGCAAGTAGCCTGTATGAGGTAGTGGAGGAGTTGGGTAAGTGGTAAGAATTCTCTATAGGTCATGAAGCACCAAAATAACTGAAGTTGAATTCCCAATATGATTTAATATAAAGAGATTAACTATTGACGCATTTATCTAATCTGAATTATCTGCCGTTTTCCAGAAGACCGCCAATGTTTTTGTTTGTTTTTCTGGAATTTCAGTTCTAGTCTGTCTGTCAAAACTTGTGTTCAAATTGCAGAATGTTAGATTACCATAAAGGATTTTAAATGTGATTCTGTTCACGGGTTTTATTTTGGTTCTGTAAGTTTCTGATGGTTTTGGTAACTTTTGATTGTGGCGGCAAAACAATGATGACCTAAGAAAATAAGATTCTGTAACTAAAAGGAACTTTTGAAAAATATTGGGGCATGTTTATCCTAAAATAAAATATTTTTCAGGGTCCAATCTATTTATATAGTTGCTATTCTTTTACCTGCTGAGCTTAATCTTTTGATGTACCAGGATATTTTCAACTACAACGCAAAACCAATATAGTACGTAGCCCATATTCATATTTGAATTGTCTGGGCTCCCCCCCCCCCTTTTGAAATATTTGCACTCATCCACAAAGCACAATGATGGGAATTGTTCCTTCTTTAAGCAATTTTTAAGGTTTACGCAAGCTTTGGCTTGGTTGTAATTTTTTTTTTTAAAGTTCTGGTCTTCCATGCCCATGCAAAACACTGATTTTACTTTTTTGTTTCGTCGTCTAAATAATTCAGTTAATCGGAACATCAGAAACCAGTTGCAGATAATGTGCTGTCAGTTTTATAGATATTTGACGTCTGTATTGACTCCGTTGCAAACACTTATTCCACCAGTCCATCCATCCTTTCGGTAACCGTATGTACATTCAAGGTGTAAATCTGTGGCGCGCTTTGGCGCATCCCGGGAACGACGGAATAAGCGCGATCACCATCGCATGGGGTGCTGAGAGAGCACATGCGCCCGATCCACGCCATTAACTCAAAACGGCAACCTTTAACGTTCTGTGTTAATACAGCGAAAATCTGTTAAACGAAAGAGAGCGACTGAAGTCCTAATATTGCGATGTTACTATTCAAATCGAGTGGCGGAAATTAGACCTATTTGGTTAATGAAAATATGTAACCAGGACATCCGATCCCTTTGTAATAGTCCAGACCAATCAAACGTCCATCGTGCCGCCCGCAGTTGTTAAATTGTCTCCAAAAACAATGTTACATTGTTGTCCTGATGACAGTCTCTAATTTAAAATGTTGGACTTTATGAAGATGCTTACTGGGCCATGGGTGGAATGAACCTTTGAATCTCAGAAAATAGGATTATCCATGAAAGTAAAAGGAAAATTTAATGTTCATACTTCCTTAAGCGAAATGCAACAGGAAAACGCTGATAGACCAGCCCGGATTGATTTTTGTTAGTTAAAATATGCTCCGAATAATTGTATATATTCGTGTACAATAATATGGAAAACAGATATGAATGCTTGGTGACTGAAAACAAAGACAAGAATTGAAACCCCGGCGACCGCTTTAACAAGTCAGTACAAAACAGCCGCAAACCTACGCGACAGTACGCGTATATATTTGCTGAATAAAAATCAGACGATCGCTCGAAACTGCACTTGTGATGCTTCAGTCAACGTAATATGATTTGAGGGTGTATGCTGTATTCTTGACTTGCAAATTATATGACGTAAATAACATTTAATCTATACGGGGTGCTGCGAAAATATGTTGTAAAAATCTAATGCAACTTGTATAACAAGCATTTTCAGATTGTTGGGGTAAAAAAGCCATCTTGCCAGGCGATCCGCGGGATCAGTGATCGATTAGTATTGCCTGCCGAGGGGAAAAATGGCTGCTTGTGCTTGATTTTTAAAATTTCTTATCGTCACATTTTGGCAGTACGTTTATCATTACCATAAGAGTCGTTAAACATTTCCAGTCGGAGTACTTAATTGGAGTGCGAAATGGCTGGGGACGGCTAACTGGGTGTCGGTGATATTGGCGTCCACGAAAGGAGTAGCGGGTATGCCCTGTGAATGCCTGCCCTGGCCCGTTTCAGCAGCGGATAAGTGTCTGCACCACTGCAGGTAACAACAACACCACCACCAAAAACGTTTCCAGTGTAATAGACGCGTCGGATTTCCCGTCGATCGCACGAACCTGACCGGTGTGCTTTGAGGCACCGCTTCCCACCGTGCGCTTTACCGCCGGCCGGAGCGCCGTGCCCTGAAATCGGCGTCCACCGAGATCGCAGCCCGCAGAGCCACTTAACAAAAGATAAATAAGGGGCTGCGATGACACAAACGGCTTCGCTTTTGTTTCTGTTGTTTATTCTCTCCGACAGCTAGCGTCGGATGGCGAAATGTGACTCATCGCCCGACTATTCATCCGTAGGAAAGTCGCTCGTCGTATCGAAACTTATTATTTTGCAGCCGAATTTGCGTCTTAACAGTGCTTTTAGCGCTTGTGCTCCACGTTTGGCGCGTAGCCGCCGTTTGATAGTTATTTATTTGGTATTGTTTGCCAGATCCCAGTTCGGCATTCTCATTGCCGTCGCCCTGCTCATTGTCTCGGCCGGGCTGCTGGGTGTGTACGGCGGTGCGTCGCCGCTGATCTCCTCCTCTCCTGGACTTGGCTTTGCTATGGATGGCCGCCTCTCGTTTCGCTTGTGATCATTTTAACGTTTGGTAACCGTGGCGGTGTGTATCCGCAGTACACGGCCGAAGCACTAAACAGCGCTGCCTTAACCTACGGTGCCCTGCTCTGCGCCGGACTCTGCTGTGAGTACAGATGGGATCGATTTAAACATCATTATATTATGTAATGGTGTAAGCACAAAACTATCTTTAATGACGTCGACTATAGTCATTTAAAGAATTGAAAACGGCGTACTGCCAGTCATGGTTACTTAATATGTTATAATTATTTTTTAAATCTCCAATGCTTTATGTCCATCCTCTTCCCAGTGCTAGTTCACCCCATGCTGGCTGTACTATGTAGACGGCAGTGCTTCCCTTTTCGATTTTGCAAATGAAAATGGAGGATATGTCGCTGTCAGGCCTGGACAACACCAAGCTGGAGGTAACCACAGCTCTTAGCACAGATATTGGGGGAGGTGGTTCCTCAAACCATTTTAAAACGACTTTTTGTTTGAAGCGTAAGACTGAGACCAGCAAATGCCTTGGCCATTGGCAACCACATCCACCCCCTTCTCTGTGTTGCCCCCCCACCTGCCCAGGCCTTAGCTCATGACATCTACGCAGACCTGGTGGAGGATGCCTGCCTGGGCCTGTGTTTTGAGGTGCATCGAGCCGTCAAACAGGGTTACTTTTTCCTGGATGAGACGGACCAAGACAGCATGAAGGACTTCGGTAAGCAGCTGTGCCCGACCCCCCCCCCCCCCCTCCCCTTAGACTCTGAGTTCACTGCCGGCTGTCTCATCCCTGACAAATACCACTAACACACATAATAGTTGGAATATATCGCAATGAAGGTTTAGAATTCCGCAATATCCATCCAGAGCCAGCCCTACCTTTTAAGGGGCCCTAGACAAAACTTTACTTGGGATTCCCACCTACCAAGAAAATTGCTTATTTCACTTCCTCTGCAATACAGGTAATTCTGGGGCCTTAGGCAACTACATCTCTTGCTTATAGCTAGAGCTGGCACTGTATCCATCCATCCTTAATTGCTTATCCAGTACAGAGTTGTGCTGAACCTGTAGTCAGGCCTAGGCGACACAGGTCACAGGGCACCAGTCAATGATTAAGTCATATGCTACATGCAAGAGAATGTAGGTGTACTTCAAGGGCCAACACTTGTACCCTTTCAAATTCAAAAGTATGCAAGGGAATCTTCATGACCGGAAGTGAACACACAAATTCCATATACACAGCGCAGGGGCTAGCATTCCCACGACCATGGAGGTGACGGTGCCCCCTAGCTGCTGTATCGCCCTCTGACCTGCTTCCGGTTTTGTATCTGGCCTGCTGCAGAAATCGTCGACCAGCCGGGTGTGGATATCTTCGGCCAGGTGTACAACCAGTGGAAGAACAAGGAGTGTGTGTGTCCCAACTGCAACCGCAGCATCGCCGCCTCACGATTTGCCCCCCACCTGGAAAAGTGCCTGGGGATGGGGCGTAACAGCAGCCGCATCGCCAACCGCAGGTCTGCGCAGGAAGGGCGCCAAGTGCCAGGCTATCCACTGCGGGGCGTAAATCGTGCACCTGACCCGATCTACTTTTACTATTCCCCCCACCTCCCCCCCCAAACAGAATAGCCAGCAGCAACAACATGAGCAAATCAGAGAGCGACCAGGAAGACAATGACGACATCAATGATAATGACTGGTCATATGGGTCTGAAAAGAAAGGTGAGCACCCCCTCCTGGATGCTGTGGGGGGTGGGGGGGGGGGCATATATTCCATCATCTCTCTGTCTTACTCCCTTTCTCCCATTTTTTACAGCCAAGAAGAGAAAGTCAGATAAGGTATTTTTACATTCTTTGAAACAACCTGTATTATTGGTAAGTCTTTGTTAGAAAATGTGTACCGATTTGTTCCTTGCAGACGGTTCCCTTAGCTGAATGAGGGGCAGATTCTTATATTACTTATTAGATATTTACAGGATTCCTGCCCCTGGTTCTGTTGGTAGTTAATTGCGTACAGTGGTGTACCTAGAAATTCTGAGCCTTGAACTGTCAATTTGCCACTCCCCCCCCCCAACTTTATATTTAGGTTTGTGTGTTCAAGGGCTGTCAGGGTATCCATGTCTCTCTGACATCCCAGGTTCTGCATCTGTATTTCATAAACACTGCTTTGAGTAACTGTTTTTGCAGAAGGGGCAGTATAGATGTTTTAGATATGTGTATAATATGAAAGTGACTTGATGTTTGTTTTTTTTTGTCTTAGAACCCAAACTCTCCAAGGAGATCTAAATCATTAAAACATAAAAATGGTGAGTTGCAATTGAAAACGTTAACATATGATGGTAACGATCACACTCACTGAAGTGATATTTCTTTATTTCTTTTTTTTTTTTTTTTTCTGTCCCCCCCCCCTCCCCCCAACCCCCTCGCACAATAGGAATGTGGTCAGAGACGATTCCGGATGGTAATTAACTTAACGTTGCTAGCCTAAATGAGGACCAAAAATAAGAGAAACCGAAAAAGCAGAATCGTAACGCCTCCTTTAAGTGTTGCGCTTTGCTCCATGCTGAACAAAAGCCTTTCTTGCCCGTCAATCTTGATGCGTCGATATCGGTTAGAACGACGCTGCGCTGGATTCTCCCTTCTGTCGTAGCATGGATGTGTGGAGGTAGCCCTAGCCCCTCCCGATCATGGCTAGCTCCGGCTGCCAAGTGGGACGTTTTTGGAGTTCGGCACGGTCTCTTTTGGGCCGGCGAGTGTCGTCTGGGTCAGTGTGCACGGGATGTTGACCTTCTAATCGTTGCAGCGTTATGGCGCCCCTGGCAACAGGGGACGGAATGGGAGTGGCCCCGCATGATGGTGAGGGATGAACCATTCTCTCAGCGTGGGGGGGTGTGTGTGGGGTTTTAGAGGGGCTGGCAACTGCAAACCCCTTATCCACCCCACTCCTACCCCATCTCAACGCTGTGCAAGGTCCAGGGAGAAGGTGCCCTGGATTTGGGGACCGACTGCCTGGAATCGGAGCTTCTGGCATCCAAAAAGGATGCTGAGGCCTCATGCAGTGTGACACTGCTTCCCAACAGGTGCACACGATTCTGGGAAATACCATTAAAGAGTGCAATTTTTTTTTTGTGTGTGTGTGTGTGTCTTGTAAATTGCTGGGGACGATTACAGTTTTGGCTTTTTATTTTTTAAATGATGAATGTTCTGGATATTTTAACCTGTCTGTAGACGTAGGCTGGTAGAGTACAAGCGAGCTGGATGTGGCACAAGGTGGCCGCCTTGTCTCGTTGGTTGGGCAATTTGTCATCTCTGGTTATTGGACATGGGGTTTGCTCCTGAGGGAACGGGGCAGGTTGGGGTGGACCTTTACCCGTTCCGTGCAGCGGGCAGGTCCGGACCTCCTCTTCCGAGCTGCCCGGCGTGTGTTTCAAACCTTAAAGATGACAAAACAGGACATTTCTGTGAACCGACGCTCAGGAATTTACAGCGTTCCCAGAATGCGGGCACGCCTACACTCCCGACACCTGACGCGCTCGACCGCGTCTTGATTCGATGGCTGCTGATCATGTGACTGTTTAGTGTTCTGGTAGTTAAAGGCTTGGATTCATTTTTGTTTCATATATTTGCCTACTTTTTTTTTAAATGTACATCATGTGTTGTAAGGAGTTGCATGTATATCTCCATGTGTCCACGTTGTGTAAAAATATGTATTGGAATATGAAATAAATTTCAGTGCTGCTACCTAAATACCTAATATTAATGTCAGTGCTGCCCTGCTTGGGGCAGGGAGGGGGGGTGGCTGTCTCCCTCCAACCAATGAATGAACAACTTGAACCGAAACCAAAATACACCAGACTGACCTATAATTGTTTTTCCATAGGCTTCCAGGGCCTTGATTCAAATTCACTTCCCCACACACTTTTAATTAACACTAGTGCAGTGTTACCTAATGTCACCCCCCACCCACCCATCTACTTAATTCGTTTCCTTGTTCTGGTGGCTGGTTCTCAGGACTGAGGCCAATGTCTTGACCACGCACTCGCATTTAGACAAACATGCATAATGTGTTTTGCATCTATTTAAAGTCAGTCACTGCTTAAATTGCATTTAAATGCATGTATATATTTAGGAATCAGGTCTATTTACAGAGCAGCAAGTAACTTTTAGTCAATTTGTCCCATTGTGTGTGACCTGATTGTTTGTATTTAATTACTTCACCTTCAGTATATTGAATGGATAAAAGCCTATTGCTCTTTGTGTACGAGAGTAGTGGATATACGAGTACTATGGAATTGTGCACTTCACATGCTGTCTTTTGAAGTTATTTTGGCTGTAAAAGGAACCATAGTCAATAAGCTCTCTTCTATTTCCAGGGGAGCTTAGCAATAGTGTCAGCACTGACCCGTACAAGGTAACCAGTGTTTCCCTGCTGTTTTCATGTCCTCTCTGGCATACTGTAAGTAAGCGCCTCATTCGCCGGCGTTGCTTGGCGTGGCGAGCAGATGCCTTGTGCTGTGGGCTGCTGTGCTGTGGCTGTGCTCTTCGCCGCTGTGCTGAAAGCCTGTGCTCTCCCCCCTCCCTTCACCACAGTACGCATATAACTCCGGCATCAGTTACGAAACCCTTGGCCCGGAAGAACTGAGGTCTTTACTGACCACGGTGAGAACTCCTAACACACATACCATGTATGCTTCTGAGGCCAGTTAGCTGATACACTTTTTTGTGTCAGACAGAAAGACCTTTTTAGTGTCAGTAACTTTAACTAGTACTTAAACTAGTAGTTAAAGTTAGTGATAAGTTAGGATGAGTTACATAGTTAGGAAGAGCTTATGGCAGGGGTGGCCAATCTTATCCGCAAAGGGCCGGTGTATATGCGGGTTTTTGCTGCAACTCCCTAATTATATGACTAATTAGAGGACTGATTGGCTGAAGAGTCCTCACACCTGGGTTTGAACAGCTGACCTACAGGTTATCCCAAAAACCTGCATGCACACTGGCTCTTTGCGGGTAAGATTGGCCACCCCTGGCCTATGGGATCGATATTAATGCATCGATTAGTACGGCTAACCATCAAACTTATGTAGGTGTGTAGGTTTCTGGAGTTATAAGATGCACACAGGGATTCTGGAAAACACTTTGTTAAACCAAAAATACGGCACATTTCCCATAGGATTATGCTGAGGGCTTTCTGGGTCTGGTAATCGGCTTATATACTGATGATTGGGCCAAAGCCCTGGTACCATTTTTCATCATAGCTTTAGGGTTAGCTTTCCTCTGCTATCTTGTATTCCTGTGAAAGATATACGCAGCCTTGAATGTCTGTCTTTTCTCTCCAGCTTTTTAACTGGTACTATGTCCCATTCCCCTTCCCTTCCTCCCTACTTTTCCAGCAATGTGGGGTGATGTCGGAGCACACAAAGAAGATGTGCACACGGTAAGGACCGGTGCATGCTGATTCATGTCATGTCACCTCTAGGAGAGTGTGACAAGCCGAAGCGGAACACAGTCCGTCTTCCTTTCGCGCTTTGTTGCATGCTAAGGAACTGACAGACGCATGCGACGGCCACTATCGGTCGGCATGTGGTTCTTGTGCAGATCTTGAACCCCGGTGACCCTGGAAATGTCTGGTTGTTGTCAGTAAGTGTTATGTTCATCCTTTGGCCAACTCCGACTCGAGTATTTTGGTCGATGACCCTTTTGCATTTTGAATGTGTGTGAGCTGCAGGGGGAAAACCCACACCTCCCACCAAAAAACAGATGCAAAAATGCGATAGGAGTTCCTGGAGCACGGTTGGCGTGAATGATTTCAAGAGATGGCCGCTTTCTGTACTACAGATGGAAGTGCTTTTTTCTGGGTTTGGTTCTGTATTGGGTACACAAGTGGCAACTATATTCTTTTCATTTTGGCATTAGTGGTATCATACATCTGAATTCAGAAATAGCTGCGACCGGCTCATTTTAAGCAATAATTTGTTTGAGCCTGACCTTCTTAAGCAGTTTAGAATTCATAATTTGATCTCAGTATTCTGAAGTGATATAAATTATCTATCCCTTTTTTTTTTTAATTGCCAATTGGATCAAAGACCCCAGTTTGGAGCAGCCTGCCTTGTCTGGCCTTTGGGGGGGGGGGGGGGGGGGGGGGGGGGCGCGAGGTGTTTTCATTTTGATTTTGGCAGGTGCTTTGAGGGGGTTTAATGCCACATTGTGTCCCACCAGGTCTCTACGGTGTCCCCAGCACACGGACGAACAGAGGAGGACCGTCCGGGTGTTCCTCCTGGGGCCAGCCGCGTGAGTGATGCCCATGTCCACAAGTCACTGGCTGATGACATCACGGCCGCCTCTGTAGGCAGAGATGGGCAGGACCTAGTTGACACCACTGTCTGGCTTGCTAGAAAAAAGTTGGCCGATGAGTGAAATCGATTTGTTGCTGTTACGCATGCCTTAGGCACAAACCCAGGGTGTTATGTTGGAGGGCTCTGGATGGACACAACCCTTACTGAGATCACCCATGACTCAAGGAATTAAAACTAAAGAAATCCTTTCAGCTAACTACCAACATTGATTGAGAAGTTATTACATTCTTTAGTGGTTCTTCAGTAATGATTTGCTTCTCTTGACAATGCTTTTTGAAGTTATCAGTTTGTAGTCCACAGACTGTGTACTAACTCTGCATACTTTTGAATTTGAAAGGGTACAAGTGTTGGCTCTTGTGGTACACCTACATTTTCTTCCCCTATTCTTGTGGGTATTGCCTGTGATTGACTTTTGCCATCGACAGGTCGTCGTTGCCTGATGTGGATGGGGTGGTAGAAAGCGATGGTTACGATGTCCCAGATGGGCAGGCTCTGATGAGCCGGCTACAGTGGGATGGATCTTCTGACATCTCTCCTTCGGACTCTGCCTCCTCGAAAGCGAGTGAGTGTGGGAATGTCAGTACAACTACCTAGGATGACCAGTGCTGAGCTGCTAGCTCTGGTATAATAGGCTTCTCAACTATGCCCCCACTGTTTCAGGTAGGCAACATTGCCACTTTGTCCCAGACTGTGTGCGCCATGACAGCATGGCCCTCATCGTCTGAGACAAAGTGATATTCTTTGTAGTGATGTAAATCAACGTGTGTATTCAAAATAAATCATAAAATAAATTGAATTCATTACTAAAACACTGTTGCTAAAAGGTGATGTCTCTGTTGCCCATACATCATATCCAGGTGATGGTTATAGATGTTACTGTTCTTCAAATTATTTTGACATTTGCTTCCTTGGTCACTGCTATGACCAAATACAGATGTTAGACTCATACTCATCCTATCGAGCTCTCATTTCTGGCCTCTCCCTCTCCAAAGGCACCAATAACTCTGATTCCAAGAAGCCCAAAAAGAAGAAGAAGCCGTCCCTTGGTCTGAACAGCGGTACGTGTGGGGGACCAGGGAGCGGCGCCACGGTTGGGGCCGGGACCGGGACCACGGGCAGCGGCGGTGGCGGAAGCTCACAAGGGAGCCTCGGCCTCCCCAGTCGCAAGAAGAAGCCCAAGCTGCCGGCACCCCCCACTCCCAGCATCTACGACGACATGAACTAGCACCATCGCGTTTCTCCCCATCCCAGTGCTATGGAGGAGACGGAAATCGTGGCAGCCGCTAGGTGGCGAGCCCCCATGGGCTGAACAGGACCTCGCTCCTCATAGTGTCCCCCCCCCCAACCCCGGCGTTAATTAGCCCACATGAACCTGCAGCCTTCTGGAAAGGGTTCTCCATCTCAAGTTTCCTCTTGTGGTCACCCTAAGGGTGTGTGTATGTCTATAAGATCTAGAGTCACCTGGATCACAGCTGCTATGGTAATTCAAGGACTCCTGACTTCTGAAGGAGAATGTTATTTTGGGTCCCATTATAATTATTATTTTATTATTATTTTCTGAAATGGTGAGGTGGTGAGCTTGTTTGTTTTAGATGTTTCACTGAATTTTCAAACCCCAGCAGTGGGCAGACCACAATTACACAATCAGGGCTCATTGCACATGGTATACTTACGATCAGTCTCATGCCCTTTGGTTAAACAAGGTAAGTGTAATCAATTTAACTGAATCATAGACGAGCAAACAGTTTTGGTTTGATTTTGTTACTGTAGGCAAGGGACCAATCGACCGGTTTTTGTCTCATTTGGTTGTTTATGGTGTCAGAGGTGATGTCATTTAGATCATGTTGATGAGAAAGGAACTGCATAGCCACAAGGGCGGTGCTGTTCTCACCTGCTCGAGCCACTGGATCATGGCTTTAGGACATGGCGGGGTCCTTAAATGAAAGGGGGTGGCTACAAAGGGGAGTATGCCACATTCCAGATTGGTCTGTTGCACCCCCACCCCCCTCCCCGAAATGACAAAGGCATCTTTGTCGCGAGCAGCAAAGTGGGTTCTTTTGCGTGGCCAGTTTCTGTGTTGAATGGCATTGGACCTCATGGGTGTGTGGATTTGTGGCGCCATCATGCTCTTTTGGGATGCCGTCGTAGGTGTTTTTGTGTTTCTCGTGAGTGTATGAGCATTAGGTGTCTGTTTATGGTGAACACAGAAATGCACCTGAGGTCGGTGTCATACATCATGCACCTCCCCATGGCCATTACGGAGCAAGTCGGGGCTCTTGCATTAGTGTGTTTGTACAGGAAATTTGCAGGTCCTTGCCAGTGTCCAGGAAGGCCGATGCAGGTCTGCCTATCGAGGTTCACCCATGTCACACGAGTTGAGATGGAAACCTGTGAGGCTCCTTGCATCCGGCCGGCCTTACGCGGCCCCCACAGCGGGGCAGTAACCAGGGCCGCCGTGTGTTAGTACCGCAGTCAGAAGCTCTCGGGTATGTGTATCGCTGGAATTTTAACTGCTGTATACCTCAAGTGTTCGGGAACCGTGGATGTGATTTGACACAGCATGAAATGCACAAGACATTCTGCCCTCTTTCCTTTAGATTTTGTGGTGCTGATGATTTTTTATTTTTTTTTTTTAAGAGAAACCTTTTCTGTTGATTCCATACTCCGTATTTCTGGACTGGTTTTGGTTGCAACTAGCGATGATTAACTCTGATGAAGTTTAAACTCAAGGAAAAGTTTTAAGATCCACGTAATTATTTAAAGGTGTGTAGTTTGTGACGACAGCGGGTGGGACGAATGTTTGTCGACCTGCATTTCGTTCCGATTCACACATTTCGAGCTCAAAAAGCCGATTGCTGGAATTCCCACGCATAAAAACATCCCTTTAAAAAGCGAGTGAGATCGCCACACTGCTGATTGCTGGCAGAAATTATGTTTCACTGATCACGGTGGGGATGTGGGGGGTGCGTGACATGCCACACTTGACCTTGTGGGGGCGACACCATTCTCACACCTTGGTCTCAGTCGGTTGCAATACTGGCATATGAGACAATAACTTTGCAAGTCAGCTGAATGAGAAAAAATCACACAGGCATGTGCATGTGTTTATTGTATATGTATATATATATTTCACAATGTACAGCTAGTTATTGTAATTTTTTCAACTTATCGTGTACTGTGGTTGCCTAATAGTCTGAATAAAACTCTCATTCAGGTTTCCGTTTTGTTCAGCCTTTGTGTCTCCGTAATGCATTTATGAAGATTCAGATGGCACCAGATACAATGTATATCACTTTGGATTTCATAAACGAGGCAGGTTAATGCTGTGCTGATGCTGGATGACGCAGAGAAACATTTCCTTTTACTCTTCTAGGACAATATCAGTTTGTGAGACTGGATGAAACAAATTGTGGACACGGGATGGTCTCCTGTTTTGTCCAGGTTATTTGACATTAAGACAAAACCGGCTAACTGCAACAGCACTGAAGGCTACATTTTTTCAGATATTACCTACTATGTGGGAAAATGCTCTTAATGCACTGGAAATGATTAAAAAGTTTTATATGTCAATTGTACCAAAATAGACGGTGCAGACATTTTAGACCCATTACAGTTCTAAATACCCTTAAATGATATCGCCAGTATTTCCGCTCCTGCGGACCGTGTGTCTAAATGGAAGCCTGTTATCTTAGCACCTGGAAAGCAGGTGCTAAGCTCTCCCAAGCACTAACCCTATCCTAAAGCACACTGAATAGTGTTTTGCAGAATCCACTTAAAGCTTGAGTTCGCTTCCCTTCTCCCAAGACAGCCCATTATTCACACAGGTCTCTCCCTCAATGTGCAACACCCAGGGCACCTTGGGAGGGCTGGAACCTGGGCAAGTGCTTCTGAAGCGTCGTCCCCCATCAGTCTCAAGAAGCCAGCCAACAGAACGTGCCCTCCTGGCGTGCCAGCTGAGGGGGTAGTGTGGGCGTAGGCCCTGGCCCGCTCTCCAGGGCGTACCTCGCTCCGAGCAGGCTAGGCAGCTCACCGGCTGCTTACATACTGCACCGTCCCGATAACCGAACGCTCAGGGGAGGGGACACCTTGGCCGCTGGTCCTGCTATGCGAGGTGGGTGTGAAATACACTGATAAGCACATTAGTGACATTACCACAAATATCACTTAAAAATGCCTGTCAGGACTTGTACAAATGGTGTAGTCAGTCCCTCCCCCAACAATCCAGAAAGTGCCAAATGTAGTTTTCAATCTGACATACAGTAAGTTAATTTATTTACGTACTTTCCTTGAAAATGGTTACTTCATTACACACACTCCTGAAGAATTACTTTAGACGAACTATTTTTCATTACTGAAAACTTAAGCAAAAGACAGCTCTTTCATAATACAATAATTAAATTGATAATGAACATTGTGTAGGCTGTAAAGACGTGTCAAAGCAGAAATGTTACACCTTTAGTATCACAAAAACCAAGGAGTCTCGGATCATTTGTCTAGTCCACGTAGAAGTCGGATGTTTGGTTGTGAGATGGGATCTATGGGGTGTGTTGACGTGGCAGAATGCAGAGGGGTGATTGGGCCGTTTGGGATGGTGATGGCAGTAGGATGTGTCCCTGCGCAGCCAGCGATGTCATCTTCACCCCCAAAATATTGAGTGTGACTGAAACACTCACTGCCAACCGTTACGCAGAGTCCGCAGGGCTGGTCACATGGCCAATGGGTGATGTATTATGAGCTGTTGCTGTGTGGCTGTACCCAGGTTTCTGAGGACACTCACAAGGGCGGCAGCGGCCTGGTGCTTAACTCCAGAATACCCCCCGCCCCGATTCTCGACATTAATCACTGTTTATACCACATCTGCCCATCCGTCGTCCTCCGCTTCTGAAGAGGCTCACGGCCTAAAAGGATGATTGTGCCCCGATCTGTACGCCTGTGATCTTGCTACCGCAAAGGGGGTGCCACATTTTGAGGTCAAAATGGGCCTGGAACCAGCCTACAGCTCTAAGTTAACAGAAGTCTGGGGGAGAGAGCTCTCTTCCAGCTTCTGCTCTGAACTATGAATTGGCTGAAGGTGGGACCCGAGAGATCCACAGGCAGAGATATCTGCCGCGACTCATCCAGGGATGGAAATTCTGACCAAACCAAAGGTCAGATGCTGAGGACCTACTTGCCACCATCGCCATGTGACAAATTCCGCTCTGTTTGACCTTTTCCTTCTACAGAAAAACCAAAACATTTCATGCAGATGTCACCCAACCTCCCCAACAAGCTATTACCTCCAACAAAGACACCAGGTTAGACATGCGTGTGCAAATTAATTCAGAAGCGGCTGCAGCTACATGTTCACGTGTCTCGATCTCGCCTGAAGCCTTTCGCCACAGAACAGAGCGGTCTGCCAGATATTGATTCTTCAAGCCCCGAAAACCTCACCAGGACCATTGGCTTGCAGGGCTCTCGTCACATCTCACCGACTGTACATGCCGAAGATGAGGAAACTGAAGAAGATGGTGACGCCCACCAGAGAGACTGTTGCCGGGGCAGTGAAGAACTGCCGGTAGTTGATGCGGAAATACCAGACGACGGCCAGCATCACCACGAAGACGGGTACCACCAGGCTTCCTGTGCTAAGGGCCAGGCCCATGCCTCCGGCCCTCTGGCTGACACCTGACCCCACGGGCTCCACCGCCGTGCGGGCCCCGCCCTCTGACCCACTCTCCTGCCGGGCCTGGGAAACGTGGCAGTGGATGACGCTGTTGTGGGTGATGTTGAGGGACAGCAGTGTTCGCTTTGGGTCCTGCAGAAGTTGACCCTGGAAGATCAGCTTGATCTGCTGCTCCTGGCCCGAGAAGTACTTACTGGCAGAGGACAGGAAAAAGGGGAAACAGCAAGACCAGGGTCAAAGTCAAAGCTCACAAAAGCATCTCAAAGTGTATCTGGCGACCCTGTGGTCTGAAATTTGCTTGTTACCATTACTGCAAGTCATCCCGTAATTGATTTTACCTTGTGGCGTTTCAAATTTCATTTGAAATTCACGTATATAGCCAAAAATTGAACTGTGGAATTGACTAAAGTTTTTTTTAATGGTACTTTAAATTCACAACCTGTAATTGAGGTGTCCATGTTTAAATTTGTGATCAAACACAGCAATTCGTTAAGCCACCATTCTCTAACAATATACAAAAGGAACAGAATACCAATGAGTTAAATACTATATATATGAAAGTAGGACTAGCAAGGTGACAGAATCTCGGCACAGAAACACAGCATGGGTCAGCCTGCTGTAGGCATTTATGACTGTGGCAGTGCATCATGGGAACCTTCAAATTGAAACAGGACGTGCTCCCCGGGCAGCAATGTGATTAGGGATGTGGATTTCTAACAGGAGGTTGCAGGTCGAGGTCGGGGCTCTGTGCTCAGGGCTACAGAGATATCCAAGTAATTCCTAATTATGTGTATCAATCTGCCATGACCTTTGCTGAGACAGGGTGAGCTTAAAGGGACACTGGTCATCAGTTAGGAATTATGTTCACAAAGTCACTGATTTAGGGCTACCTCTGCCTCACCTTTTGAGCAGACTGATAGTGTCCTGGGGTTTGAGCACGGCCAGCTCCTCTGTGTCATTGAGGAACTTGAGACGGACAGTGATGTCAGGGCCAGAGATCTTGCCCACAGGGGAATCCTCTTCCCGCTCCTCGACATCCTCCTCTCCTTCAGGCTGCAGGGCAGGATCACCGCTGATGGCACCCGCTCTCTTGCGCAGCCCTTGAATGTTCAGCAGCTGGTCGACGCTTGCCTCTAGGGCGGCGCCCTCCCCAGCTGCCTCCACTCCACCCTCCTGCCCCAGGTCTTCGTCCTCCGGTTTGTCCTCCTGGACAGGGTCGGGTGCCTGCGGCTCAGTCGTGTCTGCGCCAGGGGGCCCCCCGATATAGGCGTCGTGACCACCCAGGCCGATCAGTGAGGCGTGGGCGCCAACCGTAAGGATGGTGCCCAGGATGTGGTCTCCACGCTCCACGACATGCGTGGATAGCCAGGCCAGCACCAAAGCCAGGCTGAGCAGCACCACTCCACCAGCCACCGTCACCTCGTCGCTCACTCCATCCAATAGGGTGAGAGCACAGAGCGCCATCCCTGCCACTGCTGGGAGGGGTTCACAATACACAGGGCTCAGTCAGCGCTGGAGTTCCCTTAATGCCTTACGGTACACAATACATCAGGCCATTAGTAACGGGTAAAGGTTACTTATTACGAGCTAGTTAACACCCTATTCGGGGACACCCATGACCCATAAAAGACGGAAACAAGGACACTGAGGAAAAATACCAAAACATCTTTAATGTATCTGCACTGCTTTGCGATTGATTATTTTTCATTTTGTTTTTGGCATATCTAGCTAGCGTTTCCTATGTGGTACACACGGTCAGACACTAAATCTTACAAAACAAATACGACTTAACGACATGGTAAATACCACCTTAAAGGAAATCCACTGCAAATTTATGTTTTTAATGAGGATAATGGAGGGAAAAGTGTTCGAGTTATGCTAAATGGCGAACTATGGTCTTTCCCGGATGGGTAGCGGTTTCAGTACCGTTTAAATAACTCCATATTGATCCTACGTGGTGCATCGGCGGATTACCTGGATGTTTAAACCGTGCAAATAACTCAAATAACTACATGCCACCCTGTTTTATGCTGTTTACACCACCGTAACATAACGCGAAGCAGCGGTCGGCCGCCACGACCTTCGCCCGGCTGGGACGTCTTTATTTAGTGTTAGCATACCTACTCCCCTCAACCGCCCGCCCCGGGCCGCACGTTAACTTCAACCAACCCGGAAAAACAGCGTGACGGCCCGCTTTACCTGAGCTGTGTTCAGACCATTTCAGTCAGAAGTGATTGCGAGGCGCGAAACGGCCGAGAAGAACCTCCATTAGCCGTCCGAGCACGCGCAGTCGCGCGCTCACGCGGATGCATATACACACACGCGCGTCCGAGGTACGTCGCTGGGAGGGCGGAGCGTTCACGTTACGTCGAAGCACGCAGCGTGTAGTCCAGGTCAACAAAACAGGACACAGAAGACATCCCGAAATACCCCACCCCACATTCAGTTCAGCCGCAGCTGAACATGATTTTATTCAGAAGTAAAATTTTCCTCATTATTATCGCTTGTCTGTATTTCTGAGGTGGAGGGACCTCTTGTGTAGACACGGGGTCGGGGCAGATTTGCTCCTCTGGTCATTCCCTCTCTCACCGCAGCTGCCCATCTGTGCGGAGAAGGAGGTAATCCCTCACAAAAGCAGGCATGTCCAGCTTGCTTATCGCCGTTTGGTACAGCGCCCCCAAGTGATGCCGCAGGGTACAGCGGCAGAGATGCTGCAGTGAGCGTGGCTGCCCCACCATTCGCAGCACAGACTCAAAGAAGGGTCGGTGTTCCTGAGAGTGTAGGAAACAGGGATGGGAGGAAGACAGGATGCAGGGGAAACGAGGGATGGGTTAGGGTAAAGGGGGAAAAGAGCAAACAGTAACGGATTGTAAGGCGAGGGAAAGAAGCTACTCATTGCAGCAGTGAGCTATTAGGAAATTTGGAGGACCAACTAGAGAAGGCCGAGTTTGGCATGGATTCAGGCACTTGATCCAGATTTGAGTCTACTGGGATTACACCCAGCAAGGGCAGGTTTTGCAGAAGGTTGCTGGTTACCTTCGAAACGGGGATGATAAACTGGGAATTGGGATAGAGGTGAGGGGGTACTGGGAGGCTCTGAATACAGACATCAAAGAGGATTATAGGTTATTCAAGCCTTCAAATAAAACCGGTTTGTCAGGATTTGTTTTGTTGGTTTAGTCCAACAATGTCCCTCTCAGATTTACACTACTACAGTTGGGTGTGGCATGTTAGCCAGGGCAATGGGAAAAAATAAGAGACCACTATAGTTTTAAACAAATCTGCATTTTTAAATCCTGGTTTAATCCTGGTTTTGCTGGCAGAAGGCTACACTGCGAGGCAGGCTGCTTCCAGGCTCAAAATCTCTAAGACAGCAGTACACAAGAACAAGGTGAAGCAGGAGACACTGGGAACGACCAAAAACCAGCCAGGTAGAGGGAGGAAGAGACTTCCCAATGTCAGAGATGACCGTCAACTTATCCGACAGTTTCTCATGAATCTTAGGATGACATCAAGTAACCTTCAAAAGGAATGGTAAACATTAAGTGCAGGTGTGAAGTGCACTGCTATGACATTTCATATCAGGATCCTAGAAGCAGGACTGAAGACCCATAAAGCAAGGAAGAAGCCCTTCATGAATGAGAAACAGAGAAAAACCAAGTGGCAGTTTGCGTAATATATACAGACGCTCCTCTACTTACGAACTTTCAACTTACAAACTTTCAGACATATTAACGAAGAGGACTGTAAGTCCAAATTGTATTCCTTGGACTCCCGTTTCCTGTTCGCAGCATCATTTTTTTTTTCTGCACGCCAATTCCGCCTAGTACGACTTCTGGCCGCTACTCCCGCCACGCAGCAGTGTAGCGTGCATACTCCCAGCATCCGAGTTCTTTGTACTTGCGTATACCCTTAAACTGATGTCGAATAACGACGTTCGTAACGTATCTCATTTGTAAGTAGAGGAGCGTCTGTATATATAAATTATAATATATCATTCACCCAAAAATTGAGAAACGAGTGAAACAAAATATTGCGCTGTGGTCTCTTAATTTTTTCCATGGCTGTATTTAGACTTTACTTTCTTATAGTGCTGCACGTTGCTTATGCACACATTGTAAGCGTGACCCTGCAGTAGAGTCTGTCTCTCTGTGAGACATCCTGACCGCTGACCACCTGCTACTGTGTCTTTTCTCACGCTTCTCACCTCCCAGAGCTCCGAAGGGACGGAGTCTATCCATTCATCACACGACGGGACAGTGACGTAGCAGTTCAGCATCACCTCCAACGTGGAAGGCGACAGACAACACAGCTTCAGCATCTAGGGGGCGTGCAAGGATACGGTGAATGTGAGAACCTTGGGGTTGGGAAGGGGTGCCCAATGTGATTCACACTAGAAGTCTGTCGGAAGGGCTCCACCTTCTGGCCAAAAAAATATAAGCCCAGAGATTCTAACTCTCATGTAATTAAAAGGGTTTTAAATGAGTTTTGGCGGGAAGTCTCTTAGATGAGGGCATGTATAAAGCTGGTTGATGTGCATTTTTTGTACCTGAAATAGACTTGGCTAATCTATTTCTTGTTCCCAATATCCTTGCAAAACTAAGTTTTCTTATCTTCCTCCCACAGTAGATGTGCCCACACCAGTCCTTGTTTAGCACTTCAGCGACTGACTCCCAGTTTGTTTTATTTTTGCGCGTGTTGATGCCGAAACAAGCATCTTTGTTTTTCTTCATTCCAACCCTGTGACATGACCCTGTTCACCCTTGCCAGCCAACTAAAGCATTACACTTTGATTTGACAAAAATAGGTGTGAATCTAGCAATGACAGCTTGGCTTTCTTTTCCCTCAGGCGAATTACTTTCCCTCTTTTAGACATCTGTCCCCTACTGCCCAAGCTGCTTTCCCTTTTGCCCCCTCCAGGGCTGCCATCTGCCTCCACATGTCATGTCCTGACCTTGGGCAAGGGGGGCTGTGTCCCATGGTTGAGGAGAGCGCGAGCCACCGCCTCTGGTCCCTGGTCAGGGAAGTCTTCCACCACCTGCAAGGGTAGGGGGTTAGAAAGTGGTCACGTCCTGGCTATGCGCTGTGCCACCTCCATCCACCAGGGGGCAGCAGTCAGAACTCTTTCTAATTAACAAGAGCACTTCTTGTATGACTCATTCACATATTATTATTTATTTTGGTGAAGCAGAACAGCAGATAAATAGTGTTACGTCTCTTTGCTACATCACTGACGCCCCCAGAACTCTGCCCCCTTATTCCTGTCACCTGCAGAAGACAGTCCATGGGCGTGTAGCCCGCGCAGTTTTCTGCGTCCGCTCGCGCTCCGTGCTGCAGCAGGAGGTCGACGATGCGCGAGCTGCAGTTGCTGCAGGCATTGTGCAGGGGGGTGTGTCGCTTCCTGCCCGCTGTCCGGGGGTCGGCGCCGGCCCGTAGCAGCGTCTGCACCACGCGCAGGAAGCGGCCGGCCTCGCTGGGCCGCTCGGCCCCCGCGCAGGCCGC
>JAODLC010000124.1:1139010-1162526 GCA_026781145.1 Hippopotamyrus pictus | reverse complement strand
GTTACGGGAGCATGGAAAATATTGTGATATTTATTTCATACTTTTATCCAAAGCCACTTACAGTAGAGGGAAGGGTTAAAATTTGTATATCGTCCGTGGGATTTGAACCCATAACCTTTGCATTGTTAGCGAAATGCTGAAGTTGAGTTACGGGAGCATGGAAAATATTGTGATATTTATTTCATACTTTTATCCAAAGCCACTTACAGTAGAGGGAAGGGTTGTAACTTTATGTGTGCTCCCTGGCATTCCAGCCCGTGACCTTTGCATTGTTAATGCACTGCTCTGCTTGCTGGGCTTAATCAGCTATTTAATATTCGTACAAAAATGAGTGTTTACTTCCTTTTATCATCAGCCTCGGAGAGTAATTAGCAGCAGGCTTATGATTCACCCTGCCCCCCCCTCCAAACAGATACATGTCATTAGGGACCATGTCCACGCTCTGAATCCTTATGGAGCTACAAAGGGTCCCCGCCCCGCTGCCCCCTGCCCCTTGTGTTGTGACGATGGTCCCCGGTCCCACCCACCCCTAGAAGAGCCTAATGGTTCAGCTCTGTGATCCTGTGCTGTACCGGTCCCCTGCACACACATCCAACCCGCTGACTTCAGCCATCAAATCGTGCACCTTCATTCTGCTGGGGTTATGCAGGGCAGCTGTGTCTATTTGTCTTGCACTTGCTCATTCTGGCCTGCAGGGGGCAGACTCGCACCTCTTGAATTGTCAATTCTTATTTTTTATTTTAATTTTTTAAAATTCCCTTCTCTTTGTGTTTTTCTTCGCTGGTACAGCACTCCTTGAGTCCCTGCCTCCCAGCCGCCTCTACCAGCTGAGGCCAGGAACCGAGGCATAGGTTGAGTCCGTCGCGACCTCACCCCGAGCAGAGATCCACTTGAATCTTCTGCATTGGCTAAAGACCAGTCCGGGTGTCGCCCAGTGACCTGTCCTCCGCCCTCTCCTGCTCCCTCCTAAACTCCTTCCCCGATCTCTGCTCCCGTCTCACTCTCATTATGCACCCTAATTATCTCCCGGTGGCAGTTTTTATATTCTGTTATGAAAGCGTAATTATGTATGCAGACTCCACAAGTGTATCTGACCAGTTTAATTACTCGATGAAACATCAATGTATGTCTTATCAGCGAAATGAAAGTATCCCGCTGATTGTTTTTCTTTCTTTTTTTTGTATAATAAGCTTCTAAGAGTGGGAGGGTCCCGCTTTGCTTGGGGCCGCAGAGGCTCGGATCGCTGGCAGCGAAACGCCGGCTGGTGCTGCGGTTCGCGGCCCTTGGGATCTGAGTGATAAGCATCCACTGACCGGCGGGTCGGCCTTGGCGGACTCGGGTCGTTCCGCTCCGTCGGAGCGGGTCTCGGGACCGTGAGGGGGTCTTCCCGGCTGGCCGCACCCCACCGAGTATGACCGCTGCCACGTCGATGTTCGTAAGGGCTTCGTTTAGCTAATTAGGAGAGCTCACGAGTCCCGAGGAACGTCGGCGGGGTTTAATCGCGCATAATCGAGTTGACGGATGAGTGGGCAGGAGCCCTCTGATTGGGGGCGGGGGGACTGCACCGTGGGTAGCGCCAGTCGACATATCAGGTGACATAGGCGACTGCCCAGGGCACCGCCTTCTGGGAGGGGCGCTGATTTCTTGGAGGTAGGGTGCCCCACGGGCTTCAAGCTGCCTCCGCACCGGTGTATCCGCCTCAGCTTCTCTCGTGTAAATATGATAGTGACAGTTTAACACGCGAACTGCGGGCATTTTGGGGCTTCTGTCCCCTTTGCGTGCATTTTTTCCAGCGACAGTGTGACCTCACAGTTTCAGACACCGCTCTTGCCCCCCCCCCTTTTGAAAGAGACCCGAAACACCCCCCCCCCCCCCCAGCCTCTGGCACTCTCACCCCCGCTGCATAGATGTCATCCAGCCAGTATTTGATGTTCCTCTCCCTTTCACCGCTGTGGCATCATCGCGGTTTAAGTAACAGCCGAGATCCTGCCTGCAGATAAGCCCGCCGTCGGACTTTGAGACGCGTAGGAATGTGGTTTGGACTTTTTGTGTTATATACACACACGCTACTGTGAGCTTAAATCTAGATCAAACTTTCAAGGGGATTAAACCAGGCCTCACCTGAAGCTATTTGAGTCATAGGCAGGGAAGTTGGGTACCACAGGCAGATGGCTGAAGGCGGCGTGTGTTATATAATCCGAGGATGCCCCCCCCCCCCCCCCCCCCCCAAAGTGGCCTGCTGAGCTGGTGGGAGGGCTGCGTTTTAAAAAAAAACAACCCCCCGACTCTAAATGTGGTGTGACGTTTGTTGCTGTCTGCCCCGGTAACGAAAAGGTCCTTGGAAACCACACGTGATTCGGACCCGGCGACAGGCTCCCTGCCTAACGGGCGGTCTGGCGAGGCTGGTGCCTCCCCCTCCCCTCTGTGCCCAGACCGGCGTCACAGCAACCGTCCCCATGAGAACCGGCTGCTTGGTATGCTGGAAGCCCCAAGACGGCCGTCTCTGCTCTCTAATGAAATCCCATAATGTGTGGAAGGATCATTCCAGGAGTTTATTCCTCACCCCGAGACGCAGTTCTCTGTCCCTTTAATAAAGACTCTCCTCCCTTCGCCCCATGATTGCCTTCCTCTTATTTTTTATTTCTTAAATTCATTTCCCAGACCTGCCCGCACGGCCCACTGTGCCGGAGCCTACGTACGAAGGATTCGAGGGCACGTTTACGTGCGATGGGACGCAGAGAAACTGGCTCTGGACGGCAGAGTGCCTGGTGCTAAGGCCACAGGCTAAGTGGTGAGGATTCGAACCCACAACCATGGCAAACCTGCTGAGTCACCATGACACCCTGGAACCAGTTTCTGTGCTTATCAGTATTATGGCTCTATCACACGATTATGCTATGTGATCACAAGGTATTAGTCACAGGTTTAGTGTGTTTTGAACCAGTTTAGACTGGTTTAGCCCCTTGGTCACTTTGTATGAGCTTCATTCATAACCTCACAGTGGGTTATGAAGCCTTCGCTCCCGCATTTTTACTGCATGTACAGTGTTTCAAGGTAATTCAGAATATGTCGATTACATCCTGTGTCTACAAGAAGGTACGGAGATCATAAATCAAGAGGTGTATGGGAACTGGGAGGAATGTTCAAAGTAACGATGATAATCTTCAGATGTAAGGAAGGGTCAGCTGGCCACAAGGTTAAATATTTGTTTGCTTCTGTGAAAAAAACCAATGCTGTTGTGCTGAACAGACTCACGGGTGATGCTGCACTATTAATCTACAAGCTTAATTTGACAGTGTGCTTATGCGGGTTACGTAAGGTCAGACAGGAGTATTTAGCGTTGAAGACTCGTTCTCGTTAACGATTCTATTTCCCGCACAAGGGCTGATTGTTTTGGGGACGGGGTTCTGCTCTAGCGAGGCTGTACTGTTCCTGGTAACCACGGCGCCCCCTTTAGGAAAAGTTGTGATTTTCGGAAGGTAGAGACCAATCGTTTGAGACCGACCATTTGAAGCATGACGCTGAAGGATGTGACGCGTTTAGCCGCTTCCTTATTCCGTGAACGTGTTCGGGATTTCGGATCAGTCCTTCGGTGATCAGAGGGGGCGGCGTGACTGTACTGCGGGTTCCTGCGCGGTTGTAAGTCACGCGCTGCTGTGAACAGTGAATCGTATCAGACGGGATGGCCTTCCACACTCTGGCTTCTTCAAAATCCGCTAAACGACGATGACAGAATGGCGAAAGGTCAGACCGCATGGCATGAGCACAGTTTTGTTTAAGTACGCGCTGTTCATCTTCCCTCCAAATTCAGCCCCTACACTCTTCATGGCACGTGCTCCAAAGGCCACACAGGGCTTCAGAGGAACACGAGGTGGGAACACGAGGTGGGAACACGAGGTGGCTGATTGCCGGGTCCCGTCTCGCGTCCCGGGAGGCCTGTACTGCGGAGTTTGGGGGCCTTTCTCCACCTCCCTGCTCGCGGACAGTGGGGTCAGGTGAGGGAACAGATAAGAAGGCCGCTGCATGCGCTAAGAGCTGAAGGCTTTAGGGTGCTATGTGAGCACAATCCACAAGGGGGCACTTTACTGGGGCATTTACACCTGTGGAAAAGGAGGTGACCGACTGAGCAGAGCTTTTCCAGAACATAAGAATAAAATAACCCAAAAAACATACACACACGCTTGGGAGATGCAATTGTCCTAGGCTGGGGAACCGCTGATTTTCTAGAACCTTCTATCAGGTTGTATCTCACTGCCTGTGTGTTCGTTTTTAGTCTGCTTCTTTGCTATATGTCAAAATTTCCCAAATTTCAGCTCACTTTTAAAGAGATCCATCAATCAGCTGTATCGTTTGTCCGCTCAGAATCAATGCGACGATGGGCTTTGGGCACGAACGTGCCGGCTGATTCACCTGAGACACACGCCATGATGGTGGCTGTGGCAGGTGAACGTCAACCCACGACCCTCGAGTACCGAGGCCAGGAACACGGCGAGGATCTGCCTTAGAAGATGACATCAATGTGTCTATTTAAAGATGTATGTGGCTATCCTGCCTTTGGGTACTGGAGGGTTTTTGTGGCACGTTTGGTCACCAGTTGGTGCTTCCAAATGAGGTCATGCGATGAATGACATCACCTCCAGGCGGGAGTAGGCGGTGGCGACTCGGTCCTGGGCTTGATCTCCCTCATGGGCAGGAGACTCCACACACGCATGTTTACAGGCAGCAGATGTGACGCCCTTTATCCTTTCTCTCCTCTGGACATTTCTTCGTTCACCCCCCAGCCGAGCCGATCCTGGGCCACCTCCTGCAAAAGGTAAGGCGCCCCCCTTTGTTCTTTCTTGACATATTTTACTCATCTGACGCTTTTATAGAATTTATGCAAGCGGATGTTTCCCAATAGCTGTGCTGTTGGCAGTGTTTGGGATTCGAACCAGCAGCCATCTGGATTCAGTGGCGCGCGTTTGAGCCGCCGCTCTCCCTGCTTGAGTAACACTTTATGCTGCGATGTTTTGAAGCCGCTTGCCGTCGATAATGAGATTTGTGTTTGCCGCTCGCCATCGACCGTGCTCATAGGCCGCACTCCTGCGATCGATGGCCACACCCCCCGCCATCGACCGGCCCCCGACGGGGTTGCCCGGCATCTAGTCTTCTGTTACAGTTGTTCTGTAACGCGGCCCCTTCCACCCCCAACATGCACTCTCTGCCCCCCCCTTAT
Organism: Hippopotamyrus pictus; assembly: GCA_026781145.1. NCBI lineage: Eukaryota > Metazoa > Chordata > Actinopteri > Osteoglossiformes > Mormyridae > Hippopotamyrus > Hippopotamyrus pictus. The sequence continues at coordinate 1,157,311 of JAODLC010000124.1, read as the reverse complement.
CCATGAGGGGGGCCTCTAACAATAAATGATCCCATCCCCCCCCCCCCCAACAGAACCTTTCTCTACCCACCAAGCTGCGTCTCACTCCACCTCACTTCCTGCCTGTTACTCGCCGTCGCCCCCTTAAGGCATGAGGCAGTAGCGGGTGGGGGGGGCAAAGGAGCGTGTTAAATGAGCACAGAGAACGTCGTCGTTTTTTTTTTTTTTTTGAGTGCATGCAAGCTTCCTCTGCCCACCCTCCCTCGCCGTTTCTTTCTCTCTCTCTCTTTCTCTCCCTCTCTCCCTCTCTCTCTCTCTGAGAGCCTCCTGTCTCTCTCCCCTGTTCCGCCACTCACTGCTTCCGCGGATGCGCTGGCGAGAGGAGCGGGAGAGAACGGCGGCGGTGGCAGCAGCGGGAGTGGAGAGGAGGCGCGGCTCGCACGGGTAACCGACTGGGAGGCTCCTCCGCACCCTCCTCACCCACATTCTCTCCAGACCTGCCCCTCCCCCCCCCTCCCCCACACGCACGGGCAGGAGCGGCGGCTGGACGGTGTCTCGCTACACTGTGGCGCTTAGACTTCCTCGTTAGTGCCACGGTGGGGGGGGGGGGGATCGCGGAGAGCGGCGTGGCTGCAGGGAGTGGGTGTGTGCCTGTGAGGGAGGCTCCATTACTTTATATCTTTAAGGATGACTTCTCCACTCCGTACCTGATTCACAGAAGGGGGGGGGAGCGGTCTTCTTTTTCTTTACTTTTGTACCACTCAAAGTCAGAAGAGACTGAGCAAGATTGACATCTTAATGCCCCCCCCCCATAGGGGCGGGGTATTGGGGGTACTTAAAGGGGTAGGAGACGCCAGAAGGGGTTAATCTCTCTGCCTGTTTCTCCACCCACAGGGTCCTCAGCTGAATTGCGGCAGAGTCTGCAGATTCCCGGCGTTCACTTGCGTCCCCCTCCCGGGGGCCGGTCGAGCCAGGGGCCCTCGCCATGGAGCTGAAGGAGAGCTGTGGCAGCGAGGCCAGCGGGGGCAGTCTCCGCTCCTCGACGTCCTGGCACCGCTTTGCCCAGCGGTCCACGCTACACGGGCTCCGCTTCGTCTTCGGCAGCCGCGGACCCCTCACGGTGCGCCGCCTGCTCTGGGGCGCCGCCCTGCTGGCCTCACTGGGCCTGCTGGCGCTGGAGAGTGCCGAGCGGCTGGCTTACTTCTTCTCGTACCCGCACGTGACACGCGTGGACGCTGCCGTCGCTGGGAGCCTGGTGTTCCCCGCCATCACCGTATGCAATCTCAACCCCTACCGGTTCACCAAGCTGACGCGCAACGACTTGTACCACGCGGGCGAGCTGCTGGCGCTGCTCGACGTGCACCTGCGCATTCAGGAGCCGCGGCTGGCCGAGCCCGACGTGCTGGACTTCTTGTCGGAGAGGGCCAACTTCACGGGTTACAAACCCAAACCCTTCAGCATGAGGGAGTTCGCCGAACGAGTGGGTCACGACCTGCGGGAGATGATGCTCTACTGCCGCTTCCAGGGCCACGATTGTGGCTCCCAGGACTTCAAAACCGTGAGTGAGCCGCCTGTTTCCTCTCTTCGGCTGTCCGGGTCTCGGGGTGGTGGAGGGGGAAGCATCCTGTTTGAAGGCTCCCGCTTTCGGAGAGCTCGAGGCATGAGGGTGGTGCATCTGCTCACTGTTTGCTGCGTCTCGGCGATCTGGAGCTCTGATCGGCCGACTGGTGAAATCCGCTCTCAGTCAAGCGCCGGTTGTTTTCCGGTCCCGAGTTCCGATTTGCGGTCCTTCTCAGGTTCTTCTCGGAGATGCTCGTATCGACAGACTGTTTCTAGCCTCCGTACCTTTCCAGCATCTGCGTGACTTGCTCACCACCTACTCGAGTGCGCCCCTGTGCCAGATAACTTCCGCTCGTCTAAATGTAACTGTCTGCTCCCCACTCCCCCCCCCACCTTGGCAGGGGGGTTAATGTGCCCCCGGTGTGGATCTCGAGTGACACAAGGGCAGCTGTCAAATGAATAAGCTGTCCTGGACAATTTGTTGTGGTTTGAGAGACAGCTTTATCTTACGGGAAAGTGCATAAAAGCAGATACCTGTTTATTTCTTGTTTGTTGCTGGTCTTCACTGCTGGCTTCGTGCTTGATGGGCTCTTTTGATTGGCTCCTCGCCCCGACGCCCCCGGTGCGACCACTGTGCTGATGTCCAGACGATGGGCCGCTGATGCCGGCCACTGATCTGTAGCCGTGACCTCTGTGATGCCCCTGGGGGGGGGGGGGGCGTTGGGGGGGGGGGTGTTCTGATGCTTGTCTGGGGCGCTCACCTTCCTCTGTGTGTTACTATGGCTATCGCTGTTATCGTTACTTTACCCTGAGCGGTAATCCCCCTCGCTGGGGCTTGCGCTGCAGCGGGTCAGCTCAGGGGCGGCGTGCGGGTTGGGATATGCCTTGACCTCGGCACTGCGTGTGGGACGCTGCCCCCTCCTGGCTCGGAGGGCTCACTGACAAGCCTGGCCCCCACAGAAAGACGGAGCATCGCTGCGGTGGTGTCAGGCGCGGAGAGCAGATGTTCTCTCTGTGCTGCAGTTAAGCCGCGTCCCCGTGATGATGAAGATGATGATGATGATGATGATAACGATGATTGACCCACAACTCTGTCCAGCATAAACAGCTGCAAGATGCATGCATGATGGATGGATGGATGGATAATACTGAAAGACTTCCACCCGCCCCCCCCCGGGAGCTTTCGGGGGCCTGTCTCACTTCTTTAGGCACCAGCATACTGAGTGGGACTTGTTTGCGGTCGCTTGGATTGACCAGATTTTTCTGGTCAATCTGCCATTGCTCACGTTCACCAGCAGAGGGCGCCACCTTGGAAAATCATTGGCAACAGGATGTACACGATTTCCGTACCTCTGGGTGCTTCCTTTCCTAAAATCGACATGAACGTTACATGAACGGTGGCTGGTTTTGTCTGTAGTGAGTGACAGGTGAACTTTATGTGGCCGACCGCAGGGAAAATTGCGCGGACGAGAAACATCTTGTCGTAAGGCAACAACCTTTCATCCAAAGCCACATTTTCATGTTTTTCACCCCTTCGTCGAGCCTCGATATTTCAGAGGAGCAATTAGGTAAAGTGCCCCCCCACCCCACCCCAGACCAACAACCTTTGGGTCAGGGCACGGATGTTGTTAACCGCTACAGCATTTTGTGTGGGGTTATAAATTCATTAATAATAATATATATTACCTATATATATATATATATATATATATAAATATATAGGTATAAACTGGTGCTGAGGTATCAAAGCCTGTTCAGTGCATGTGTTTAACGTCTTTTAACATGTTAATTGGGGTCAGGCTTTAACCTTAAACCAATTCAGTTCAATTCATTCTCATGTGGCTCCTTTCATAACAGCCCAGGGTACTTGAGAAGAGTGTGTGGCAATCAATTACTGTGTCGTTTATACGAAATCAAAATGGTACGTGAAATGGAACGGGGAAAGAAAGAATGCCAGATGAGGAGTGGAGGAAAGGAACCAAAGATTCCCAAGTAGGGGGAATAAAATCCTTGGGGGGGGGGTCCAAGGTCAACCGGCTATCCAACCTCCCCAGGCATGCAAACATTATAGAGAACAGAGAAAAATGAAAGCAAGGTGTAGAGTGTGATCGTGTTCAGGGTGCCGCCCCAGTGCGTTTCACGTTTAAAGACCAAATTGTGCCCCGGGTTCTGGGTTCTCCGGTTCCCCGTGTCTCCCTGGTATCTATGCTCCTCAAGGCCTGGCCATCACCCCGGGGTTCTGGGTTCTCCGGTTCCCCGTGTCTCCCTGGTATCTATGCTCCTCAAGGCCTGACCATCGATGTACAGGTATGCATCAGCACACGTGGCTGACGTTGGATCTCCCTCCGCATCCTCAGCCTCGATGAATTCTTCAGCGCTTTCCTTACACACCCCCTCACTCTGCATCCCTAGAGGCTGCTTAGAACCACCCCCCCCTCCCCCAAAACGTTTATCAATTCGTGTTGAGACACCCCTCATCCCTGCCTATCGTGGGCTGTAATTGTGCTGTGGCGGTCTGCCTGTGGCGGTCTGCATCCTGTTGGCTCTCTGGCAGTGAGCTACTGTCAGACCTGTGGCTGGAACCCCCTTCTGCAGGGGAGAGCATAAGAAAGGCCGTAGTTCATGTATAGGGGCCAACCTTATCATTAGCCAATGATGTGTTTTGAATCAGTGAGTGACAGGGGATGGGCACTGCGGGGGCCAATCAACTTTCAGCTGCGGCCGATGGTCTCCGCCCCGATATGCTGTGGTCGTAAGACATTCTTTTTCCAGTGATATTAAACCGTCTGTGCTGGGATGACGGCCGGCCCAGGGTCTCCGTGTCTCTCTGCACATGCTCCCCAGGAAGTCCTCTGCATTTCTGGCATGTTACGCTGCTCCTCTTGCTTCCCGCGACCTCGCTACCTAGTCACCGTAAAGACCATGATGTGATCAAGACCCCCACCGCCTACCTCTCTCTCATGACTCTTAATTACAAAGTTCATTAAACAAGATTAAAAACCTCCTACATTTATGCTTGTGAAAGTATACAATGCAATTTGCATTAATGTATATGATTAATTTTTATTAAGCTAATGCTGCATTTTCATATGATGTCTATCCTCCTAGTGACAGTCAAATGACTCATATCTGTTTCCAAAATAATTTTTAATTTATTCTCCTCATGATGTATATATTTAATTTGAATTGATATTGAATTGAAAATGTATACACGCTTAATGCACAGACTAAACCGCTTCACCGTGATTGCTTTATAACCCAGCAGAGGAATCCTCCTAGAGTGACCCCCCCCCCCCCCCCCCCCCCCCCCCCCCCCCCCCCCCCCCCCCCCCCCCCCCCCCCCCCCCCCCCAGAATTTACCCCTGGGCCTGTACCACCGTCAGAAATCAGATGAAACTGCCGTGACAGGAGGCGTGGGAATTACCCGCAATCGAATACGCTTTGGCGCGCGTCAAACAACACGCGATGCCGTCGCCCTCGTAATCGGTTCGTGCGCGAATGTGTGACGTCGTGACCCCTACTGGTCAGGCGTGGAATGACATCCGTGGCGATCAGCGTGGATCGAATGAAAGCGTAAGGAGCCGGTTCTTCTGCACAAAACCACTCGAACAAGCCTGACGAGGCTTTCACCATGCGCCGCGTCCAGAGGGAAATACAGAAAGAGCATTGTGACAAAGGAAAGGGAGACTGGCCTAATGAAATCCCCTCCACTGCCTGTCCATATTATTAACTCTCTGCCTTCACTAGAATATGGGCTAGCAATGTCTGAATAGAAACATTGTCCTTGGTGAGTGTAAAGTGTGTGTGTGTGTGAGCGCGTGTGTGTGTGTGTGTGTGCGCGTGTGCGTGCGTGTCTTGGACACCACCCCGCCCCCAAATCAGTCCCCTGTCTCTTTCCTGATGTTTAGTGTTTCCACCGCCACATACAGTCCTTAGCTGAAAGCTGATTGGCCCTTGAAGCGTCTCCTGTCACTCGATTCAAAACATATCGTTAGCTCCCCCCCCGTAAGAATTATGCCCCTTATGTCTCCTGTGGCCCCCCCCACCCTGCCTTTCCCCCTGCCCCCACAAGGAACTTCAATTTAATAAAACAACTCAGTCTCTGATGCTGTCAACCCCTGAAAAACGAAGATAGGTATGTGTATGTCGTGTCTGTGTGACATCAGCCATTTAAGGGACACACTGAGAACCGCCGTTGGACAAAAACACTCCTGAGTGCTGCACATGGGGTGGGGGTGTGTGTGGGGTGGGGGCTTCCAGGGAATCCTCTCAGAATACAGCTGGCAGCTTGGGACTGGAGATCTGTGCCGGAAGGAATGAAGAGGCGGGGGCTCACACAATCTGGGAACAGTGGGGCGTCAAACCCCCCCCCCACACACCTCCTGCCTGCCTGCGTGTGCATTTCCTGCGAGCGTGACACCGCTGATGCAATCGGGCACCAATTATGGAGCGAGAGCTCGGCGTTCACGCTCAGGTAGCGAGTCGTCACAGAGGCGCACCGTCCACACGTGGCCAGCAGGGGGCGCCACCTCTAAAGCGGAGAGACATTCAGACATGTATGACAGCTGCAATTAAAACTGCATCGTGCAGCCTGTCTTCCTTGGTAACGGGCGTCTTGCCATCCTGCGTGCGTGTCACTCGGGGGTGACAAAGCGAGGGCTTTGCCGAAATCCCACCGACAGGGAAGACACCCACCGGCGCTGCCGGTCTCGCGATCACTGAGATCTGGAGTGATCACTGAGATCTGGAGTGATCACTGAGATCTGGAGTGATCACTCGCCGCTATAACATTTTTCCCTGTTTCCAGGACTGATGTAGCAGTAGCCAGAGGACTCTGTCATTCTGGACTGGGCTCTCCAGATCGGCAATGCCAGGCAGGGCTTGAGCTGCGATCTACAGTCACCGAGGGCTCCGTACTGCATCGCGGGTCGTGACTGAAGCGGGCTCACGCTCTGAGGGAGTTTGGGACAGAGGGTGAATCTCAAAACCAAGAACGCCAAGACCGTACTGGTGGTCTTGGCAAAACCGGTCTTGTTAACCTGCCTTCCAAGAATGAACTTGGAGCGCAATGAATCATGGGATTGGTCTTGTTCGGCGAGGATGCAACTGAGGTATCCATGATATTTGGGTGGGACTAAGACCAACATCCAGGGATTTTTACTGTCCTCTGTACTCTGTTCTTAGTATTGGAATGGGTCTACGGCGATGGAAGACGATGTAAAACAGAGACACGAGAACACAAGTACAGTCAAGTATGCATATTGAGATTCACGCAGAGTCTGGGGTTCCAGACTGACCCACTGTCCATATTCCCTTCAGTCTGTAGGGGGCGCTGCATCATGCCCAGAGGGTTAGGGGCGGGTCGGTCACGCGTCCCTGTCACTGGGGTGTCCCCCCAGTCAGCCTGCGACACACATGCACACACACACGTGTATTGGAATATCTGCGTTTCTGTTTTACAGAAGGTAAATTTAGGGGGGTGCCTGTGATCAGTAGGATGCTGGTTCCAACCCCTGGCTCAGCCAAATGATGTCATCGTTGGGCCCCTAAATTCCAATTACCCCAGGGACCAACTGGCCCTGCTTTCTCAAAAATGTGTGCCACTTTGGGTAAATGCATCTGCTAAACAAATAAAATGTAAATGATGTGATTAATTATTTAGACAGCCCCCCCCCATCTATCACCGAAATGCATGTGAATTTTAAAGCAGATGTGGGGTGGAGCTGGTCACAGGTTATTTTGGAGAGACGCTCTCTCCACTCAGCCGGGCATGAGGGGCTCGACACTGACAATGTCAGACACGCCAGCTCCAGCTGGCCTTAGGGTCTGCCCCACCTGGGGGCCACACCGAAATTCCGCGTCCCATTCCTGGGTGCGGAGTCACTGAGCCGCTTTTCTGCTCACCGTATGGACTGGCACGTGCTAAGGAAATGAATAAACGTGCATTAAGTTGGCCCTGGACGAATCAGAACGCGTGATTTTGGTGTGTTTGATCATATCTGGTGTGTGTGCGCCCGTGTCTGCAGCACCATGACCGCGTTTGTCTGCGAGAGCATGGAGGGACATGCAGCCACGCGTCCGCATCTCTGAAATGCGAGCCGAGTGTGGGAGGCTCAGCTCGCCCGGTTATGGGCCCAGCTCAGTGATCCCTGAAGGTCTGGCACTTTGCACCCAGAGCCCGACCCATACAGGGGTCTCCCAGGCTCTCGCTGGGTCCCCGCTGCTTTGATCGGTCAATTAGGGCCCACTGACAAAGGTGTATCACGGGGGTCGTTCGGGGCCTCATAAACCGCACCGAGCCGTCTAGTGAATGACTCGACTCCCGCTATACTCTCTATTAATACCAGGCCACCTGGTGTTAAAGTCACCCCCCACCCCCCTCCCAGAATGAATATGCATTTGAGAGAAACTGTACCAGCGTGTGTTTGGATCTAATGTGGATTGGCTTTTGCCCATGCCCCTTGAATCGCCGTGTCTGACAGGGGCGTGCCTAGAGATTCTGGGCCCTGTGACAAAATGCTACATTGGGCCACATTTTGCTGGGGTGAGTACGTTTAAGTGTGCTGTCACTGTCTCTGTGCCTTGTAGGTCTGCTCTCTCTATCTCTGTGCCCTATAGGTATGATCTCTGTCTCCGTGCACTATAAATGTACTGTCGCTGTCTCTGTGCCCTGTAGTTTCACTGTCACTGTGCCCTGTAGCTTTGCTGTCACCATCTATGTGCCCTGTAAGTTCATCGTCACTGTCTCTGTGTCCCTTAGGTCCACATTCACGCTCTCTTTGTCCCTTAGGTCCACATTCGCTCTCTCTGTGCCCTGTAAGTCCACTTTCGCTGTCTCTGTGCCCTGTAGATTTGTACATCCTTTCTCTGCTTGTCTATTTACATTCTTCTGCCTTTGATTTCTCAGCTGTGTGGACATGTGCTCCGTAGCAGGGGTCCCGTGTGGACCGAAATTCTGTAGCAGGGGTCATGCGTGGACCGGTGTTCTATAGTGGGGGTCCCGTGTGCTGGGGACATGCGGCATTTCGAATTGTGAGGCATCTGTATCTTTCTGGGGTGGGGAACCCTAACCTTGCCAGGTTGCCATGCAGCTGGTGTTGGCCTCTATTCCTGCATCTGCAATTAGCCGCACCCCTAACGTGGGGAGGGGGGGATGCACTTGTGACGTGAGGCCCCCGTAGCCATTCATTTCCTCGTTCTTTGTAACATGGGACTAACACGTGACTTACGGGTGACTGTGGTGAGGTTACAGAAGCATTCCCTTGCTATGCCTTCGGGCCACCAGTAGGGGGTCGCTCGTGTCCAGTGGAGCTTGCACAGTTGCACAGTTGGGTCGTTACCATCCCATAATAAATCACTCAGGTGAGGTTCTCTCCCTGCAGCCATAGTGTACACCATTACCACGGTGCTCATGTTGACAGTGGTGGACGACAAATGGAAGACCGACCACTGGAAGATTTTTTTTAAGGTGGGGGGTATAAGAGTGGGCATAATTCATATAGAGGGGGCAACCTTATCATTAGCCAATGATGTGTTTAAAGTCGGTGAGTGACAGGGGATGGGGCACTTCTAGGCCAATCAGCTTTCAGCTGGGGCCGGGGCCACGTGGTCCCGTTCCTGCATACGCCTCTGGCTGCTATAGAAGCGAGGGCTTGTGGGTAACAGGGAGAACAGATGTACTGCGACCCGGATAAAGCATAAGAATGACTCAGTTGAAAGGACAAAACGTGTGAGGGCTACCCAAAAAAAAAAAGAAAAGAAAGAGAGAAAAAAAACACAAAACCACAAAACCTGCATTGGTGTGATTAAAGCCAGCATGCGTTTGAGGAAAGAGCACCCCCTGCAGGAGACGTGTGGACAGACGGGGCGGGAGAGTGTTCCTGCCATAGGCTCGTCAGAGAGAGAAAAGTTCCACAGAAACAGGAAAATGAACCTAATGATATAGAATAATATCCAACACGTGTGCTTTCCTTATTACAGACTATTGTATTTAACCAGATTTTTTAATATAATAGGCTTTATGGCCGTCTGCCCGTAAGCACGAGGTGCCTGTAAGTCGGACGTCCTTAAGCGGGGGATTGCCTGTGATGTACTTCACGTGTTTTACATGGAATAGTGATACTGCATTGATCCCTATGGCCGCCCCATCTTGCTCTCCCTGAGACGCACGTACAGGTGAGCGCGAGCTTGGGGGTGACGGTCCGCCAGCCTGCAGCGCCCTTGCAGTTGGGGGTGGGGGGGTCTCGCGGAAGGGCCCCCCCGCACGTGGCAGTCTGCCAAGGCCTGGGCTCATAGTGCTGATCTTCCAATCCCACGCACAGACTGCTAACCCACCGCCCCCACCCTGATACATAAATCCCTCACTCAAAGATTTTAAAGACATGAAATTCGCAAGGCCCAGCTCTCTGGATGTATCCGTACCAGTAAAGCTGGATTTCCAGTACTCGTCTCTTTCTGGACCAAATGGGGACTGGATGATGTGGTTTTTATTGAAGCTTAAGAGAGTCCAGACTTGGTGCTGGTTAAATTGAAGGACACGGGGCCTCTGTCTGTGTTGTGTGTCTGTGTGTGTGTGTGTGTGTGTGTGTGTGTGGGGGGGGATATATCTTCCTGGGATGCCGCACGCTCCTGTACTGGTTCTGTACCACCATACTTTGCACTTCGAGCTGAATCTGGTGCTTCCCTCCCTGGGGAAACACTATCCAGACAGCCTCAGATATTTTGGTAATTAGTGTGCCGGATAATAAACGTGCTTTCCCAGCTCGAGGAACGTGATAGGCTCACGCAAAGTAATTAGTGTCTGTGCGGTGGCGTGGCGTGGGGGGTGGCAGACAGACGGGAGCGGGGGATGTATGGTTACATCAGCACATATGTGGCGACGAATCGCTACATTGCGACGATTACTTTAAGAGAAGAGCACACGCTTTGCTTTTAGCTGAGAAACAGACTCCGTGTCTCCTGCTGCTGTCTGAAGAGTGATGTCAGCGATCGGGATGGGAGACTGGCAGACGCGATAGAGGGAATAATGGCTGACAGCCTCTGAAGTTGCTGATGATCAGGCGTCTCTACTCAGAGGAAGTGCTGCAGTCTGACTCTTCGCACGAGACTCCGGCGTCTCTCTTATTCCTTTGTCTGCCCAGCTGGTCCTAATCCCGCAATCGCCGCAGCCCGGCGTCTCCGTGGCCTGTCGCCCTGCCGTCCGTGACGGTGCCGTGGTCTCCGAACAGGAACGACAGCTAAAACGGCGACTGTCAGCGGGATTGGCAGCCCAGACGTGCTGAGAGAACCTCTTAATCTGGAGTTTTCTGCTTGGTGAACAGCTGATGTGCCCAGATGTACGCATGTTACTATTTACTAGTGTTTACTATTTACTAAACAACAACGTATGATTACTGAAGCCTTTTCCCCTCCGTGTGGTTAAGATATTAGACTTGATGGTCAATATATGGTGATAGGATTTGAAGGATTGCATAGCGGATTGGCCAATCGCTGTCCAATGACATTCCCCAGAGAATTAGACCACAGGCCAGCCAATCAAAATCTGGACACAGGATCTGAAGGATAGGATACCAGACTGGCCAATCAGAATCCAGGCCAGAGGGAGCCAATAAGGAGGCAGTACCACATCATTAGTGGTTTATTCCGGCAGCCAGAGGCCTTCTCACTCCCACTAGCCTCAGGGCCCAGGTTCAGGGGCGTGAAAAAGCAACTGGATTTCATCAGACTTTTTTTCAGGAAAAGAGCAGGCGTTCTGTGGCGCTGGTCATTATCTTGTCAATGCGGGACGACGTGGAAAGCCTTGTTACCATGGCCACACACATCACCGCCCCCCCCCTTAGCGCAGACGCGTGACTCGACCTGCTGCCATGGTAATTAGCACCCCCAGACCGGGAGCATTACTGGGGAATGGGGGTCGGTCGCCCCCCCCCCCCGTTGCTCGACATCCTCCCACAGGTGTGTGATGGCTGGGAGAGCGGGACGAGGAGGCTGGAGGCCCCCTGTGTCCACGGTTCGAGCTGGGATGAAGGTCGGCTCACCTGATTGGTCACCAGCAGGCGGAGAAACAGAGACGCGTTTTGGTTCGATTTCTGATCCTCCGCAGGAGAGACACCGTCTACTTGGGGATACGGAGTCCCGGGCAGAGATCCACTTTAGCTGTCGGGAGACTTTCCATTCATTATTAATTTAATCAATTACTTAATTATTTATCGGTTAATTGTTTCTATCAATTATTAATGCCCCTTTGTTTTTTCCCGCCTTTTCTGCAGCGGGAGGTTCATTCAGGTTAATTCTCAAACTCGGACGTGTCTGCCTGGTTCTCCTGACTGCTGCTGGGTCGTCTCCGCTCCGACTTTGTGGCAATAAGCTAGGCCCAACCGCACAGGGTTCCGTAATGTTGGTGACAGGAACCCCTAATTACCCCTATTTACTGTGGAATAGTAATTGATTAGAAGTGATTCGGGGGCTGTGAACGTTGTATTTTCATTATTTGTTTTTTTACTTTTAGGCAGTGTTTTTTTTGTGATGGGACGTTAGCTGTACAGAAAACCTTTTTAGGAAGTATTTTGAGTTTTTATTTCCCGGTTTAAAACTTTTAATGGACGTCGTTCACGTATGCCATATTGATCTAGATATGGATTTTCTTTGGGGTCAGCCTAAGCTGTTGTATAGTAACTGTTCTTCAGTCCTAATACACGTGCCTTGTCACGAAACGCAAAGGATGTTACGGTCTGCTCCTACCCATAATTAGATTACGTAACGACCCAATGCCTTGTCTTTCCTAAGCAATGCCCTGTTCCAAATACAAAGCTACCCACATTTGAGAATTCCCCATCCTGTATCGCCGCCCCTTGTGGAAGGAACCTGTACAGACTGAGATTAAAGATACACACAGTGGTGTCACACAGATCGATGGCGACACGCAGATCGATGGTGACACGCAGATCGAGGGCAACAAACAGCAGTTCTGCAGTAACTGTTTCCCCACTAATTAGGCCATTTATCTTCACATAGCATCTGCAATTCAGAGCAACCAAATAACGAAGCATGGTGTTGGGTGTGTGTGTGTGTGTGGGGGGGGTCCTCTTGTAATGTAACTCCTGCATACGTATGATTGTTGTCTGAAAAGAGGTTCAGGGAGTGATATTCTGCATTTTGTGGAGCCCATGATTCCGACAGATGTCCTGTAAGGCCTTTATGAATGAATGACAGAAAGAAGAGGAAAAATTAAGAGAGAGGAAAAGGGAGAGGGAAAGACAGATTTTTTAGTCTCCTTTACGGAGAAGCACTGCTTCACCATCGCTTCTCCCCGTCCCCCCCAGCCCGTACCCCTGTCCTCCCCCCTCATCAGGCCACGTCGCGCCCAGGTGAGTCTTCATGAACCCAGAGCCGCCCGCAGTCCCAACCCCAGCCCGACCACCGCTTAGTCGACACACAGGGGGATCTCCAAAGCCTACTTCCGAAGTGTTCAAAAAAAAAAAACGCCGATCATTTAGCTAGCTGTGATCTCCTGGAATTTCGGAAGTCGGGCGGCTCGGTCCAGACGAGGTCGGGGTGGCTGACCTCCGCCCAGTTCCTGAGCTGAAACATATGCCAGGGCGTACCGGGGTCAGGACAGAGCTGACACGTCCAGTCGCGCGTTAACGGTGTCCAACAAGCATGGTGCCGGTGCTTTGGGGCGGCGGGATGAAGTGTAAGGATAGACGGGGCTTTGGAGAGAAGCGTCCGGCACACAGCTGCGTCGGGCCGATTTCGGCGTCGTCAGCGGCACTCGGGCGGCGTTAAGCGGTGACATCACTTACGCGCAGCCAGTATGAAAAATGCTGACCAGCGAGTGTCTCAGTGGCTCATCTGTCTGTTTCTCGCCGGTGCGAAGACGTGAGCTCTGCGTGAAGCGGCCTGACTTTTCGTCTCGTCCGATCGCGGTCAGTCCCATGAGGATGGCCCAAAGCAATAACCCCCCCCCTCTTACCGGCTGCCAGCCCCAGACAGACAATCGTGAACTGATTCCAAGCTCTGGCTACAGGGTGGCTTGGGGGGGGTCTGAGTTTTGAAGGACCTAGAGGTACTGCTGCTCCAGAATACATATGAAATATTAAGGGGGTATGCAGAGGCGGACCTGGAGCGTCCGTCTAAAATATTAAGGTCCTGAAAAAAGGAGGCCGGGTTGCGAGTCAGCCTGCAGGGGATCTCTGGGCCGACGCTTATGCTGAAAAGACTGACACAATGTGCTTGCGCACCCGTACTGAGCGTGACCTTTCAACGGCGCCCCCTGCAGCTCATCCATGCATCATCCAGTTCGGTTGACTGGCCTCACCCTCTCAAATCCCGCCGTCTTGACGGACCCCTAAAGTTCAAAAACGGACTATTGGGGGAAAAAAGAAATGCTAGCTATTTTTTTCTGTTTTAACCCACATTTGGTGAATGAGGTGATGTAATTGACGCAGGAAATTTCAAAAATCTAATAACTAATCGCCATCTGCACTAGTTTCATATTCATATTGACTTCTTAAATTTATTTGCGCAAACCCCAAAGCTATGTGTGACCTACATTTCGTTGTCTCACCTTTATTTATGTCTTGTTTGTTTATTATTTTTATATTTCTATTTCTGTTTAACTTTTGTCTGTTTTTTGTTTTTGTTAAGTTTTCGTATGCATTGTCTGTTTAATTGTACACGTCAGGCTACCACCTGCACGAAGACAAACTGCCTGTACTTCCTCCACGCGGAAATGAAAAGGTTTCTGATTCTGGAAATAAAGGCAGGTTACCTTTCCTACCCTGAGTACATCAGTCGGTCTCTGTGACCTGCTCTTATCCAAATGAACGAGGGTGTATCCGTCTGAGGAGAAGCCAGGTGTGTATGTGAAGGGGAGAGTGCAGGTGATGAGACCGAAAGACTGTACCGGAAAGTGATTTCATAAGTTTAATACCCCAGCTTACGCCGGTGTGAGTAATCCATGTATGATAGCCACTTTTTCTTTCTAGAATGTTCTGTGACCTTTTTTTTCAAACTCCTGGTGTCGAGCATTCCTGCAGACGTCTCTGCCTGATAGCCGTCTCATCGCGCTTTAAATCCTTTATTGAAAAAACAGCCAGTCGCTCGTATTTATTCACAGTCGGTGTCGAGGTCGCCGCCACGGGTCCATCGGCCAGCCAGCTGAAACGGCAGCCCCTGAATGGCCGCTTCCAGGGTAATGGTCAAGAGGAGTCGGTGCTTGAGAGCACGCCAAATGATTTCATAGGTTTGGGGTTAAAAGGACGAGATATTGCTTTTTCCCACCTCAGCTCGGCCGACTCTGACTCTTAGCTTCTACTGGGGGGGGGGAGTCCTGCTGGAGAATATCGATTCTCTCCCTGAGCCAGAGATAATGCATACTGAAGGAAGGAGATCTTCCACCTCGCTGGCCCAGGTGTGGTCCCGTCGCCTTTACCCAACATTCCCCCAGCCCACCCAGGTACTGAGCCATCCCAAGCTGCCAGACTCTCCCAGTGGAATGGTACGACCCATTTCTTTCAATTCCTTTCCTCATCTCAGTTTAATGTTGCTTAAGTAGATGTTTGAAGCAGTTTCACATGAACTCTGTGATGCTGCAATCAATAAGTACCAGATACCAAAGCACACTGCAAGGTTAATAAAAAAAAGCACTTCGATTATACATGAAACATGCCTTTTCTTTAGCTATAAAAGCACCATTTGACACTCAAAGCGAACAAACTTCAAATGCTGGAAGTCTGCAGTAAGGGAGTATGTGTAAATCACTCCCAACAAAAGTATTTGTATTCATGGAATCACCTTTTGTTTTAATAATATAAATGCTATTATTTTTTTTAATTCAAGAACATATCATGTGAACTGGATATGAGTAATATTTTACTTCTCCATGGCAACCTGTCACCAGTACTAAGCGCTTATATACTGCATGGCCCATGACAGGGAGCCAAGCTGACTCTGATTGGCCCACCTTGTTAGGGTCTAAATGGGCCGCTGGGTAGATTTGGAGCATGTCCCAGATGAAGCGGAAGGGGTACATTCGGGTGTTTGATGTTCTTCTCTCGTGTTTTTTTGCTGTATGTTTGGTTTCTTGAAGGGGCTGTTTTTTTCAGTTCGGTCTTAACTCTCCAGCATCTCTGCCTCAGCGCAACAGTCTTGTAAATAATTAAAAACCAGAGTTACCCCGGGCAATGAAGACCAAAAAAATTTATTTTTACTTAAAGGGCAAAATGTTAGCAAAAGGATATAATACAAATTAGCGAATCCGTTTATGCTTCGGTAAAATTGGGATTCGATTGCGGCTTTTTCTATTGTGATCAAAGGTTAAAGATTGATACAGGGGTCAACTCCAAGGAGAGTTCTGACAGACACCCATCCATCGATCCATCCATGAAGAGCCTATTCCGGAGGCTACGGGCACAAGGCAGGGAACAAACCAGTATGGGGCACCAACCCGTTGCAGGAATTCTGACGGCCGTTGTGATCAAGATGGAATTCTTTTCCCCCTGGCACATTTGTCCATGTCTGTGCAGGTTTGACCATCCCTGAGTTTGTGCTTATATGAGCATGTAGTCTGCATGCCTCTCGCGACACAGCTGGTGTCAAATCCTCGACGTCCGGTAATTACAATGCGATTGAAAGCCATTCTGTAGGCTTGTTTGATTACTGCCTTAAAAGCAGAGACCTATATGGATACCCAGCATACAGCGAGTCTCCTGTTAACTGGAATCGGCCCAGAGGAGCCCCCCCACACCCAGCTTCCCCATCGTAAGACGCCCCGGAAGACGCGTGGCTGACTCTCTTCATTTTTTTGTCTATTCATTGCTTTAATGGCACGTAATCCGATTTAGACCGTTTAAATTGTGTATCAGTCTGCGTCTGACAAAATAGGATAAAGTGTACATCTGTGTAAGTGTATCACTATGGCAGCCCTAAGAGATGGAGGATATATCTTCTCTTAGGAGGTATGGCACAGTGGTTGGCGTTTGAAGGACTAATCCAGGCAGCACGCGATGTTTGCCATGTGCTGAATTATAGTAACAGGTGCGTCGTGCCAAGCGTGATTAAGCAAACACCTTTAGGGATCGCTTCCAATTTTGTGCATTTTATTCGTGTAAAAAGTATCTGATGAATGGGATCCACCTTGTATCCTCGTTCACAGTGTCCCTGTTCGTTGCTGCATTATGCTTTTGGGATTGGATGTGCAGCAGTGGCAATTCCAGGATTTTTTTTTTTAAAGGTGGGAAACACAATAGGGATCATAATTCAAACAGAAGGACCAACCTTATCTTTTAGCCAATGATGGGTTTTGAATCGTTGAGTGACAGGTGCCGGGCCAATCAGCTTTCAGCTGGGGTCAGCGTTCCTGTGGCCACACCCCTGTACATGCCCCTATTGGCTGTGTTTGCCTCCCACACACCTTTTCCAGGATTTCAATTTGTTTAGGGTGACAGCAGTTTATTTCCTGTCCCAGTGAGATGCTGGTCTGGTCCGAAATCCCCGTGTTGCGTAGTTCTGTTCACCAAGCTGCCCCTGGCTTTCCCACACTGAATTACAGTCAAGTTCCACAGGGATGCCGTGAATCACCAGCTAGCTGGGTCTTTCTGTCCCTCCCCCTTCTCCCACAGGTCTTCCATATTGACATGCACTCGCATACATGTGGTCAGACAGTATGGTGTATGTGCCCTTTGCTCTCTGGGCTAGTTGGATTGATGGATGAATGAACAGATCGATTCTCATATTCATGTATTCTGTGGATGCAATAATTTCTCAGAAATACTTTGCACTGTTACTGTTTATCGTTGTCTTTTATTTATTGTTTGTCTGTCTAAATATGTATATCAAGCTACTGTAAACCTGCACTTTCAGAAATGTTGAAGTAGGCCTCTGTCTGTGTCTATCTATCTATCTATCTATCTATCTATCTATCTATCTATCTATCTATCTATCTATCTATCTATCTATCTCTGTCTGTCTGTCTGTCTGTCTGTCTATCTATCTCTGTCTGCCTGTCTATCTATCTATGTCTGTCTGTCTATCTATCTATCTATCTATCTATCTATCTGTCTATCTGTCTGTCTGTCTGTCTGTCTGCCTGCCTGCCTGCCTGTCTGTCTGTCTGTCTGTCTATCTACCTATCTATCTATCTCTGTCTGTCTGTCTGTCTGTCTGTCTGCCTGCCTGTCTGTCTGTCTGTCTGTCTGTCTGTCTATCTATCTCTGTCTGCCTGCCTGCCTGTCTGTCTGTCTGTCTGTCTGTCTGCCTGCCTGCCTGTCTGTCTGTCTGTCTATGGAAAAGGCTCCGTTTCTACTTCATTGTCATGGTGAGAACCTGTTCAGCGTGACTCACTGACGGATCGTCTTGAAAAGCATCCCTGCGGGACCTCACTCCAAGAAAATGTGAACGGGGACGAATGAGTGTGACAGCGAGGGTGGGGAGGGGGGATGACATGTTTATTAAACAATGGCGAGCGCGTGCGTCTCTGAGAAGCCGTGCTATAATCACCTCATCTGGCTCGGCGAGATTCACACGTAATTGCTGTTCAGAGATGGGTGTTGTAGATGCCGGGTCCCACTAAGATATGTGTGGTCTGCCGACCCATGGTGAAAATTGTGCCATTACCACTCTTCCTGGCTGCTATGTGGTGTTACGTGAGCCGGGGGGGCCTGTGGTGTGTAGCAGAGGGGCGGGAGAGAAGGTCTGGGAGGGGGGAGGCTGTTAACTCCTTTTCTGCAGTTGCTTGGCTGGGGGGGGGGGGGGGGGAGTTAAA
>JAODLC010000124.1:1101216-1123531 GCA_026781145.1 Hippopotamyrus pictus | reverse complement strand
TTTGCCCCCCCCCCCCCCCCCCCCGACTCAGCGCCTGATTGGCCAGCTGTCAATATCATTCAGACGGAAGTCATCTACTATTACAGGACTTACTATTGCAGGAACTGCATGGGCGTTCAGTCTTCCCACTGAAATCTGCTCTGGAATCGTTCTTCGTGTCTGATTTAATTTGGTAGAATTGGATGTAAGGTTTCATTTCATCTTTCTCTCAGGAATATAATTAGGGCTGCAAACCTTGCACAAATATCTCTGTGGACTGGAAATTTCATAGTGAAAAGACCCAGTTAAATAGGATTGTGTGAGGATTAATAGACTGCATTACCCAGATAGGGGAAGAATACGAGCAGAAAGGTAGTCTTAAAAAAAAAAAAAAAAATGCATCCAAGCATGCAAATCGACATACAAAGTGGCATTAGGAATTAATCTCCAATCGCTAATATGAGCTATTTCATGCAAAACGGCGGCGGCAGAGAGGAAGCTTGCAGGAGAAGACTAATTATTAGCAGAGAATTAATTTTTGTTTTAAATTCCATGAAGTGAAGCATAACGCTGATTTTCAACATGTCTGACAACCAGGAAAACACTTGAGGAGGAAATCCAATTATATCAACAAAAAGCGCAAACAAAACAGGAGGGGGCTTTTCTTATGGAGAGGATGCCGGCCCCGTATTTGGAAAGGGTTACTGAAGGACGGAGAGCTAAGAATAACCGGGGGCAGGTGAAAAAGGGGAAAAAGTAGTTCACAATTAGCCCAGGGGGGTTTCCAAATGCGGCCTGGGAGGACCTCTTTGGACAGGAAGGGGCTGGGGGGTGGGGATATAATCCAAATTACTTTCACGATGCTGTTCCAGCGCTGCCGTGGCGTTTCGACGGGAATCCACCTTTCAGGCAAGACGCGGTCTGCACGAGCGGCTATGATTGGGTCTCTCTGCACGGGAGCGAGAGCGAGCCGGTGAGAGGCATTTCAGGAGAGACCGACAGACAGTGTCTGTGCCAAGTGAGGTTGCTTAGCAACCCGGCTGTCCCTGCACACAGGACACACAACTGGTTGAACTCCCCCCCCCCCAGCTTTCTTCACTGTCACACGTGGCGATAACACGACAGGGTGACATAGTGGCACCAACTCTGCGAGGGCTTCAACGCATCCTCTATGGTGCCTGTTTTCGTAACGTGCGATCCTGACAGGCTCCGAAGCACCATAGGCCGTGGATTATTCTGGAAAGACACGGCTGAGTGTGGACCGCATACCTCAGCCTGGGATAACGGCCAAGTGGAGCAAGAGTGATGTTAACAAGTGACCCATTTAGCACCAAGGTCCTTTCTCCTTCGAAGGAGTGCTTCTCTCGCTTCAGTAGCTTTTCCCTCATCTCGTCTTTGCTCTTTTTCTGACTCTATCCGTGCCGCGGGGTGCGTCGTGGCGGTAAATCTGCGAGAGCGGAGGCTCCGGACGTCACTCGCTGCGCCTTCGGCCTGCCGTGCCCCGACGTGCCAAACCCAGCCCTGAGAGGCAGGCTCGGTTATTGTTTATGAAAATTGCACATCTCCGCGGCTCACAATTAAAAGAACCCCCCCACCCCCTGAGTCTCTGCCAGCTCCAAATTATTTACATTATCCTTATTTTTGAATATTTTTCACACTGCTGATTAATTTAATTTAGACTCAACATCAGCGGGTGCTTCAGTATCCCACAAATAATCACCTCAATTAAACTAGCAAGACTTACTGAACGGCAGAACCTGCCCACTGGCCTCCAATCAAATCTTAGTGTTTCACCCCTTCCTGTCGCCGGATCCTGACAAAAGACCACGAAACCAAGGAAGACCAGCAGGCAGATAGTCGCGACAAGCTGAACCGTTCAAAGACTTGCCAAGTTTTAATTTTCCTTTACATATCTCTATGATACCTAACAGATGGGCCGCCTTGAAAAGCTTTGAGTTCTCTTACATAGACTTTCCACCATTTGTTAACGCATATCTCTGGGGAAGCAGAAGAATACAATATGATGTCTGTGCATTTGTACTGCTTTTATATATGAACTAATCCAGCCAATCCACAGTGCTCTTGCATAAGACCGTGAGGTGCTTTATTATAGGGAAGGTGACACAAGGGTTACAATTGGTTCTTACAGGCTAAACTGGTTTCCCCCATAGTACAGGACTATGTGGTTCATGATGAATGAGAACCCAGGGTTAGGTTGTCCCCTACCTTATTTCCAGCTGGATACAGAGTGATTGACGATGAATGGAAATGCCGTATCAAGAACCACCGCAAGGCGAGACAACCAAAATGAAGGCTGAGCTGGAGACTAAATATTTGACTTTGCTATGTGCTCTGCTGAAGCCGGTTTCAGCTGGAAACCCACTCTGACCAATCTGCTTCCCTTCGGAGAAGCAGGGCCGCCAAATTCCCGCTGATGACCCCGAATGCTGAAGGACGGCAGGCGGATGCAGCGAGGGATTGTGTGGTTCGAGGTGCACCGACCGCCGGCACGGAGGGCTGTAAATTAGGGCCCCGATTTTGTGGCAAAGCAAAGCCTCGCCTTTGAGGTGAGTCCAGGAACATCTACCGATGGCGACCGGACAGGCGAGTCAGAGCCCAACATGGCTGAATTGGGGTCCAAGTTAAATTACACCCACATTTCCCAATTCTAGTGTTGCCTTTGGGGGACCTTTACCCTGCCAGGACAAACCCAAGGGCAAAATTGTGCTTTAAATTTAAATGGTAGTCAGAGAAACTACAATTCTCAACAGGGAACCCTGGGGACTCTCAGCTCTGAATCAACAGCTCTCATTTGTTTTAATCGTTATTATTTTTGCCAAATTTTGACACGCTCCCCAGCTTAAAGCCCACTTGATATGCATCCATTTTTATGTCCTTCTGATTTGTGCCCCTTGCCTTTCTGTAGTAGTGCATATTAATTGCATTATTCGCATTTAAAACACATGAATGCGGTGCTGCGGGATGGGATACTGGCTGCCCCCACTATAGTGGTACCGCTTGGTTGTTTGTCTTTAATGTGACGGCACTGATTAGGTAGGTGTGAGTGAGAGTGAACAGGGACAGTCAAGAAGAAGTTTCTGGAACGGCATTCAGGCGCTTTTGGCCATTTCGTGAAGGACCAGCCCGACAACAAGTATAATAGTCCCAACACAAAAAATTTAATTTCCATTTGCAATTAAGGCTGATTTTTCCAGTGGCCCCCACCGTCTAAACGAACAGCTATCATGCCGCGTTTTGATTAAAGGGACTCTTTAATTCACCCCATGCTGTCCACAGTGACAAGGAGGGTCCATGACCATGTCAAGTGACCTGCCATGGCCAGCAGTGGTATTTACCACCACTCAAACCATGCATTTGCATGGAGTCCCCGAAGTATGGGGCCCCCTGTTGGCTACAAAGAGTCACTACACTGGCGAACGCTGTCCGTGGTCCTGAATTCTCGTACTCCCTTAGTACGGTGCTAAATCGGCAGAACGCCTGAACAAACCTTAAACTCGATTGGCTGAGCATTGCCGATCCTCCTTAACCAGTGACTTTCCTTTCAATGTTTGGGATTTTACAATCAAAATAAAAAACTGTCTTACTGTTAAACTTTTTGCTTCTTGATGTTTTGCAAGTTGGGGGGGTCGTGCTGCTGTAAAAAAGTACTAAAGGGTGGGAAACGGGGGCTGCGACTGAAGAAGCAGAGAGCATGACAGTGATAGCCGAACGGCAGAGCAAACATTAGGACTGCACTTCCCCCGCCTCCGAGAGCCACTGGCAGCGGAAGCGGCGGAAGAGGCCAAACCGCGCGCCATGCCGAAGAGCGGCCGGGCCAATCGGGCGGGGAACGGGCAGGCCAGGGATTTTCTCATTCCCAGAAGCTTTGCGGTCTCTCCCGCTACCATGTTTGGCTTGTTTCCCCCCGTGGCTCCTGGGACGCGAGGCCTGAGTTGGTTCCCGGTCCCAGCGTCGGACGCCCCAGGTTTCCCGTTGGCGTGGGCCGCTTCCGGAATCCTCCGGGTCCTCCCTCAGGTGCAAAAAGCCTGCCGTTTGTGTAGCACAGTGACTCGGGACTGCCTTTGGTCCAGAAGGCGCTGATGCTCTGTGACGGCTGTCATGCCGCTCAGCCCACGCCCTTCTCTGTGCTCTCTGGAGCAGGACATGCCTCACCGCGACCCTCTGTGTTGAGATGAATGTCAAGAATACCAAACGTCTAAAACAGCACAGACACGGTGGTGTGCTACTTCCACCCCGGTGTATTTAACTATTACATTGACTTTGTTTAGCAGACATGTACGTGAGGTAAACAGTACATTAGAAACATCTGACTGTCGAGGAGGCCACTTGGCATAGGTGCAGCAAGGTCGAGTTTCCAATGGACGTCCAGAAACACGTGTCGGCAGTGCTGGAGCACACTAAGAACACGCAGGAGGCAAGGAGCGATGTTGACTAGTAGAGGCGTTCCTCTGAGGTTTCTGAGGTCACGGAGAATGCGATGTGCTGTTTCAGGCGCAGCTCCTACGGCGTAGGACGCTGTGGCTTAACGGCGCCGTCTGGGCCCTGTGACCTTCCCTCACCAGGACGTGGACGGCGAAGCTCCACTGAAGATCAGGCAGCCGAATCGCAGGTCCCGCTCGACTGAGCAAACGGAGGGCGTCTGATAGGCTGCGGAATCGCGGAGCCGGGAGTAAATAAAAGGCAGCAGGATAATCGAGGCACGTTTTCAAGAGGCGGCGGGAAGCGATGAGGGACGATCTGGCCTGGACTCTGAGGACTACCGCCCCCCCCCCCACATCGCCCCGATCTCAGTCAGCTGTTTCATATTGAGGCCCGAAGGATGCAGGCTGAGGCCAATGCCACCCCAGTTAAATCCCAAATGCATACATCATCAGAAATGCATCATAAAATGAGATTTTACAAGTCCTTGGACACATACTGTTTTGTAGAGAGGCCGGTCGGGTGATTTGTCACCAGCGAGCTGCGGGGTGACCATCCTTTGTATTATTGACGAACACATCTGGATGGGACTGAATTAAAGCAACGAGGACTGCAGAGACATCGAAGAAATGGCCCGGCGATGACAGCCACCCCTGATCTCCGCCGTCTGCCCCATCGTATCATTGTGCACGTGCACAATGACAGTAAAGTTGATTTGCCAATCGCCTGTTAAGTCATGTCAGCGAAACACACCTTCAGCATCTCATCATGCTGGCATGCTCCAAGGCAGGGGTGTCAAGCTGCAGTCCTGGGGGGCCGGAGCCCTGTGTAGCTTAGTTCATTCCCTGTTCCACCACAAGCGATTCCGCTCAAGAGCTGTGTGGTAATTAGCACAAGGAGTCGAATCAGGTGTGTTAAATGAGTGGAAACGCAAAAAATGTGCAGTTTGACAGCCCTGCTCCGAGGCCCCCGCATTTCCGGTTCAGCGGGCTGTCTGGGGATCTGCTGTGTGCCTGTTGGAGGGGCTGCTTTTGTCTGCCTCTTTGTTTTGCTATTTACATTTTCACACTTATTCTTTTGTTGCGCTTTTTGAGAATCATACTTGGCTCCTGACCATATACGTATATATATATGGATACATTATAATCAGGTTTGCATGTGGAAACATGTGAATTTGCTCCATATGCTCTGGTCCAATAGAGCACTAAAGACAGATTAGGGTGCCCTTGGTTTAGTGATGGTGGTGTTTAGTTTTATTATTATTGTTATACAAAATAGTCAAAAAATCTTTCCACCCACTGCTCCCCATTCTCCATCTTTCAGTCTTTCTCTTTTTCATTTTCTCACGCCTGTAGCAACAAGAATACTGTTCCCATGACCGTTCAGAAACCCTATCTGAATTCCAAAGCAGACACACACTCTTGTCCAGCACCTTGAGTCCACGTCGCAGCAGATGTGCTCCCTTGGAGAGACACGCGGACAGACGTTGGCAGGTCACGCGGTCAAAGACGTGACGCAGACTGAGCACTGTGACCTCGGGCAGATTAATGGCCGCACGGTGGTCTGCTGGCCGCAGCGTCAGTGTTGGGTCTCCCGGCGTGATGACGAGGATCTCCGGCAGGCGAGCCGGCCGGGTTCCAGACGCTCCGCGTGTGTGGGCTCGCCCGGCGCTGCCCTGTCCTCTCTCTCCCCCTAGTACCTTCCGAGCTGTATCTCAGCATGTGGGGGACAGCGTGGGCCTGGTGTAGATCACTGACTCAGGTGCTGCATGCCAACCCGTGATCTCTGTGATTTTTCACCTGCCACATCTGGCCAGGTTTTGCTTCTCAAGCCAGGTCCTACTGTGTTCACAAATTACCCATCATTCCAAGCTGGGATGTGCAGTAAGTACATGCCCCGTATAGGGAGGGGGAGTGTTCTGCTTTAATGCATTCCGAACAATTCCCCTTTTTTCCATCATAATCACATGATTGGTCCGCTTCTGTTTGTGTTTTCTCCTTGTTTGTGTTTTGTCAGCTGTTGCCTCATCTCCTTCAGTATGTTCATTCAATCGTCTGACAGCCGATGGGATAGAATAAGTCGTACAATGTTTTGGCAAATAAAGATCCAGTGACTGATCAACCACATGGCTGAAATGAAGACCAGCAATTAAAATAAAGCTCACTGGATTTAAAGGCCAGCTTTCGTCATACAAAATCGGTAAATTATTTATTTGCAAAAAGGCCCTTTTAGACGGTGATGGAGGTGATCATAGGGTACAATAGGTGCAGGATTTCGGACGAGACCTGGTCAAGTACGACCTTGAAAAGGATCCAAGAAAAACAGCTCGGTCCCGGACATGATGTCTGTCGGCCAGTAGGACCCCCTTTTAATAAAACTAAAAAAAAAAACTGGAGATTTAATCCCTGTGTCCTGGCAGGAAGTTGAAGCCCACCTCTCTCCACCTGGTCAACAAATAACATCTCACACTTCACCGCCTTTTGCCACTGAGAAAATGTAAACTTTGTCAGGCTTTAGTGTTCAACTCAAGGTCAAATGAAGAACAGTACAAATAAGTTTTATAAAAAAAAAAAGAGCAGAAAACTCACTGAATATTTCACACCTGAAAATCTGCGTCGTGTCGTGTTGTTTTGAAATTAGGCCATGTCAGTTGCGATTTTACCACAAGCCTGAAAAGTCGCATCTGACGAGTTTGGTTGCTCTTTTGATCACTCGAGCAACACAGCGACGCCACACTGCAGCGAGCAGAGGAAATGTACGAAAAACATCGGTGTTAAAATTATCTCCGACGTGCCCAAAGGACGCAAAAACACTGCAGTCTCTGCCACAATAAAAAACAAGCTTCAGCAAGGATCATCTGAGCCCAAAAAAGTGCAAGGCGACACAGCAAGACAGCAGCCGGCAAAGTGAACTGGCCACACTCCCTTTTACGAGAATGGTGGCAGTCGCTCAGAATCCGATTGCCTGGTTTCCACAGTAACACGTATTCCTTCCTGGTGAGGAACAGTGATTTACTCCCGAAGCCTAGTGCTTTACTACCTTGTACATAACTGAAATTTTGAACCTGTCTCCCACCAAATGTGATACTGGTAAGCATGGAACTAAATTATTTTGAGAACTGCCATGCACACCTTGCCTGCAGCTTAAAATGCGCACACATGCACACACTCAAGTTCAGTCCTTAGATGCATCAACACACGTATGACATATAGAGCCTGTAGGAGATGTAGATTAATAGTGAGCCACATATGAGGGACGACTAAAAGAAATTATAGTAAAAGAGTATATCTCTCCATACATCTGTTTCTAAACTCTTATCCTGAGCATGGTCACTGAAGAGACATAGTGAAGCATTATATGCACTTTTAATGACCCTGCACAAAAGGGGGGGGGGGTTTCTTTAACACTTCAAACACCCACAAGAGCTTTTGTGTAGGTCTATAAATTCAGGAGATCAGAGGTTTCCTTTCTGAAAGTTCTAAATGAGAAGGGAAAGCCAGCTCCCTTCCATTAAAATGAAATTTCTAACTACCCTGCCTTTCATTTTAGCGAGGATAATGTGTATAATGACACACTCACTGTTTCTTACATTCAGTCCGCCTACTACGTTGTTGTTGCTCGGGCAAAGCCCTTGGCTCTGTAAGTTTTATCTGTCTATGTTTGTTTGTTTGTAAACAAGGCCATTAAAATAAATAAACTCTCCTTGAATCATATTCCACAAGGGCTGGATATGGACGGTGCCATTTCCAACTGTGGCCGGAAACTCCAAGTAGCGTAACAAATCGGTCTAGTTCATCTCGTGGGGTGAGGGGTGGGGGGCCGACTTTGGTGTCGCCGTCAACATTTGGCAATGGCTACCCATGAGTTACTGGTAGAGCAGCACTTTCGGTTGATGCCTCCCCCTCTCTCCCCCCCGCCCCACATACAGCGAGATCTGATTCTGTAATGAAGGCCAGGCTTCTTTGGGGGGGGGGGGGGGGGTAAATCAGAGGGGCAAATGTCAGCCAATTTGGGGCAGGCAGCCAAGACTGGACATCATTTTCGGACTTGCATTATTATTATTGCATTAGGCTAGGAATAAAACGCATAAAATGCATAAAATGCACCAAGCCCTGTTCAGCCATCGTGACGCAGGCAGTCAAGTTGCCCATTATCCGCTGTGATTTGTTATTTGGGTGCTGACAATGTGTGACTCATCTCAATGGTGTTTCAGTCTTGGGATTCATTCCCATCTGTGAAAGAGGAACTCAGGAGGATCCAAATCTCATTGTCACATCTCAGAGTGGTGACGTCTCAGAGGTGCCGTGTCATTTAGACATGACCTTTGACCTTCACTTGCGCAAAGAAGATATTTATCCACAAAAGAAAGCTTATGGTTTTGTGCCTCGTGGTCAAAATTCTGAACTACCCCTCTGGCTACTGTCGTTCACCGTTTCATTGGGGGCCACACCTGTAGTTTCTCTTCTTCTAAGTGATGTCGGTGAGATTTGTGGCTCATGACATGCATTTTAAGTTAACCTTTCTGTAATGTCAGCCACCAGCAAATCAGTTTCAGCGATGTGACCCCAGGGCGAATCAGTTCTACTGTTACTGAGCAGTCAGGGAGCCACTGGGCCAATCAGTAGTGAACAGGCAAGCGGACTCGATATGTGATATTTTTTAAGTGAAAAGTGGTGCTCTAGACAGGTCAGAATCTTTTGTTTGTCACACTCTCCACAAAACAGACCTCTACCATTCCTCCATTTTCTCGGTTTCTTGTAACTTCATATAGATAAAAATTCATTTTTGATCGCTTGGAGCATCAAATTCTCAGGTCTGCCGTATCCTCGCTGAATGGATGTGTCGAGGGCCCAAAGGTCGTCTAGTATTTTGCCTTTTTAAGCATCAAATGCTGTCAGGGACAATAAGCTGTCTGAATGGTAAAATCTTCAATGTCAACTGAAAAAATAAAAACAGTTAGAGACCTTGGAAGGGTGTTATCAACTGCAACCTTCCACGGCTGCTGTTTTTTTTTTCTTATTGTTATTTTTTTGCAGTCCACATCGGTAAAATTAAGTGCTAACAGACAGCTGTGAAGTGGTCATGGGTAATCCCCAGTTATGCCAGGGAGAGGGAGTATGCAGGGTTAGCGATTGCATTGAAGCACACATAGGATTGGTGCCTCGCAGATGTCAAGTTTCTTGGACCTTCAAAGGATTTTAGCCTTCAGCAGATGAGCCCTCTTCATACAGGGGATTATGGGAGTTCCCAGAATGCAGACAGAAAAAGGAAACAATATTGAAGGAGTTGATATAGTTGACTTTAAGGTTGGGAGAAAATACTTGTTGCACAGAAACCATGACTTTTTTATGCTCGTGGGAGTTTTACTCGGGGGAAAAAAATGTTCTGAGAGGAGAATGAATAGTGATTCATTCAGAGAGATAACCAATGAGATTGTCGAGGAGGTAGGTCCAAGGAACCAGAGGAGGCGGAGCCTAAGTAAAACTCCCACAAGCCCATTTTATAGGTATATTTCTATTGCATCACCAGTGTAAGGGGGGGGGCATCTGTGGCTCAAACCTATAGCCATATAGTTAGTCCCTGATCTCCAAGCTGCCTGCTATTACTCCCTAACCTCGCTTTCTCCCTTGAGAACTGCTGACTTGACTTTAGCAGATACAGGTATCAAGGTGTGAACATGATAATTATGAGAGTTGGCTCTTTTCACAGCCGATCCCCCGAGGGTCAGGTCAGAGGAGAATATTCCGGAACATGTGTGAGGATTAATGCAGCAGACTAATGATGCCCAGTTGCACTGTGGTGTGGAGCTGAGCAGCCTAATGCTTTAAAGAGTAGCTGAGCACTTGAGAGGAATGTATTTATGCTTGAGTACCATTAAGCTCTGTTTCTCCACCCAGGCCCACCCCCCCCTGTCGTGGTCACTTCCACCCCACTTATGACCACAGCAACTATTGCCTGAGAGCGTCTGTCCCAGAAACTGGTTCCAGCCACCCCTACATCAGGCGACACGCACACCGTTACAACCGAGCGATCCGAAAGCGTATGAGTCTTTAAGATTCTTCAGGTGTTTCAAAAGACGATTACACACAACTACAAAATCTGGGATTTCATGTGTAATCCCTGCATAACGTAAGGATTTCAATTAGGGGGAAATCCGTGGCTTTGGTATAAAGGAATTAGCACTTCTTGGGCTCATTTATGTCATATTAGTGTTTTGCTGAATTGTAGTGACCTGAAAAAGCTGTGTGCCATCAGGCATCTGACATTGTTGCCCTTGCTTAGCTGGCCCTGGTAGCTCAACATGTAAAGCATTTTGTTAACAACCCAATGGTTTCGCGTTCAAATTCCTGTAAGTGCATGTGAATTGTGACTGTAAGTCACCTTGGGAAAACGTACAGGAAGAATGTAATTGAATTACACGATTTTTTCACTATCGGATGTCGGTAAGCATGTCCACTGGGTGGCAGCAGCCTTGTAAGACCTAGACGTTTGGGTTTTAGCAATACAAAAAAAAAACGAACAAAGACTGGGGAAGGAGAGGGAAATGATGGCAAATGGAAGGGAGGGAGGGAGGGGTGAAGGCAGGAAGGAGGAAGTAGGTCATGGCTTCGGCGTGGGGTAGAAGTGGTTTGGCAGTAAGAGACGAAATGGCAGAGGGAATAATGTTGAGATGGAAAGCCCCCACCCTCCATACAGAGACACACGCACATGGATTTGATGGTCCACAGCCTCCTGTTTTAGCCAAGCTCTGCAGGCACGGCTGTAAGCTCTACACAGGCATGAGTAATCAAACGCCACTCTCGCGAGGCTGGGGTCCATCTGATTATACATCTGCTCCAACTGTAGCGGGGGAAGGGGGGGGGCGCACTTTTCACTCGACACGGAAGCAGCTAGAAGCGTGATTATTGCCTTTCATTACTTTGAATACCCGACGCCTTTAAGACAGGCGGTAAACGAGGCCTGCGATTTTTTTTAAGTGGTTGATCTGGTTGGGAGGAATAGCAAATATACACGTTTTTCTTTTTTTTGGCGGGGTTTTATACAATTTTCATTGTGTGAGTACAGGGTGAATAAAAGGTAGCACTTCACATGGAAAATTAAATAACATATCCTTTCGTTCATTCATTCCCTCATCTGCCTGTTTTCATCACTGGCGTAATGAAACGGAAATCTACCGATGTTTTAAACCTGATTATATCCCATAATAGCAGTTACCGAGTGAAAGCCCTCGAGCTGCCACCTTCTGAGCTGTCGAGGGTCGTCGAAGACCCCCGCGTAACATCCTGGCAGAAACGGATAAAAATGATGTCAAGATGTCAGCTCAGCAATTAGCCGTCAGTCTAATTTAGAGACTAAATTGGACTGTCAGTGTATCTTTCATTAATCAGTCAAGATTATGCCTCTGTGATTAATTGGAAAACACTGCAGGTATGTAGTATTTTAGCCTCCCCCCCACGTAACAGAAAATGAGCGGTTCTGTGACCTTTTTAAGCGCAATAATCTCTTCCTTCCTTTCTCATGTAGCTAGAGAAACATTTATTAAATCTACCTAGATCCGTTCATAAGAGCATCATTTCAGGTTAACCATTGTTTTTTTCTAGTTTGCTTATAGGTTACTTAAATTTAGCTCCCCAAACGAGCTTGATGGGCCGAATGCCCCCCCCTTGTTTGTAAATTTCTTATGTTCTTATATAAATGCCAGAGAAGAATAACATTATTTACACGTAATTGTGTTGGGTTGCTTGGGAACCTTGTTTTATTAGTGTTAAGTAAGCAAGTCATGTTCGGTCGGTGTACAACAGGTCCCTTCAGATATAAAAGCTAAAAGTTAAACCTGCGTTTCTGTACGATTTTCATTTTTGTGACCGATCCTGAGTTCTCAAGCAGGCTCTCCGAAGTCTGCGTCACCTACGTCGGCTGACTAGATGGCTTTCGGAAAATCCGGTAGCTAATTGAATGTTTCTGTATGCGCGGGGCATTTCGCTGTTATGATGGATGGCTCTTTTATGCCTGCTCCAGTCTCCGGGCTGTAATTGGGAAGCCGTACAAGTATCGGGGTCAGTCATTTCCCTCTTTCTATCTGAAATATCGACAGACGGTCCATTTTATCCCTAGAATTTGGCGTCGTTAGCATGCGCTAATGCATTTAAAAATCATTTTTCAGCCGAAACAACCATTTTTTTTAAGTATTCAGAATGCCTGTTTCGTACAGGATAGTCATCAGCCTGATATAATCACGGGTTCTTAGAATCACATGTCCGGGTTTTTAAACGCAGCATCACGTTTCAGCATTTCAGAGCCGCTCAGTAAGTCCATCATTCCGGCCCACGATCTCGCACGCTGCCCGCATCAAATGTTTAGGCAATTACCTGTCCGCCCGTTATTGTACGCGGCGACGCCAGCAATTCCGGCGTCTACCGTGATGTATCACTTCATTACGCGGCCCGCCATTATGCCGGCACGCAAAGAGCCGCTTTAATAACGGCATAAAAGTCACAGACGCAGGTAATAAATATGCACTCCTTCATTCCCGCAGCTTTTTCTCCGGGAAGAACACTCCACTGCAGGTGTGCGATATTGCGAGCGGGCGGGAGGCTTGTGCCTCATATCTGTCACAGTGGTTCTTCCCGACACATTTAAGTCTGGCAAAGGTCTGTTGTTTCTTGACTTTATTCTGATGAGGAGGAGGAGGGCAAATAAATTGTCCCCAAGCACGTTTCCCCCCTGCCTCCCTGTCCCCGGTCCCCGTCGCCGGCCTTGATGTCGACCCGCGCCTGTTATCAGTTCCGTGTAGAAATTGTCTGTGTTTAAAAGGTCAAACAGCAGGTTCTACATGCTTTTGCTTTGGTTTAAATTGTCACGTCGTCCCCAGAGATCCAGTCTGTATGGAGAACAAAAAAAGAAGAGGTTTGCTTCGCAAAAAAAGAGAAGAGTAAATAAATAAATCAGTGATCCAGTCGTGCAGTTCGGTTAATGACACAAAAACCAACATCAAAAGAAAAACAAACCCAGGTAGGTGGTCTCAAACTCAGACTGTCTGTATCTTATGTATAGTAAGTGAGCTGGTTTTAACCCATTCCTTTGGAATCAGTTAGCAAATAATCTATTTTTTACACTTTTATTATATATCATATAAATAATGCTATTATATAGAATCAGTGATGTAATCACATTTGAGTCTCCATTAAGTGTTTGGCTTTATCCAACACATTTCCATTAGAAAAAGTTATCATGTGTAGCATCTAATCAGTTATGCTAATAGGGTAAATAAAAAATAGACAGGGACAAAATTACTGTGACTTTGCTGTGAAGGTTTGAGTTTGCGTAAAAGACCCTGATTCTCTCTGGTTTTCAGAAAGCCAGCAACGTAGTAATAATCCTCACTGTGATGTCGGTCGATTCAGCCGTATGGTTTTTTCTGATTGTCTGCAGCCTGACCAGTGATTTGATTATTGAAGGTAAACCAGATGGCCCAGACTTCTTGGTCAGTAGTATCACAATTTATGTTGTCATAGAGAAGTAATTACACAGGTTGGGATGCTAAAGTTGGACACATTTTGGCTCTTCTGAATCGCTAGGGGTTTTCATCTAAGTCCCAGATATACTGGCAGCTAAGAAATCATTCAATTAAGACTCGCTCTTATTTTCTTACCTAGTGAACGCAAATTCTCGGGCCGAATACGATTCTTTTGAAGAAAATAAGGTTTTAAGTGAATACATTTAACCTTTCTTTCCCAGCAGATCAATAGCCTGTTACCATTAATAGTCACAATGTCTAGATCTGAATTTTGTAATGACCTCATCAGAGCTAATTAACAAAAAGGCTCTTTGAGAGCGACGAGCAGCGTATGTTACGGCGCGATAGCACTGAGGCTGACAGCCAAAGATTTAAAGGCCTTCGCTCCAAGAAGCACCTCGAAAGACAGAACCCAATTAACGTCCGGGAGATCATTATCCAAACTATCTATCTTCTCCTCTCCCATACCTTTCCTACGCAGCCAATCTCTGCTGTGTATCAGAGCTCACTGATTGCTACTGGCAATTAATAACCTTGTATTCCCTCTTTGAGGCTTATTAATGAAAGTGCTTCCCGCTGGGGGGGAAAAGTGATTACGCTGTGATTACATTTTAGATCCCCCTCCCACCTACGATTTGTGTGCGATTGTGGAGTGGTACACCATGCATTGACGTGCACTTCATATTTACTTCTTCAGTATTCAATATTCATATTCAACCTCTCTGGGAACGCAAACATCAAAGGACGAGGTGGGTGTGTCACTATACGCTATAGTGCTTAATACCTGCTGGAATATGCACCGGTTGGTCGAATCACCTACTTTGTTCTGTGACAGAAACGTGTATCTTGCACGTGATAGGTGCTTGGACATCACATGCTTGCAGCGATTCGCATTCGGGGCTCCCAAATTTTCCTTTGAAGTGTCTTCTGTTATCTACATGTGATTTGAAATTTTCTATAGTGAGAAGATATTAGGGTTTGTTGATTGATGTTAGCTCATCGCCAAAAAACAAACACAAATATAAGCTTTTCATTTATGAATAAGTTCAGTTCAATGCCGTTGGGTCTAAATTGTTGTCTTTAATCAACTGTTAGCTGCTTTATACAGTTTGGTAGAATGTGGCACTGATAAAATATGTTTGAACTAATTCAACTAATGAAAGTTGAATCCTTTTAAGCTGTCATGCTTTGTGAGGACATTGTGGCTATCAACTATTGCGTCTTTATCACTGATGTTGTGATTTAGATTTTATTATAATTACAATACTACAATAACATATTGTTCTATTTTGTATAGTAGAAATGTTAGAGCAGAAGAAAAAGGTTGTGTTTAAGGGCAAAGATCTTTAGGCATTGAGAGGTTGCAAGACAGGTAGCAGCATTTGCTATGTCTTGTTGAACAGATATTTTATCCACCATTGAGAAGCTCTGGGGGCATGAAGGACCTTTGAGAGTAACACCAACTAAACTCTGATCATTTCTGCCAGAATATTTCAAAGCTTCTGCGAGTCACACCTCCTGTCACAGTCAGTAACAGCATTGTGACTGACGATAAATTATGCTTTGGATAGTCTGCTAACTCAGAGTTGGCATTGGGTTGAGCTGACAAGCTATTTAATGTCACGCAAAATCCTGAAGATGCCACAGTTGTCATGTCTGGGACGCGGCTGCACGCCAGCTTTTGTTTAACAGGGAAGTCGGCTTAGTACAGTCTCATTATCTTTTATATGGTTCCGCAGGTTCATCAGGAAGACACCTTGCCGAGTTCTTTGAGAGCAATACAAAGGGATTACTGTTTGTTCACCCGCTCAGTGCCGACGGCGTCGTTAAAGTTGAGGAGAGGCCTCGACAGGGCTGAAATTCGAGTCGAGGCGCTCGATATCAGTCACTCGACCTGCCGTGTCGTCTGACTCTCCTGCCGTGATGGTTGTTACCTCACAACATTTTTTGAAGTTAAAGACACGGTAAAAAAAATGGACTCTCCTCTCTTCTTACACCTGGGGGACTCTATGGGAAAAGAACAGTCTCTCTGGGAAGAAAATATATCTGAAGCTTTTTCATTTTGGCAGTGATAGGTGGAAATCTTGGGAGCGTGGGGTGTGAGGGGGGGCAACTTTTCCCAGGAGGCAATACTCAGAGGCTAAAGAAGATATTTGTTGCTACTGCGCATCATTATCTGCCATGCATCCACACTCCATAGGAAGACTCCCTGCTCTCAGCTTTCATACTGTCTGTTTGCAGGTTTTCCAAAAAACCAGCGTCAGATGCTTTGAGAAATCGATATCTCTTTACAGCTACCGGCGAATGCAGCAATGGTGATTAAATCCTGTTTGCGTGCCATAAAAAAAAGGGAAGCGATTTGATTGCTTTTTATTTATATATTTATTTATGTTAGTATTTATTCCATGAAACGTTTCGCGAGCCGTTAGCACGAGTGAGCAGCGGTGATCCATCTACGTCCCCGCTGGACCGACCGCGCACGGGCCCCGGGGGTCGTCCAATTTACTCTGGATGTTTGCGTCTATCAAGCGGAGGGGTGGGGCGGGGCTCTGACTGAGACCGAAGACGGGAATGGAAACGGTGACCCGCGGGGCGGCGGATCATTACAAACCTGTCACTTTGCCGTTCGCCACAGCATCATCGGACGCTTAATATTCACACCGTCTCTCTGCGGCTCCGATTTAGAAACCAAGCGTTTCTAGGAAGAGAAGCTGTGCCGTTTCGTGTAATTTTAATAAAGTGTAAGCGTGCCGGAGAGTCTACTAAGACTGCCTGTGGCATCCTCTAACTAGGTTATGGGATATAAACGCCTGTATCAGGAGAAATATCTAGCATTAAATATATCTGTAAATTAAAATGCTCTGTACGTGCAGATATATAGCGGAATGGTACTGTATTGTGTTCGAATGCTGTTATCTACAGTTTCACCATGAATCTATACTTAGTGATTGGAAATACGCCGTGCCCACCGATCGGCGGCTGAGACAACGGGCAGACGGGTGCCGGGGATGACGCGGACCGTTCCGCACACCAGCGCCTGGGGGGCGGACCCTGTCGCTACGCTGGGTGCTATAGCGGGAAACACTTATGGGTGTTAATGCGATATCTAACGCTGCAGCCTATGTCTCGGGAGAGTGAATAGGGCATGACGGTGGGAGGATGGCTCGCAGACTTTATTTAAGTGTGGGTTTCACAGAGGGGTGGCATGGTGGGATAGTGGCTATAGCACTGTTACCTCACACCTCTGATTTGCCAGTTTCCCCCCACAGTCCAAAAACATGCTACGGCTAATTGGAGTTGGCCAAATGCCCATAGGTGTGGATGTGTGATTGATGGTGTGTGAGTGTGCCCTGCCGTGGGTTGGCGCCCCATCCTGGGTTATTCCCTGCCTTGCGCCTGTAGCTTCCTGGATAGGCTCCGGACGCCCGCGTCCCAGCATAGGACAAGCGGGGGCAGAAAATGGATGGCTGACTTAACAGAAGTATGGAAAAAATAAAAGACAGACATATTGGCTTCATCATAAAGGAAATGCACAGAACGCCAAAAATATCAGTTGATGTTGGAATGGTCTACCGTTGGAATCAGGCAGTAAGATCTGTGTGCGCCAATTTATGGAACATGAGTGCAGTCAGTGGAAATTACGTTTTGACGTAATACATATATTAAGTCAACTTTTCACGTAAGTCTCGGCCCTGTGCGTCTCCTTTAGAGCAAAGGCAATAATTCAATAAATAATTTGGGTTGAAGCTGTACAGCGGTGAATCGTAGTTTGAAAATGTCAGAAAATGACATTTACGAGATCAAATGTGAGGCAAGGTTATTTATCTTTTGATTACAGTCCATTAGTCGGACTTGGTCCGCAAACCTGAAATCTTGAAGGCTATCTTTTTTTTGATCCAGCGAATTAGTCAAACCCATGTTTCAATTCATCCCTATGTAAATATATATTCTGGAAATTTCTGCAATTTCAATCATGCAGTTTCAAGCCCAGTATCCAAAATTAATCGCAAATTTTTAAATCCTAATGAATCTCGCTAACTTGTGTTAAATGGGGAGGGGAGAAATGATATTTATAAGAGATACAATTTCCGGTTGAGTCTTTGTTAGCGTTTGTGAGGAAGACGCTTTCCCAAGACGATCGAGGCATGCAAAGGTAATGAATCCTGCAACGGGGTAAGAGGAGGGACCCCAGGTTAGTGGTAAGAAAAGCTGACATATTTATTAATCAATGTGTTGCGCAGTTTTTATTTAATTTTAATTTCCTTTCAGTTCGTGTCTGTTTGTTTTAATATTTCATGTTTGGAAAAAGTCACGCGGGATGTAATTAACTCAAACGAGTAGATGTGCTGAGAAGCTCCGGAGACCACACAAAGCTTTAATCCCGATTTTAAATGTTGTATTATTTCATCAGGTTTTGTTTTTGTTTCCCAGTCGGCAGCGTGAGGGGTGGAAATAAAGCGGGGGAAGGAGGGGGATAAAACTAACAAGGGTACTGATGGCAACAGTGACATTTATTACTCTCCTCTGGATATGCTGGAAGGATATAAATAATTCTTCCAAATCTCTCCTCTACCGCGCGTGTAATTGGGTAACTTCTGAGGCTGGCGTCGGGAGCGAGCATGACCGCATCTCGGTAACCGGCTCGGTAACGAGCGAGGCAGGAACGCGCCTGGGCGTCGCGGGCTTGATGTACGTATCGCAGACTCGTCAGTGGAGGGATGTGCAAAGCGTGTAAAAACGAGGCGTTAGGGGATAAAAAATTCAGGAGATGGAGAGAAAGGGCGGGGGTATAGAGAGGAGGCAGGTTGCGATAAGCCGCCGTGCGCCCTCACCGCTCTGTATGCTATAAAAGTCAGTGAACTTTAGCTGCCCTCGTAGATGGTGGTCCATGAGAAGAAGTCCAGATACGCTTTATTAGTTAAGGTACTTTGCCGAAATGTCATGGGTGCTTCAGGACCATTGCTTTGTCCTTGAGCGAGGAACATGGAACCTGGGCTGCTTTCAATAAGCTGCATAACGATGTAAAAGCATTAAATTGTTAAGCTCTGTAGATCATTTTGGATAAAGGTACCAGCGAAGCAAATAAATAAGGTAAATAATGCGGTATGGTGCAGAGAGTCGGCCTAAAAATCGGGGTGAACTGGAGGACTTAAAGCTCGGCATCTTCTTCGTTTTGAAGTTTGTGCGTCTTATGTAGAGACAGCACTTCCAATTATGCGAGTTAAGTGGCATTCCTTCGCATTACTCTTATAAATCATTAAGGGAGGTTGTCCTTACCCAGAGGAAAGGAAAAGCTGTGGTAAAAAATGCCTGTTCTGTGTCTTGTAGATAAAACGATCATCAATGCAACGCAAAGATGAGACCTACATATTATTGCAGTTTTTTTTTTTAGCTGGATCAAAAAAAAGTCTTCCGTAGGCTCTGTAAAATCCGTCATAGTAACACTATTGTTATTCTTGGTATATAATCTTTGCAACATTATTTCTCATTGTAGTTAACTCAAAGACATTAAAAAGACATTTTTACATGAGAATTAAATCAGTAGGGATGCCAGGAGTATCTTCTTGGGGAGGAAAATATTTTAAGAGCCATATTACTGAGGAATAATACGCAAAGCCTTGTGTAATCTATGCAGGAAGGCAAGGAGGGAGAAAACTCTTGGGGAAATTAGATTTCCAGAACAATCAGAGAGATTTTTTCTCATCATAGACAATTCAGTTCAAATGATAAGATGTATTCAACAGTACACTGGCAAGAATTGTATACTTTGTGTTTATGTGTCTGTGTTTGTTTTAATTTAGACCTCAACCAGAGTGTAGAAATAACTTTTCAAGGTTAAAAATGTGAGATTATATCACTGCTATTTAGCTCTGGCTGAAGCAATGTTTGCCATCTCTGGCTAAACCTACCTCAAACATATGCAAATGAATTAAAATCCAGACACAAAGCACCTTAAATGCACGATTACTGGTGAATGGGTGGAGCATAGACATGTGAAATGTACATCATGCCCTGATAATTCATTCGTAGGTTTGGTTGGGAAGCCATTGAGTTTCAGAATGCTTTGCCCCAAACAGGGTCGCTCAATGGAGTTTTACTTGTACAGAAATGTTCTGAGGGCAGAAGGAAAACTGGTGAACCAACCAGAGATAACCAATCAGATTGCGGAGGAGGTGGGTTAAAGTAACTAGAGGAGGGAGGACCAACCAGATGTCTTGGTCTAGTCTCCTCTAGTTGCTTGGACCCACCAGCTCTACAATCTGATTGGTTATCTCTCTGGACCAATAATTTTTCCTTCTGCCCTCAGAACATTTTTGTGTAAGTAAAACAACTGTGAGCAACAGGGTCTGTTCACCCAACAGGGCTTTGTAAACCATATAACTTCAGAAAACGTTGGCACTTTGCTAACAGGCTTGTTTATAGATACCCTCACCTAACATATTGAAGATACACCACTCTCCGATAAATATTTACCATTTCAGAGCAGCTCCCTAGTGGATTTGATGCATATTATTGTAATTTAATTAACTGACGAATAATTCATTTGTATGCCTCTCTAGAGAAGTGTCTGCGTGTTTGTATGTTTGTGATATAGATTTGTATTTCTAGGCATCGACTCTTCTGAAGGAATGAGGCAGAGTCATTAAAGACTAATTTAGAATGTGGAAAGTACAAGACAGGGAGATGACAGGCTGTCGGCATGGACAGGAAAGGGTGTCGGACTGTGTTCTCCTCTAGCTACGCGCCGCACAGGTTTTTTACTGTGGGTTTTGGCCGGGGGCCGGTCACTCGTAGCCCCAATGGTGGCGAAAAGCCAAGCGGAAATATTTAAGTGTAGGAAATGATGTGGTTGTTTCCTGTTTCCTCCTGACTGGGCGACTGTGCTTAGATCTCCAACTCATGGAAAGGAAGGAAGGAAGGAAGGAATGAAAGAGTGCGATCCCCCAAAGGATTCTGGGAAGACAGAGTTGCTCACTTATCAGTTTTCTATTAAACACATGTCATTAGGGGCTCATTGAAACCCTCAAATTAGTGCTGGCAAGCACGTCAATTTTTCCCGATGTTGATCTTCGAAAGACCAAAAACGCTTGAGTATTAATACTCGGTCACCCTCCTCTCTGTCCTACGCAGTATTGCAGAGTGTGTGTTTTTTTTTTTTTTTGTGAGCCAGACTGTAAGTGCTGTCGAGTCTGAGCCCTTACAGTCTCGAATTTAAAGGTTCCTTTCTGACCAGTCATGGTGGCTAACAGGAAGTAGCTTCACGTGACCAATGCCCTGCTTTCCCTGGGTGCTAAAGCACTCAGCAAGAAGCTGCAGAT
Organism: Hippopotamyrus pictus; assembly: GCA_026781145.1. Lineage (NCBI taxonomy): Eukaryota > Metazoa > Chordata > Actinopteri > Osteoglossiformes > Mormyridae > Hippopotamyrus > Hippopotamyrus pictus. The sequence continues at coordinate 1,102,276 of JAODLC010000124.1, read as the reverse complement.
ATGGCCAGAGAGACTGAGAGGACGTCTGATGTCACGTCACATCAGGGCCTCGCTGACAGGCTGACGGATACGGCGGCGTTCCAGGGTGGCAAGCGCTCCCAGGCGTTTTCAGCTTTAGGGCGGAATCGGCCCATATCACGCCCGTCCTGGGACTCATCTGTCGGAGGCAGCCAGGTGAAGACATAAGAGATTGGATTAAACCATTCCCGAGGCAGAAAGGGGGGGAAGAGGGGCCGAGAGGAGATATCAGACAGGCCACAGGTTCCTCCAGCCCATCTGCACGGCCGTCCCCGAGGGTGACACGAAGACTCCCGGCTCCTCGCTTGTCTGATGACACTGAGGGTGGCCTTTTCACCGGAATGGCCTGGGAGCAGTGTCCGTCACCCCCTCCGCAGGGGGAACAGACACAGCCTCCAAAGAGGCTATTTCTCTTACCACCAGTCAGAGTGATGACATCAGTGCCCGCTGACTTGATTTCTCTTTTATATATTCCCTCTCACCCCCATTGTGTCTTCACACCCCCTCCCCCCAGTTACACCTGGATGTTTTCCTTGCAATCGATAATGGCATGTCCAGGAGAGGCCCTGGATATTTGTTTATCCTCTTTTTACTTTTTCTTTAGACGGCAAATGTAACGCGGCACACGTCCCGCGTGCCTCTGAGTCCTGTTTGCCCTTCGGGGCCCGGTCCAGCTGCAGCGCTGCCTCCGAGCGCCATTCCGCTCTGCTCACGGCTCTTGTGCTTCCGCCGCCGGCCTGGTCGAAGGTCTGTGGAGGTGAAGAGCGACCATCTCAAAGATGGCATAACAATTGTACGTATGTGTCAACATTATCCTCAGTCTGCATTGAAACGCCTGGAAATGATCCTTGTGTGGAAGTCCCCGCACAATGTTTCCCAAAATCCAGTGCTTGTTCCATTATCAATTTTTAATTTTATTCAAGTAGAGTTCAAAATGAGATACTGTATTAAATGAAGCGTCACTGTGAGGACCCCACAATAAGAGAGAACCAAAGTGTGTGTGTGTGTGTGTGTGTGTGTGTGTGTGTGTGTGTGGGGGGGG
>JAODLC010000124.1:1080764-1095795 GCA_026781145.1 Hippopotamyrus pictus | reverse complement strand
AACCCCCCCCCCCCCCCCCCCCCCCCGTAAAGGCTTTGCCTCCCCTATTCCTACGTCTCTAGTGGTGCTTCTGCCGTTCCTATGACTGCTTATCTATTGCAGGCTTGTAGCGCAGCCCTGGGCCTGAGCTCAGGGCACAAGGCAGGACCCAGGGCCCAGGGCCCAGGGCACGAGGCAGGACCCAGGGCCCAGGGCCCAGGACCCATCACTGCACACCCATATACACCAGGCGCCAGCTCACTTCATTCAGCACATGTGGGAGGGAGTCAGGTTGCCTGGCGCGAACCCAGACGAGGTGGAGAAAATCACCCATCCATCTTCTCACAGCTGTGTGTCAGGGTCACGGGGGGGTCTGGAGTGTATCCCGGGAAGCAGGGGGGGCACCCTGAATGGGACGCTAATCCATCATCAGGCACCTACACACACGCAAGTCTGTAATTATACCTTTGTGGGGACTCGACATTCATTTCTGTGGGGAAAACTCTAATCCCTACATGACGACCGTAACCCCGACCCAGCCCTGACCTTAACCACAAGTAAGCAACCAAAATAGGAGACTTTTGGCATTTTTGCTTTTTTGATTGCATTCACCACACACACACATAGACATGCATATAGCAGAGACGGGATTCAAACCCCCTGGAGGTGTGAAGCATCTACATGTTAAAAATTAAAAATTCCACAGTGAATAAATACATAATGCTGACCTCCTAATGAACACTAGGCTTGGAGGGGGGGGGGGAGAAGGATAACCCCTCATACTTCACGTATGAGAGATTTTTTTTTTTTCTTTAACTCTTTTCATTACAGAGTGAAATGAACTGGGGTGACAATGGTGGCCGTTTAATTGAGCGCGGGATGACATCACTAGTCAAGGTCTTTTCACATTGTGTCACCATTCAGGGAATATTATAAATACATTAATATCATTATTCACTCACCTCCGCCCAAAAAAATAAAATCCCAAGATATATTTAGTTTGGGTGAAGTGAAAGCGATGCTATAAATATATTAAATGACGGCTAGAATTTAATGCCTGGCTAAGCTTTGCTAACAGGAGGATTATTCCAAATTCCCTGCACCCTTTGTGTAAAAAAATGTCCCCAGAAAGTTCTCTTGTGATCCTGAATCCTCGCTGACACCATAGTCATCGGGGTGGGCCTTCTCTGTTGCTTTCTCTGTACCTGCATCATACCTTGTGCACTCTTGCTTTTAAGACTGAACACTCCTCATAAAGATTAAATAGTGTCTCAGTCCTGCTTTTGCATGAGACCCATTTAAGGCCTGGTTATCATTCTCGCTGCTGTATTCTGTAGATAATGTTTATTTACAGCAAAATAGGAGAAATTAAAATCCCATCAGATCTCAATCTACCACAGTTGAGTCCTCCGGTTTACATTAGTCTTCTATGTGCATCACTGGTGCTTTATAACGTCAGAAAACTAATTACGTGATGCAGCTCTAATTAGCTGAAGGGCTGCGGGAGACGAGCATCCCACTCTTCGGGCACTTTCTGGCAGCCCCCACTGGCCGGCGGAACCCTTTCACTGGAACTACTGGCTTTAGCTTGACCCGCTGGCTGGGTGTCACCTCCAGCTCCCCTGAAAGGGGCCTGAAGCCGCCTTTGCTATCCATCTGAATGCTGTTTCTCTGAATCCCTAATGCGTTCTTTTCCCGGCCCGCCAGCTGGTCAGATTTCATCTCTGGCTCGCTCCTGAGACCCTTCCGCTTCTCTGCACTCTGTCCAGCTGTGTCCATCCAGAGGCACAGCCCCTTTACTTGGGGCTTGACATTTGTTTTGAAGGAGGATAATTGGCATAGGGGCTAGGCTTAAAATACTCGGGGCTAGGCTTAAAATACTCGGGGTTAGGCTTAAAATACTCAGGATTAGGCTTAAAATACTCAGGGCTAGGCTTAAAATACTCTGGGTTAGGCTTAAAATACTCGGGGCTAGGCTTAAAGAGTCTTGGGGCTACAGCCCCGAGAGATCGCACCTATCGGCAGCCATAGCCCGCAGTAATCCTCAAAAGAGGATGTTTTCTTGAACGTCGGTTGTCTGTTTTCCTGCTTCTCTCTTCATAAAAATTAAATCATAATAACTGTAAAAACAACAACAGCAGCAGCAGCAACAACAACAACAAGGTACCTCTTTACTATCTAGCTTACAATACCCTTATAACTGGTTTATGAATGGTTTATAATCTGGTTATTAATTAGGCTGTAACACTTTGTAAATCTTTACTAAACAATTAAAAATATGTTATAACAGTTTTCTTTTTATTAAGTAGTTATTACCATTTATAAGCGGCAAAAGCGGGCCTTATTGTAAATTGGCACTACTACTACTAAATTTCGTACACTGCTGGAAAGCTGGAATGACATAAACATCACAAACACACACGATGTCATTAAAATACCAAAAATATCCATTTTAAATATCTGGGTTAAAAATATATTGGCAAAGGTTAAACACCGTTAGCAAAACCCGGCAGCAAAAGTTCCGGAACAAAAAGACGGACCGGGGCCTGAACAGCCTCTGAGCGTGACGATGGCCGGGTCACGTGACCTGCTGAGTCACTGTATGACCGCAAACAGAGTTGCGCTCGTGATCACAACCAGCTTCGCAAATAAACGCTTAGCTCGTGCACCGTCACCTCCTGTCCCCACTGCACGGACTAAATGTGAGTCATATCTGTCATGGATGGCACTTTCTGTTATTTTATATTATTATTGTCGTCATTATTTGAAATTATTAGTGTTATCTTCACACGCTTGCCAATTTCAAAGAGACATAGATGAAAAGCCAGGACTTTCGTTTTTGGAACTGAACAGACGATCGAAGGCGTACATGGACTTAACAGATCTTGGCACTGGCGACACAATGCAACACAGGGCACACAAATAAACACATGGAGGTAGAACTCATTAATATAAATAAACCCAGTTACCTTACTTACTCTATACTTGTAACCACTGAGCGTGAAAAAAATCATATTCATGTCGTTATCTCGGTGTGTAATATGATTCTGCTGAAAAATTAACCAGAAGAACAAAGCAGCCTGTATTAATCATCATGACTGCACATTAAGTGGCTTTATAAATAATACATGCAATGTATCCGTGAGTGAGAGAGGAATAATTGCACTAATTTGAGCTATATAAATGTGCTTACATGCAGGTACCAAACGAGGAGCTCTTCTCTCATTTCGAAACGGGGGCGGCTTATTCTGAAAATAAATTTCAGTAGTCATCTGCTTTCCAGGCTGAGCCTAAGCCATCTTGATCAGAGCTGCCTGGAACCCTGTTAGTCACGTGCCTTTCGGAGCATATTGGATACACTGGTGTATACTGGAATTTGATCTGTTCAGGAATTTTGCAACTTTTGACAAATGTTAAATAATTTTTTTTAAACTCTTAATTATTATTCCTGTTTCCTATGACTCTTGCCTTTCCTCACTGCAGTTTCCTATGTCCTGTGTCTTTCTTCACTGCGGTTTCCTATGTCCTGTGTCTTTCTTCACTGCGGTTTCCTATGTCCTGTGTCTTTCTTCACTGCAGTTTCCTATGTCCTGTGTCTTTCTTCACTGCAGTTTCCTATGTCTTCCTTCACTGCGGTTCCCTATGTCCTGTGTCTTTCTTCACTGTGGTTTCCTATGGCCTGTGTCTTTCTTCTCTGTAGTTTCCTATGCCCTGTCCTTTTCTTCACTGCAGTTTCCTATGGCCTGTGTCTTTCTTCACTGCAGTTTCCTATGGCCTGTGTCTTTCTTCACTGCGGTTTCCTATGGCCTGTGTCTTCCTTCACTGCGGTTCCCTATGTCCTGTGTCTTCACTGTAGTTTCCTATGCCCTGTCCTTTTCTTCACTGTAGTTTCCTATGCCCTGTCCTTTTCTTCACTGCAGTTTCCTATGGCCTGTGTCTTTCTTCACTGCAGTTTCCTATGGCCTGTGTCTTTCTTCACTGCGGTTTCCTATGGCCTGTGTCTTCCTTCACTGCGGTTTCCTATGGCCTGTGTCTTTCTTCACTGTGGTTTCCTATGGCCTGTGTCTTTCTTCACTGCAGTTTCCTATGGCCTGTGTCTTTCTTCACTGCAGTTTCCTATGGCCTGTGTCTTTCTTCACTGCGGTTTCCTACGTCCTGTGTCTTTCTTCACTGTAGTTTCCTATGGCCTGTCCTTTTCTTCACTGCAGTTTCCTATGGCCTGTGTCTTTCTTCACTGCGGTTTCCTATGTCCTGTGTCTTTCTTCACTGCGGTTTCCTATGGCCTGTGTCTTTCTTCACTGCAGTTTCCTATGGCCTGTCCTTTTCTTCGCAGCAGTTTTTTGCACCTTGTGCCATTTTTCCACGCTATACTCAGGCTGTTACTCACAGAGCTGTTAAAAGAAATGTAGAAACACTTTTCTGTGAACTTACGACGCTACAAAATGACACATCACATTTAATTGGTGCCAAAATAAAGATTTGTGTAGCCAGCCATTGGCTTCTGACAGGTTCTGTGTTTCTAGTCTGTTTTGAAATCTTTGCTCTAACCTCTCACTTTCATCGCAAACACCTGCAATCTAGCAGGGTTGTTTTTCATCTAGGGATTTTGTTGGGATGTCTTCTCCAGCAAAGGGGTTTAATTTAGGTAAGCCACTGTAATCTAGAGCTGTGTAAACAGATCTGTTTTTTTTCCCCTTAATTCAGCAGGAGGACATAACAGATTGTGGACATATTTGCGCATATAGCTCTTCACGCAGGCAATATGGCAGCTCGTGCGCCCGCTTGCGTGCGCCTGTGTTCCAGCGTTCCCCCTGGCCTCTCCGTCCGCGCCAGCCTGTAAACCCTGCCATCTGCCCGGCTGGCACGGACGGCGGCCTCCCATCGAGCGGATTCTCTGTCTGGCAGTCGCCCCGCTTGTGCCACGGTAACGCCGCACGATGAGGCCGGTGGGTCCCCCTCCCCCCGGCAGCGGATATCGGTATCCCATCAGTTCCATTGGCTCGCCGTCTCCCGCCCACGCAAACCCCTGCTGCCTCTACCCCACTCCCCTTGTGGTTTACGAGGGCAGCGCTTACAGACCTTTTCAGTCTGACTGGTTTCCGAGCACAGTGCCCCGCGACCCGGTTTAATGACACCGTGTGATGCCCTGTTCAGACATGAGAGGGCGACACTTTGATCGTCACAATGACGTCATGTCCTTCCACTTAGCACCGGGCCCTTTCAGAACACAAGCATTGTGTGTCATTGTGTCGTTGATGTCTGGGCTACTGAACCTCCTGACCAGCATTATGCAGGACTTCTGTCAATTTGTGCAAAACTGGGAGGAAATGATGCTGTTTTATGCTCGGCTAAGTGACATTGATTTAGTTGTAATAGAGGCCCTGAATTGATCGGCATTTTATAATGGAGGTAATTGAAGGGAATGGATTGAAAACCCGATCGACGATCTGGGCTCATTAAAAATTAAAGTGTTTAGGAGTAAAACATATAATTTTACTCAGTTATCGGGGTCATTAACACTTTAATTGAATCAAGCCATTCGCCATCAAAGTGGAATAATGAAAGGGAAGAATAATGTTAAATATTTAAGTGCCAAGTAAAAAGAGTCTTATTGCATCATTGGCTTTCGGGGTAATTTTCCACGTCGGGTCGGAAACCCCTGACTCAGTTGCTGCTTATTCTCAATGCCCGGGACTCCTGTTATCAGCGAGCTGTGTGGGCTTCGGGGAGTTCCCGACCGCCACAGACTCAATGCCGTACTGCCATCCAACAAGCCAGCAATGAACTCTGATGACCCCTCTTCGTGCGACGTTTATAATTTGGCTCACGCTGCTTATCACTCATCCCGTGGTGTCGCGCTGGCAGAAGCGGGATACAGAAACTGCCGTTTCTCATCTCGGTCATGCGGCGCGTCGCACAAGTCCTTGGGATGGACCCTCCCGCTGTTATCTGATTGGTGGAACCTGATGCCACGGCTGACATGCATATACTGACACAATTATTAGTTTTAGTTTAAGGAAGTCCAATGGAAGATAAGCTAGGTAGCCCTGAAACAGTTGGTTGGCCAGTAAATGTTAGATTAAATTATTTGAAAATTACTCACCCCAGGTGGGACTCGAACCCACAATCCCTGGCTTAGGAGGCCAGTGCCTTATCCATTAGGCCACTGGGGCTGTATATCAGTCAGCCTTCAGCTGGAGCAGACTGATGTATAGCCCTTTAAACCTGCCCACAGTTAGGTCTGCAGAACATTGTCTTCTGTGCCTGCACAGTGAAGGTTAAGCCTCTTAGGTCACTACATCTAGGGGCACCATGTCAGAATGATTGCTGGCCAGTGGTACTGGCTAACTGTCAAGAGTTTTTTAATTATTATTAATTTAAATAGAAAAAAAAAATAAACAGTGTGAAGTTATGAGCAAACGGGTAATAAACGCCGAACTTCACCTGCTGGCTGAAGCAGTCAGTTCAGTTTTGAAAGCTCATTGGTGATCGTGAGGATGAGGTGTAGAGCCATTTAAAGCCTGTTCCCATTGGGATCAATATGCCTTAGATACGGTGAGCCGCTCCTGAGCTCCAGAGTCCCCCTGCTGGTGCTGTTCCAGAAGCATCTCAGTGGGGGCGACACGAAGGAGCGGCGCGAATGCGTACGTCAAAGCCAAGAAGATCAGAGGAGATGCTACGTCAACACGGTAATCCCCCTTGAGGAATAGCTCGCCGTGTCCGAGCATTAGTTCATTTCTAATAATGAGGACCAAAAAGGGCTGCACGAAAAATATATATTTAAAGCTACTCCGTGTTTTTAAATAAAAATCAAGAGAGGCTCGGAGCTGTGAAGACTGGGATTAGATTAATGCACACAGAGGGGAGAAATGGCAGAGTAGGTAATGCGGGCTGGCGTAATTGAACATTGAATATTTACCCCCTGAGCAATGAGCCCAGCATTAGCATGCTGGCCTGAAAGACGAGCCGAAAGCCGGAGTTACGGCGGCCAGGACGGGTCTGCCAAGCGGCGCGCCTGCCAGCTCCGATCGGATTAGCGGCGCTAAAAGGTAAAATAATTAAAACGCGCTATCGGTGTTGGGAGATATTTACACAGCGCGACTGGGCAGACTTTGCCGAAATTTACGGCACAAAATAACTTCAGTGAAATATTTATTTAGAGGTAAAATAGATTAGGAATAGTCTGTTCATGCGAATCGGATATTTCTTGTTTGGTTTTTTTTTTTTAGACAGATTTTGTTTGAGGGCACCCCTTAAGGCATCTTGTGCAACAAAACAAGTCAATAAAAAACTAGGCCTACTTAAAATCCTGGCAAAAAACATGTCTATATAGGAATAAAGACCCATAATTAGCTGTGCATACCCTGCTTACTCATATTATATATGAAAATGTAAGAGATACAGTAGTTACCAGATGTAGACCAGTTCATCCATCCATCCATCCATTCATTTTCCAACCTGCTTATCCTACTGGGTCGCAGGGGGTCCGGAGCCTATCCCAGAAGCAACGGGCATGAGGCAGAAAACAACCCTGGATGGGGGGCCAGCCCATCGCAGGGCACACTCATACACCATTCACTCGCACCTATGTAACTCCAATCAGCCTCAGCATGTCTTTGGACTGTGGGGGGAAACTGGAGTACCCGGAGTAAACCCCACAGGGAGAACATGCAAACTCCACACACGTGACCCAGGCAGAGACTTGAACCCGGGTCCCAGAGGTGTGAGGCAACAGTGCTAACCACTGCACCACCATGCCACCCCTGGACCAGTTCGTATAACTAATATTCTCGCTTGTCTGTCTATACTAACAATAGTTCTTTCCCGGTATGTTGGCTTTGTATCATCAATAGAAACATGTTAATCAAGTAATTTCAATTCAATTTATTTCTACAGTGCATTTTCACAACATTCCATTGTCTCAAAGTGTGTTACATTATCCCGGCCCAAAATGAGCAGTCTTGAAGCAACAGTGGCAAGGAAAAACTACCTAGATGGAAGAAACCTTGGGAGGATCTGTACTCAAAGGGGAAGGCCAACTTCCCGGGGCCGGCAGACGAAGTCCAAAATAGCACGATTTATAAAGTAAAACTGTGTGTGGTCCAGGTATAAAAGCGGAAGGCCCAGCGGATGTCGGGACAGGCAGGTGAGGAAGCGGCTTCCTCCAGCAGGATGGAGTCGGGGTGCGGTCCTGCAGCAAGCAGGCCAAGACGACAGATGCGTGGTCTGGGAGGGCAGGCAGGGAACTGGCCCCCCCATCAGGACCTCCCAGACAGAGAACTCAACAGTACATTAATATAACTGTGTGACTAATAGCTGAAATTATATGAGGTATTTTGTAGTGCGGTATGGAGGCTCTGACAGGTCTAATTAACTATGGCAGCTTAATCAGTGAGAAGGGAGGGGGGGACACAGGCACGAGGAATACCTGAGCGCCAGCACCCCAGCAACATGAGGGGCAGGTGAATCCAGAGTGACAGAACTGGACGTCCAGTTCATCCAAAACCAATGACACTGATCCCCAACCAACTCTGACTTACAGACTCTAAGCCTAAGCTGGGGGTGAGACTTAGCTATCAGCTTTGTCACCATATGCTAAGCAAGTTTTTAACCTTGACTTAAGTCTTGGGAGTGAGTCTGAATCTCGGACGTTTGCTGGCAGACTATTCCATAACTTTGGAGCGCCGTGACAGAATGCTCAGCAACCAAAGGAAGACGGTCCCTCTCTAAGCACCGCCAGGTCGCCCGCCCTTTGAGAGTGACGCAAACGGGTGGGGGGGGGGGGGGGGGTTATATGGAACCAGTAAGTTGCTAATATACTCTTGTGCCAGACAGTTCACTGCCTTATAGGTAAGCACATGGTTCGAATGACAGAGAAGCTAAAGGGAGCTCAGCTCTGCTGAAAAGGACTGGAGCTCCCCTGAAAGCGTCCCCTAAGGCCTTTAGGGGGAGCCCTAACAAACTGCCCATTTTTGTGTTATAGATTATGTTTTATTTTCCATACATTAAGGTTCATGAAATAAAAATAACAGTACAAATATGCCAATGTCCTACGTTTATTTTTTTCATTACATTCCATTTTCCGAACATCTGTCTCCGCTAATTCTGTGTCTGTTGTCCCTATATGAAATGTTACTGACGGCGTTAACTGCCTGCAGTAATAGCAGAATGTTTTTCGCGGTAACCCTGTTACTGACCGCGCTGCCGCACACTTATATGTATGCGGCGCATGTGACTTGGGGAGTCGTGGTGCGCACTGAAAAATGGGGCTCCCCCAAAAGCCACTGTGTAATTCGAACCCTGGGTAATCAGTAGCACCTTGTAATCAATACAATACCTAACTGGGAGCCAGTGGAGTGAGGCCAGTACAGGACTGATATGCGCATGTTTCCTAGACCTTCTTAGGATTCTTGCTGCAGCACTCTGCACCAACTGTAGTTTATTTAGTGATGCAGAGGTGCACCCAACTAAGTGTTTCAGTAGTGCAGTCTAGAGGCGTGTGGTGTTCTAAGTTTTGCAATATTCCTCGGATGACAGAAAGCTATTTTAACCATGTTATTTATGTGAGCATCCAGAGACAAGGCTGAGTCGATAGTGACACCAAGGTTTTTAACCACTGTGTTACATTGACAAGGCAGCCTTCAGGCTTTATGATATCAACAACACCCTGGGCTGTCCTCAGGCCCAGCAGTAATAGTCTGTTTTGTCAGGATTTAACAGAAGGAAGTTACTGGCCATCCAGCTCCCAACTTCAGCCAAGCATTTCTCAATCTTTGACAAGTGTGACAGCTTATTTCTTTTAACGGATATGTACAGCTGTGGGTCGTCTGCATAACAATGAAAACTTTCACTGTGTTTTCTAATAATATCACCAACAGCATGTGTAAGGTGAATAGTAGTGGGCCCAGGACAGAACCTTGCAGGACACCGTGACAAACTGGTGGAATCAGAGGATTCATTGTTCCCATGAACAAACATGAACAAACATGAACAAACATGAACAAACATGCGCAGACCCAGGGGAGTGCCTGTCACTTAACACCAACCCAAGACTCTAGCCTTGCCAATAAAAGACCACGGTCAACAGTATCAAATGTTGCACTTAGACCCAGCAGAACCAGCAGGGATATGCAGCACCATCAGCAGCCATATGCAAGTCATCTGTGACTCTCACTAGTGCACTCTGGTCACTAGTCCCACTAGAACATACTGTAGTCCTGCAACAATGTGGTGTTTACTCCATTTAATGTATATTTTAGTGTTTTTAGCCTCACACTTACCTTGGGATCAAATTAACCCCAATGTGAAGTGACTTCTTACAGTAACATAATTATTGTAGGAGCGTGTAAGAGATATGTAACTATTGAGTGGCCGGAGCATAGTATTTACCAACCTTCAGTTCAGTTTATTTTTATATAGTGTCTTACACAACAGAGTCACCCCAAGGCACAATAGTGTGTGGAAATCAATTACTATGTCGTCTATACAAAATTTTATGTGAAGCTGGTTAAAGGGCCACTGAAAGCTAGGGAAGGAGAAAAAGAAATTCTGGGGTTCCAAGGTCAGTGGGCTACCCCACCATCTCCAGTGTTAGGGTTGCCCATCATCCCTGTGTTTGCACAGATTTCTGCCTATGGTCTGAAAACCTACACTTTGTGTCAACTGGTACCTCTGAAGTTCCCTATAGAGTGACCATGTGAGTGAGCGAGCATTGGACTGACTTCCCATTCGGAGGATCCCCTGCCTGCTGCTATATATTGAGCCAAGGCTTCCCACAACCCTATTCATGATAAATGGTTACACAAGAGGAGTCAATGCACGGCGGATGACGCAGCGGTCATGACCTCTGAGTGCAAAAGGCAGCGCTGGAGTAAAACGCTATGTATGTTAATGCAATTAGCAAAAATCTGAGCAGCTGAATTAAACCAAGTCACCCTACCTTTCAGCCGCATATAAAAATCCTGCCTGAACACACACACGTCAGTGCCTTGTGTGTCACTTTCCTGAGGCTTGCAGTCTACAAATTAGCCAAAAACCTGACTTGGGGTCTACAGAATAGCTCCGTGCCTCGACAGCTGTCATTCTGCTCATTCCAAAGGCCTTTGTTTGGTTGATGTTAGTCAGCTTGCTCTTCTGCTCCAAGTAGTCATTCCTTCCTGGCCTCCACTTATTCATCGAGACCGGACCTTCACACAAGCTTAAAGCGATGGATTCTATCTAAGGCAGCAGTGAATTCCTTTGTTCCAGGACGTTTAGGTGTAAAGCCGCAATTATTCCTTGTGTTAAAAGCCTGCTGCTCAAGGATGAGTTAAAATTGCTGAATCTGTTTAGTCTTAAGCCCCAAATCCATCATCTTGAGCACAGAATCTGTTCAGATTTAAGCGTAAAGGAGATGGAATCCTGGTGATCCATGTGTAAAAAGTTTATAAGGGGGACAGATCTGCTGGTTTTGAGAAGATCAAATCACAGATGGAAACTGCTTGGGAACAATGACAATAGGCCAGCAGAATAAATTAAATGGTGCCTTGGAAGGACATTCTTAACTGAGTTGAGATTGTAGAGTCATTCGGAATAATATTCTACAAGTATGTAGATATTAAATAGCCAAATGATATTAAATAGCCCAAATTAATTCCCTTAATTTACAGGATTTTTGTTATCCTTATGCGTGCCTTAAATGTGTATGTGTGCCTTAAATGTACAGTATTTGTCTAACAAAGCACTTCCTGCACATGCTCCGTGGGTCCGTCCTCCATAAAACGAAACGATGTGATGCACCAGCCACTAGTAAAGGGTTTCACCTTTTATAGTCGTCTTTAAAAGTGATGCTGGGCCTCTACGTAAACAGTGCCATACTTTATTTCCGAGAGCCCTCTCGCTGTCCCCCCCGTCAAGTCAGGAGGGGAAGAAGTACTGCCAACGGGGCATTTTTCAGCAGATTGATTACCTGTTTACGACACAGTTGGCCGGGCAGTCTGCGAGGCTGGTGAGCCACCTTTCGGGTGGCGACAAGAAGGGAGTGGATTAAAGCAGCTTACGGTCGCTTATTTCGTCGTGCGGCTGGGCACGAGGGGGGCAGGCGGTGGTGCCACGGAGAACAGCTGTGTCATGCGCTGCTGGTGAGGTTCTGACCCCTTATCGGTTTTCAAAATTGTGTTCAGGCATTACAGCCGCGAGGCGACTCATGGCAACTACGGTCTTTCAGTGAAACTCAGAATGTGTTTATATGACAACTTTAATCAGGTGACCACAGGTCTAGGGCAGGGGTGCCAAACTCCAGTCCTGGGGGGCCGGAGCCCTGCACATTTTTGGGTTTCCCCTCATTTAACAAACCTAATTCAACTCCTTGTGCTAATTACCACACAGCTCTTGAGCTGAATCATTTGTGGTGGAACAGGGAAAGAACTAAGATACACAGGGCTCCGGCCCCCCAGGACTTTGACACCCCTGGTCTAGGGTGACCTCTTTATCCATGTCAGGTGGGACACTGAGCTATGACACTTCTTTAAAACTGAAAGGCTCCTGTGCTCTGCTACATTGTTTGGTTCTTCTTGTGCTTTGACTGGTTCGTTTCCTTGATTGAAAGACTCATCCAGCTGTTTCACATTAACATTAGTGACACGTGCATGATTACAGGAGACTGACCAATCAGCACAGAGCAAGAACTCAGTGCTAAAGTGAAATCCAGGTCTTTTTCATTTAAATGGTACCATACAAACCCTGTCCTATCGTAGTGTCGACATAGGTCAGGTGACCATAATCATTCTTGTTATCAATCATTCTCCTCCATTCTCGGTCTTTATATATATATATCGGTATATGTCGTTTATCGACTCGCAGGTCAATAACCCTGGGCCAGAATCCACTTCATGTCAGACCCAAACCTTAATGCGATGGCCGACTCATCCTGCAGTCTTAATCACATTTCTTTACTCCCAGCTGAACCTACGATTTTACTTTCATTGTTTTTGTTCTTTTCCTCCTGCTGCTCCATCTAAATGCGGCCCTCTTCACTCAGATGCCAAGATTTCCCACAGTTTATTTTGTTCGCCTCTTACTCCCAAAGATCTGTCTTCAGGTGGATTTACTGTGTATCCATCACTTGACTGGATTGTTTTTAAATGATAATATATCATCCTTCTGACAATGGGTGCCTTTTAATCCTCTAAGCAATTTATGGGAACTTGTTTACAAGGCTATTATTCATGCAAAGTGCTCTTGAAGGCTTGTACCAGAATGTTCTCTCGCTATTGATTAGACACATGATTCTCAGAAGGAGCCCATATTCAGAGTCATCTGGCTTCAGCACTTTCTGTACTCTCGTCCATTTGTTCCCTTTTATCAGGTCGAAAGTGATCAACATCGTGCTCCAAGGCTCCAAGCGACTGAAGAATAATAAAATGATTGTCTGAGGCCATGGTGACATTTAGCAGGACACGCCAGCAGCCCCGTCTCATTTTTGGGTCGTAGATGGTGTACTCCTTTAGACCAAAAAAAAAAAAAAAAACAGTCTGACCACCGGTTACATCTCTAAAAAAAGAAAAAAGTTTTCAAGTGTCCCTTTTTTCATAGACGCGCAACCACTTCGGAAGCCTTTCAGTCTGCCTGACATTTCTGAGAACCTACGTAGGCGCACAGGAATCCCAGAGGAGTCTAATGGATGTTGCATTTGAGAAGTAGTGAAACTGAAGTCTCTGGTTTGATGGCAACAGTGTCTCTTTTTAGCCATTCATGGAGCTGAACATATTTTTTTCCCCGGTAGACTTGTATGCACAGGAATATCTACAGTATAAAATTCTGTAGTTGAATTTTATTGCAATAACATGGCAGGTTGGGGAGCAATGTAACACACGAGGACCCGTGAAGTACACAAGACCACAGGAACACAAAATGGGATGGCCAGCGACACCAGCTGGCCAAACAGGAAAATGCAGCGGGGATGGATCCTGACGTGTCCATCGTGTAGGTCATGTCCCACTTGATAGCGGTTTGCTGTGCAAGTCAGAGATTCGCCAACCGCTGAATTCTATAGCATGAGCACCGGCGTTCCGTCTGTAGCACGGCAGGTTGTTAAAAGGGAAGAAAACGGACAGCAAGTCACTCGTTCTGTCAGCGTGTGAGGCTTCCATTCAGGTGCCGATAGATCGGACCTTAACTCCGGCGTGACATAGCAGCAGTTGTACCAGATGCTCGTTTGAGATGGTCCCTGGCCCCCTGTCAGCTTGTAAACACTGACCCCCTCCCTGCTCGACACCCGGGCCCCGCCACCCCGTCCTGAGATGTGACCCCCGAGTTACACCAGCTGCATCTCAACCCGTTTGTCTATTTCTATGATGAGAATAATTCCAGGGGACTTCAGTTGCATAATGTACTAACAAATAAGAGGAATCTGGGAAGGGGTGGGGGGTGGGGGGGGGGGATTGTTAAGCCCCCTGGTAAAGGATGTGCCTTGTCTTGGCATTTATTAAAGATTATTCGCCTCCCTCGCGATAACCTATGATTAATGATGCCTATTAGAGTTCGAAAAACAATTAAAATCTGTTAGCATACCTCTTTGTCTCTTTATCAGGATGAGCTGATATTATCCGGGAGGTTTCCCAGGTGTGTGAGAGCTGGACAGGGTCATCAGCATCGGGTGTGGCTTACGGACTGCATGCACGCAATTGCCAGAGGCATGCTTAAGAGCGAACGCACCGTTTTTAGCCACTACGACTCTGCTGAACCGTTAACAGACTGGGATGATGGTTCACTTATGATGTATGTAGACAGTGCAGATTAATACTGAGAATAGCGCCCACTAAAGGTCCAGAGGTGTCACCACCACTACCGGTGCCTCTGTTGCGGCACTGCTTTAGGTTGTGGTCACAGCATCTCAATTGCAGCGCAGCAGGTTTTCAGATCTGTACCCGTTGCTGTCTTTGCTACCAGCTTTCCTGATCCAGGGCTCCTTGATATAAATACCTGTCTAAGTGTTTGACAGTGTTGGGCATTTCAGGTTCAGAAGCTACAAATCCAGACCAGGATTTTGTTTTTACCAACCAGTTCAGCATAA
>JAODLC010000124.1:1038629-1049645 GCA_026781145.1 Hippopotamyrus pictus | reverse complement strand
TGGCTTCCCCCCCCCCCCCCCCCCCCCCCGAAGCCAAGGGGGCCTTGGAAGCCTTTCGAGGGAAGACAGAGGCTGCGAGGTACCAAAAAAAACAAACTGCGACTACCAAAGTCTTCAAAATTCCGGGGGGTGGATTAGAATTACCGTTCATCTGCGCAGAACTTCAAGGCGTGATTGTGATGGAATGATCCGGAATCGGGGAAGTCCTTACTGGAATGTGTGATGGAAATGATGGAAGACTGCAGGAGATTCCGTTGCGACTCGTGATCAGGATCAGATATGCTGGGTGGGGGGCTGCACAAAAATTCAGAAATATGAATCCCTTAAAGGTGCACTTTCTCCCCCTCCTGCTTTTACTTTAAAGTCTGCATGTTATTCTGACTTAATGTGTACATTCCGAAACCACACCCCCCTCCCCTCCCCTCCCCTGAGACCAGAGAATGTTCTGGCAGACCCGCTGCTCTCCACTGATTGGCTGAACTGGCCCATTAACTGGGTGCTGAGGACACTGAGGTTCCCAAGGTCCGAGCCTGAGCCTCACGCACGCCAGTCGTTAAAATTTACCCATGTGGATCTGGTACCGGCAAACGAGGTCCCAGATGGATATCGACGGGGGCGGTCCCTTCGGTCCCATTCGGTGCGGCCTTAACAGCCGGCCAGCCAGCCCCCAGGCCTTGGGTTGGGTTTTTCCACACATCCCGCATGATAAATTTTGCAAAAATGACGGCATGTCTGCAGGTGATCCGCCCACCGCTGTCGCTGTGACAGCCTCCCTGGGGACCAGGTCTGAAGGGAATGAAGTGAAGGCGGCGGCCCTCTCTAAAGCCGCCAGCCGGGGCAATTTTAAGAGCGGCTGACCTTTTTAGCCAATGAGAAGTTTTGAATTTGTGAGTGACAGGGGAATGGGCAAGCAAGTGGCCAATCAGCTTTCAGCTGGGCCCCTGTTGCCCTGCGCCCCCTGTACAGTATATGCCTCTAAGTTTGGCTGCTGCCTCCCGGTGCCTCAGGCTGTTATTTTGTCTGAGCAGCACCGCATGTTTCCACTTGCGCCCCCATCAACATGCAACTAAACACCTTTCCAGGTTGGGTTCAGTTTAACAGCCCACACTGTGACACGTCTGACGATTTTTTCAAGCTGCGGTTTTGGTGCTGAGGCTCCGGCTGCTGGTGGCCCGGTTGAAGACGGCGGTGCGAGCAAATATATCACAGCGGAAAACGGTCCGGAGTGTTCTTCACGGTTTATGAAGCTGTATAATAGGAGTGCGCTTGGAGGGATGGGCAAGATTTAAAGGCCTAAAAACTTTTTAAAACTTAGTCCAGACCAAATAGAAAAGAGTGACGTAAAGTTAATCCTGGCTTGACATTGCTGGATGGGACCTATTTTGGCGTCTAGGTCAGGAAATAATTGTTCCCTTTATAACAAATATGTGGTAACAAGCAGAAGGTACCATTGTGGCAGTCAGTATGACATAAAGGCATTAGGATTTAGAGTCGAATGATAAACAAGAGTGTTCCACATTGTCTCTCCATTCTCGAACAGTCTCCATGAATGAGGTGCAATAAATGTTGCATGGGGCAGATTTGCAAGCTTTCGTTTTATTTTTATTTTTGCCGCCGAACACCGGTCGACTTTCGAGGGATTAATGGAGGTATAGATACACAAGTTTCATTCTTTTATGCGTCTCGTGAGGTCATTTAGGATTGCGATGCCAAAATTCCATATTAACGGCTGAGGTGACTGAGTTAAAGATGGAAATGTTAAGGAGGGCTTTTCAAGAGATGCCCTGTTCTGCCGTAAACCTAACATGACAGCGGCGTGAGAAAGGGCGGACGCGTGGAACTCGGCCTAAAACGCCATAAATCTGCACAGCTTTAATAAAATAAGAGCAGTGTAGGGTGGGGGGCTCGTGTGTGGCTCAGCACACAGAAGGCTGTTGGTTCAAATCTCAGAGTTGGCGGAGTGATTCAAAAGCTCGCGTTGAGTTTCGGAACCCTTAACTCCCAATTGCCCCAGGAGCTGTCTGACCATGCAAAAATATACATGCTTTGGATAAAAACATTTTTCAAATATATGTAACATTTGGGTCCAGAAACCCAGGCAATATTCTGGTCTCTCAGAGCCTTCCTAGATCAGCAGGATTTTCATACAACTGCCGCGTTTTCCTCATTCCCAGACAGCAGCCTTGTGTTCGGCCCATTGCCTGCCAATAGCAGCCCCTCACCCATCCCCAGGATGAGATTGTCCTGCTCTCAACTCCTCACTTTCTGCCTGGGAGACGATCCCAGAGGCTGCAGTGTAGGAGAGAGGTAGGTATTAGGCAAGGGAGACACAACAACTTTTTTTTAATTAGCTAGCATCTTTTTTCCAGAAGCACAGTTGCACAGGGCCTTGTTCAGGGGCTCAGTAATGAAATTATTTGGGACTTGAACCAGCAACCTTCTGATCGCAGGTTTACCATCCTAACCAACTGAGCCACTCACATCTCCCTGGGAATAGGAGCTGAAGAACTGAGACCTGAAGTTCTGGTATGGATCTAAACCATAGCTGTCACCTGGATGTTGGTTATGTTTTATTTCATCTCCTTTCCTCAGGAGACACCTAAGATCTCCGTGAGGGTCTTTTCCTAACTACTTCTATCCCGTAACTTTATTTCCCTAGTCACTCATTTGTAATGTCTCTATTTTAATTCATATGCTGTTTACTGCTTCAATACCTCTGCGCTGTAAAACCTCTCTATGGTGTTTTCTTTACATAATCTAACGTCTGGGACTGAGGGGATGCTGGGAATTATTCACCTTTTTTTTATTATTATTACTACATTTTCCGCACAGAGCCAGGGAAAAGGCAGCAGCCTTGAGTTTCACACGGTCGGTGAAAATATTTCAGAGAGTTACATCATAGGAGGGCTGTAGCGTTTAAAGAGCCACAGAGCTCTGGTCTTGGCGAGATGGCCTCACGGCGTAAACGGCATGTCAGTGCGTGAGACTGAAGCGGTGGGGGGGTGTAGCCGTTTCAGGAGGCAGAGTCAGGTGACCTGGTGTGTCCCGTAGTGTAGTCGCACTCCTTCCTTATAAATGTTTATTTCTCCTCTTGCTCCCCCCTCAGCTACTCTGCTACTTACGTCTTGGCCTCATAACTCTCCCCTCCCTCCATCCCCAAAGACTGCTGTCCACCCCTGTCAATTTCAGACAGCAGAAAGTCTGCCATGAGTATTGCAATAATTATTGAGGGGTGGGGGACCCAGACGTATCAGCAGGTGCAGATTTTGTTGATCTTGGGGTACCAAATGTTTGAACACACCTACCCATGTAAAGCTTTATTTGTACTATTTTCTATTTTTTAGAATAAAACATCAAAACTATAAAATAACACCTATGAAATTATGCACCGACCAACAAAGCATTAAACAAAGAAATTAATTTTTGGGGGGGGCAGGTGTGTGGGCTGGGAGGTTGTCAGGTCGAATCCTTGGTCTGCAGAATGATCTCACCATTGGGCCCTTGACCCCAATCGGCCCATAGACTGGCTGACCCTACAGGCTCCTCTGAGCCGGTTCCATGAGTGGCCCCTGGGATGCTGCTCCAGCCGTCCTGAAGGAGGTCCCTCAAATATGCTGCGCTCTCATTGGCCGCTTTTCCCTCACTCTCTGTTAGGGGTGTAGCAATATCGTTCGGCATGTGTCATGGTTTCGGGGCTATAGTAACGGTAAGGATTTTGTACCCTTATATTTAAGGGAAAAAAATCACCCTTTAATGAAACAATGAACTCATTATTTTTCCAAATAACCATATATTTTATGACGTGTTTACTTACCCAGTAGAGGTGTCACAGTACACGGTATTTTATCGAACCGTTCAGTACACTACCGCGGTATGGTATGCCTGGTCATATTCCCGGTGCGAATATAAGCTGGTGTGTTTTCCCAAGGACTAGAATTTAAATGTCATTATATAACAGCAGATGGGCGTACCGAATGGTCCGATAACATACCGAACCGCAAGCAAATGGTATCGTTACACCTCTACTCTCCAAAAGCATCTGTGTTCAGGTCAGGTGGCCAGATCATGTGCTGTGACACTATCACTCTCCCTTGTAGGTCGCTTGCAGCCAGACTTTTGACTGGCGCTGCTGAAAGCACTAATTCAGGACTATGCTGGGGGAAACAAGTCAGTCGCAGCGATGAATACAGTATAACTCGTTCTTTTTCCTCTTCAGCCCTAAAAATGTTTTCATTTGATGTCTAATTTATTTATGAAGCCCCAATTAAAGTGAACTCTTCATTTTACACTTGGTTCAGTGTATTAGAAAGCTTACCCGTTCGTGCTGTACAATTTAACATTCTGTGACTGCAAGTCTGCATTCCACCTTGCTGATGTGGCTTTCTGAGAATGTGTCGAAATCAGCGGTACAAAACTTGCTGCCGACTTCAAAAGACAGACGGTTTCAGAACTCCAGGCCATGTGACCGGTTCCTTTCTGTGTCACGGAGTATCTGTCACGGGCGTAATTTGGCCACACTTCACGGGAGGGCTTTGGACTATAGCAGCTTGGCATTTTACCGAGGACGGATGAGGAAGCAGATTCGGCGCCACGTTACCCAGGCCTCCATGGAGCACCCCGGGGGTCAGCTGAAGGTCTGCGATTGGGGCCCGTCAATACAGGCTGGAGGAGAGGTCGGGTGACCCCGGTTGATTCGGCTCTGTGCCACTGCTGGTGGGAGGAAGCCAGGGAGGAGAGCCGCCTTCTAGCGCGGCTGTCAGATGTGTGGGAGTGAGGCTGCACTCTTCTCTACAGCAAATGGCGGGCGGTCAGGGTGCAGGGTGTAAGATTCAGTGTGGTGCCCTGGGATGGACTTGCATCCCGTCCACGCTGCCCTCAGCTCTGGGCTGCCTGGGATAATCCTCAAACTCACGACCCAGTATTAGATAAGTGGTTGGAGGATGAGGAGAAAACGATTTTATATTTATAAAAGTAAGGGGTTTGTGTTTTCATTGAAGTATTGTCACCATATTATGTTTGTTATAATTAGTGTGCTGTGAATTATAAAGTCTGTTTTCCTCTCTGTCTTTGTATTATGCGTTCAGTGTTTGCAATTAAATTCCAACGTGTGCTGAGGACCTTGCAACGTATTTGGGCTGGCAGATCTATATTGTTGCTAGGAGACCAGCGAAATTGTATTGTGAGAAGTGAGATAAATGATATATCTTAAGCACATGAAAATAGAGGCATTTGCCTACAAGCCCTGTTACATGCTGGTAACAAAGAAGTGTACTCTGAGGAGAAAGTACAGTACTCTGAGTTATTTTATGGCATGTTTATGCAGCGCAGTATTTAACAACATCTGTATGTTTGATTTTGTTTGTTGGTTTTGCTCTTTATTTGGATAATTATCTCGGTAAAATCCTTCAGTATCAAACAATGCCAACAAAAACTACAATTCGGATGAAAGATGAGTTTGCGATCAATTCCCCTTTCCTTGACTTTGATGCCCAGCCCCCGCGTGAGTTGTAAGCTCAGGTTAGAGGGGAAGTCACTGGCACCCCCTCACTGAGCACGCGTGGTGACGGATGGAAGGCTGCTAGTTTCTCACGCTGCCTCGCGCCGTCGTGATTTCCTCTCGCACCTTCCCCCTCCCCCCGCTGGAGCTTAACGAGTTTAAACGTGGTAAAGTCTGATTGAGATCGCGGTCATTGTTGACCCCAACATGTTTTTCTGCTTTGCCTTTCTTCTAGGCCGTTTCATAGCGTTATATTTTGTTTCCTACAATTACCTTCATTCTCTGGCTATATATATGCAGGTATACAAGTGATTTGTCCATTATTCAAAAAGAGACACCGTGAAAGTTCGGCCCTTTTGTTTCCCAAGCACGGTGTTTTTGCCTGTGAGATTTAAAGGTTGATGTGCTCAATTTTCCTGCCAGTCACCCCAGCGTAACCTGCACAGCAAACTTAATTACGAAAGTACTTACTACACATTTCTTCAGCTCACTCTGACGAGGCCCATTTCATTATTTAATTATGCCACGCGATTGACTTTTTGCCACGGCGACCTTAATAAAAACGGGAAATCTGTCTCTTCAAAAGGCGTCTCGTCTTATCTAACTACTCGGAATGAATGAAAAAACAGAATACCCACGATTGAAGAACAAAGATCAGCAAATCGTGGTCTGCAAATGCAAGAAAAAAATTAAAAATAAATATGAAACAAAGCAAGTGCAAATGACTAGAAATGGAAACACGAAGGTGAACTGTGAATTCTGTTAAATTTCACTTGTATTTAAAATTGTGTTTCACTTGTATTTCAAATGCTGCTTAATTCCACTTGGGGGGGGGGGGCACTAAGCTGCCCCCTCATTTGTAAGACAGGGCTGGGGGGCTCCATCCGTCAGACATGGGCACACGTCTGGTGTGATTAGGCCTGTGGGCACAGCGGCCGTCACTGAAAACGGCAGAGACGGGGTCTGAGGCGTGCCCGCTATGTGCCCGCTATGTGCCCGCTATGTGCCTGCTACGTGCCCGCTATGTGCCCGCTATGTGCCTGTCGTACAGCCACCAGTCTAACCATTTTGGGAAAAGGGACTGTTCTTGTCACTACGTAACCCTGCCCCTTCAGGTTTACACTCCAGAAATGAAACTAAGGAACTGTTCATTGGTCACACACTGCAGAAGCTATGGTGGGTGACAGCCCAGTCATCTCTACCTCACAGCCCACGCAAACCACTGCATGATCTCTGTGTGGCATTAAATCTCCGGGTAGCAGAAAGAAAGAAGTCAAGTTTTCCCGACTGCCAGAGCAGATTAGACCTCCCTCCCTCATCGTTACAACCTACATGTTTGATATCAGTGGTCGATCTGTCTAAATTAATCCATCCTTTTCTTAAAGGGACAAGAATTAAAACACTCTGCGTCTTGCTTGCTAATTACTGCGCTTGATTTTTAATAGATTAATAAGCAGAGTCCCCAAGCCAGCTTGTGATTATTCATTACAGCGCTCCGCTGAATTTCCTGGCCCCCCCGGAGGAGGTCTGGTCGCAACTGGCCAAAAGCTGCAGTGATCTGAGGGAGGACTTGTGGGGAAACCAGGCCCCCAGCACAAACCCGGGACGGCGGCTTGCGTGCGGCAGTGACTAATTAGCAGGAGGGGAACGTTTCCCACTGCGGCTGAATTAAAGGTCACCCGTCAGCTTCTTCACAGTCTGAGCATGGTGTTCAGACCTCCCCCACTGCAATCAGCTACTGAGTGGCCCCCCCTCCCCACCTCTTGATTTTCAAGCTGGGTGTTTGAAGGCCATGGTGGGTGTGGCAAGGGGGGGGACATCAAGTTTGCGCTCAGGGTAAAGTAACCATCTGCCTTTAAGCCAATCAAGAAGCGCACGGAGGAGGCCATATGGTCGAGGTGGGTGGAGTCCTGCCTGCTTTTGAAGCTTCACACTCGCGAGGGATGAGATCATCGCTGCTAGATCTCAGACATGACAGCTCTGTGGGGTGGGGGGGGAGTTAAGGCAGGTCACAAGTTTCCTGGGGGGGGGGGGGATTCCTGAAGGCACCATGGGTAACTGCACGGTCAAGCTCATGATTTGATTCGTATATATTTGTCACTGTTATTTTGTAAGGAACACGTGCTGGGTGACTCGGACTTGGCGGATTATAGTAGCGGGATTATCATCCTTTTCTCGATGGTCGTCTTTCTTTCCTGCTGCCTTAATAAATCCCTGGGTGCTGGACGGGTCTCCCAGCACGACCTGCTCCTAAGGATGCCCTGGCCCTCGGACCGAAGCCGTCAGTGCGCCAGCTGGTGCCTCGGTGGGCAGGGGCGTGAGCAACCGGGGGGGGGGAATCTGAGTGGG
The DNA here is from genome assembly GCA_026781145.1 of Hippopotamyrus pictus. NCBI lineage: Eukaryota > Metazoa > Chordata > Actinopteri > Osteoglossiformes > Mormyridae > Hippopotamyrus > Hippopotamyrus pictus. The sequence continues at coordinate 1,041,799 of JAODLC010000124.1, read as the reverse complement.
CGGACTCAGCCGCGAAGGAGCCGGCGGGCGCAGGGAGCGCATCCTCGAAGGTTTTGGGTGGCTGAAGGTTCTTAAAGGCTGCGATGAGGGTGTGCGGAGGAGAGGGCGATCGGGGTGAGACCCAGTCACTGTGGAAGCCATGGTGACGGTCGCCGAGCAACGGGGCTCCTCCCAGTAAGGAGTCGGGGAAGAGGGAGGTCTGTGGCTGCCACGTGAATGTCAGGGCGAATCGCAGCTGCGATTGGTGCGTCAGGGTGTGCGAACAGGCCGACTGTGTAGAGCTCCTCCCGAAATGGTCAGGGGTTGTTAAAGGCAGCTGCTCCATAAGCGCGTACGGCAGGTGCCTAGCCAGGCATGGGTCTCATTTTTCCAATGACCAATCGCGGGCAAGCTCACGGCTCAGTATAGCGGCGCGCTTGTCCCTGCCGCCGTGATCCTAGTGGGTCTCTGGCCCAGCCTGTAGCGAGGACCATGTGCCTGACCCTCACATCCGATTGGGCACCCTCCCCTGGCCTCGTCTCTGTGACACTAACCCTTTTGGTGAGAGATGAATATGTACCTTTTGTTTGTACCTCCACCACCACCTTCTTAGAACTGCCCACCCGGATGAAAGGAATCTTAGGAATAATTATTATCCTTTATTTCCCTGTTTTCTGTCCCCTAGACTGAAACGCGGTCTCAGTCACTGCTTTGAAGACGTCACCGAAGGCTGAGCCTACATCCAAAAAAACGAACGAAAGCCCCACATTAATACTCGCTCACGATGTGTCCAAACGACATTAATAGCTGTCTCAAATGCGGCTTCTTCTGACTCTGTCGTCCTTTAATGCAACTCGCGTGGGTTTCTCCAAAAGCAAACATAGGAGATACTATGACTTTAATTTCATATCCGTCTCTCCGGGAAAAAATGGATGACTTAAATGCAGCTTCTCGCAGCAGACAGGAGCCCTTTGGGTGGCTATTTTTACCTGAGTCTGGTTTGCTGTAATAAGTTTCCCCTCCATAGCTGAATGGGGACTTCAGCTACGTCCCCATGGGCCCCGCTGGTGGCCTGTCATGGTCTCTCCGCTTTCCGGCCTGGTCAGATGCCATCATTAGCATTTTGCCCAACTAACTTGTCGTGATGGTTTCGGACGGCCCACTCGCAAGGCCGGATGAATCGGCCAATGTGGTCAACTCTTCGCCGTTCGGGGGGAGCCCTGCTGCGTTGAATGGGCTATCGCCACATCGGGCCGGCAACCCGTGGGCAGGAACGTCCTTTGCGCCTCATAGCGTCTGCTAAGCCCAGTGGCGCCATCTTCAGCCAGGACGAAGGATGGATCCACTGGGCTGTATAAAAAGTAATTATTTTAATAATTCAAAGATAAATTCAAAGATTAATTTATTATCCCCTAGATTATAAGGCCCTGGATTGTCTATTTAGTGAGAAAATGTAGTGCTTTTTTACTGTTACAGTGATGAAGACATATTAGGCTAAGGTACCCACTAGGATGGCAACTATATTTTATACCAGTTTTTGCAGAACTATCTTTTTTCCCCCCGACCGCAGAAAATGACTCAAATCTGTTTTAGCTCTTGGGTTAAGGACATACAATTCTCAATTTTTCAAAACGATCTCACCAGGGATGTTATTCAGATCCATTGGATCTTAGAAATTGAAACTACATCGATTGCTCTTGAGTGCTTTTGGGAAGATGCCTTTGAATGCAGCTCTTCACGATCTCAACGGAACTGCGACTGACGGAGGCCCCGGAAACCACGCGAATCAGCCAATGCGGCTGTGTCCATTTCCCAGCATTCTCTGCAGTCAGTACGAGAAGTAATCTCTCCTTTTTGTTAATGCTTCACCTCATTGTGGGAATGGACTTCGGATCGCCGCGGCACGGCATCTGCAGTCAGGGCGTCGCTAAATATCAGTGTTATCTGACACCCATCGAGCCTGCTGGTGTTAAATGGATGTTTATAAAAGATCGTTAAATGGACGTCGGTGACCTCTTAGGACGAAGCTGACGCGTGTGAAGGCCAGAAAAGCGATTCCGTAGCTGCAGTCATTACACACCACAAAATTTCTCAGAGTGACAGTCGTACACTCGCACGGGATCGGTGAGGGATATCCTGCGACGTGTATCGATCAGAACATGAATGCAATTTTCCGCTGCCGGTCGGAGAGCGAGGAGGGAGTTTCGTGGAAGATAAAAAGGGGAGAGCCTGTAGCTATTTCTTACGCCACGTTAGCGAGTTAATCTTCTAAGTGCGAGGCTTGCCGTTGATGTTTACTTTGTTAATGTGGGAAAGCACGCTAGTCATCAGCGTTGCCGCTGGGGATTTCAGACGGAGTCTACCATTTAATCCCTGACGACGCAAGTTTACATGTGGCAGGCAGATAAAGCGAAATTTTTCAGAAGTGACTTAAAAGCATCTCGCTGTTAGCGATATACGCCAAAGGCTGTCATTCCCGTGCTTTTGAGAAATAAATGCTCTCCAAATTGAAGGTAAGAGGTGAGCTGCACTGCTACATCTTTTCGCAATAACTGTTGCAGTAATATGCACCCAAATTAATTGAAACAAGTTGTTGCATCTATATGCCGACAGACCGACCACAGTTAAGACGGACATCACAGCCACATTAATTCATACTTATCGCCTTGGGTCCGAATTTGGGACCTAGTGGATTGATAAAAATTGTGTGGCAATAACCCAGGTTGGTGCGCCAGTCCGTCGCAGGACACACGCACCATTCGGGCCCGTAGGCAGTTTGGCAGCTCCGGGTTAAGCTCAGCATGGTTTTGGACTGTGGGGAGAAACCAGAGAACCAGGAGGAAACCCTATGTCGACATGGGGAGGCGCCCAAACCACAGAGCATTCACCTGAAACGCACATGGATGGCAGAAGCAGAGTCATACCACCTAGCTCTAACCCCACCCGAGCAGGCCTGCCAGTCTGTGGGCTCAGTGCCTCCTCTGTCCATCCACCCAGCTCTAACCCCACCCGAGCAGGCCTGCCAGTCTGTGGGCTCAGTGCCTCCTCTGTCCATCCACCCGGCTCTAACCCCACCCTTGCAGGCCTGCCAGTCTGTGGGCTCAGTGCCTCCTCTGTCCATCCACCCGGCTCTAACCCCACCCGAGCAGGCCTGCCAGTCTGTTTAGCACAGTGCCTCCTCCGTCCATCCA
>JAODLC010000124.1:1020217-1036124 GCA_026781145.1 Hippopotamyrus pictus | reverse complement strand
GGGGGGGGGGGCCTGATACTTCCCACCGAGGGCTCCCGCTCGAATCTCTGGAAGACAAAATATAGCCTGCATCTGGGCTCGCAGTAACAGGTGTCCCGGTTGGCGTGAATGGGCCAGATGCCAGAGGTTGCGGATCCAGGCGATGCTGGGCAGAGAAGGGCAGCTGTGCAGGTGTGAAATGAGATGAAGGCTTTGATTGCCAGTTTAAAAAAATAAAATAAAAAGGCATAAACTCTACCCAAGCTGGTAGTGCCTCTGCTCAAGGAACACTGATTGCCACCTCACCCCGAAAGGTGATTGACTGGAAGATCATTGGAAAGTGAAGGGTTATAAGGGCAGCGAATAGTCTGCAGAATATTTTTTCTTAAGCCAATGAGTGGTTGTGTTGTTGATGTAACACACCTAACCTTTAAAGTCTCCTTAATGAAAGGAAGTTGACCTTTTCAATTCAGTGGACAGACATCCTTTGAGTGACTATCTATAAACGCGATTTGAAATTCCGGTGTCCGGACCGCCGTCGTGCAGCTCGTCAAGGAGGTGTTAAGAGTCGCGAGTGGCTAATTCAGCTCCTGTGAAAGCTAATCACGTTGAATTTCATCTCCGGCAAACAGAAACGTCTTTGATGGGACCGGCTCTCCGTATTCTGCCTTTCCAAGGTATCGTTGGGGCCAATCCGGGTGAATCTTGACCATAAATTTACCAATTGCTGGTGGCCCGGGCCCGTTCTGGAAGTGACACTTGCATGCTTTCAGACGAGATGCAAATTGAAAATCCGTTCTAGTCAATTCGATGAGCGACTGGAATGTCTTCAGCTTCATCTTTTATTCATGGACATTTACAGTAGCAGAACCTGCTCTTCGTGTTTTTAAATGCGCATCCTCACTGCGGGGGGGGGGGCAGCTCATCAGAGGAACAGCTGGACACAATCCTCATGCTGCATGCTTTCTTCCCTGGCAGTGTCCAACCTCGCTGCTGGACGAGGAAGCGTTCGATGGCATGACATCATTCCATTGCAGGTGTCACTCATTGATGGGCTCAAGTGAAGCTGCCATTGGCAGCCTGCACCTGGTCACATGACGCACGTGTAATTTATCCATTATGGCTCGCCTCATATAAGCCAGATCAGATCTGTTTCTCTCGTACAGGTGTCCACTGAAAAAGGAAGCTAGTCATTTCACAGAGAAATTAGGGTTTTATGTTGCATACCTAACCATCTTTGCTCAAAATCCATGCTCAATAGTACTGTTTACATTTGATTTTATTTCGCAGACAGCTTTACCCTAAGCAGCATACAGCTCTGGGAAAAAACGCAGTAGAGACCGCTTTATATTTTTTAAAAATCTGTATTTGTGAATCCTGGTTTAATCCTGGTTCTGCTGGCAGAAGGTTACACTGTGTGTCAGGCTGCTTCCAGGCTCAACGTTCCTAAGACAGCAGTAGACAAGAACAAGGTGAAGCAGGAGACACTGGGAAGGAGGGAGGAGGCGACTTCCTAATGCCAGAGATGACCGTCAACTTATCCAGCAATGTGTCAAAAATCAGGGGATGCAGAGAAGCAGGACTGAAGTCCCATAAAACAAGGAGGAAGCCCTTTATTAATGAGAAGCAGGGAAGAGCCAGGCTGCAGTCTGCAAAAAAGTTATATTTTACACCGGCCCATTCCCATAAACTGAGAAATGAGTGAAGCTGAAAATTTTGCTGTGGTCTAATTTTTTCCAGAGCAGTATATTTTTGAGAACGCAGGATTCGCAAGCCCCTGGAGCAAGTGGCGAGTTAAGAGCCTTTGCTCATGGGTCCGACAATACAGTCACTCTGGCCTGTGAACCTATGACCTGCAGGTGCAGCGTGGCAAACCACAGAACGACACACTGCACCACCGCCACAGCACTGCTGGGACCTGAACCTATACCCTTTCTGGTTTTCTTGCCTGTCTTGCTTCCCGCCCCCCGATTGTCATTACTTAAAAGGAAACGCGTCATACTCTTATTTTCAGGCATCCTCAGATCCTGTTAGTCATGTACAACCATTTAACGCTGCAGCTGGTGGTCAGAAGTACATGAGGTCGCGACCCGTTCTCCGCATAAATTTCTCACCTCGTTTCAAACTTATTTCCTTCTTTCCTGCCCCTCTCCCCTAAAGTACCTCGGTCACATGATAGATGACTCATCATCCACTCCAAGTAAATTAATCTATATCCTCTCATCTGCATATGTTAAGGCAGCATGCAGTTTGTATTTGTCTTTGCAGGACATGTCGAGATGATATGAATTTGATGCCAGAGGTTGCCTGCAGAAATAGATATTTTGCCTCTCAGGAAAGGCTTCTATCTAATGAACTGTAGACGGAAGGCAGCTTATTAGTATTGACGGCAAGTCAAGACAAATGATGTGAATGTAAATTTCTCTCCGCTATTGTGTTTTTTCTTATTATGTTTATTTGATTCATGTTTTGGAAAATGGACCCTAATGATTGGCCAGTATTTTTGGTTCCCCTCCCCCTTTCTCCTGTTGGCCAATGAGATTTTTCAAATTTTTTTTTTTTTTTTTTTTTTAAATAATCCTTTTGATTGATGTGTTCTGACTGCAAATGCACATTAGCACTCCCTTACTTGCTCTCTCTCTCAAGTTAAAGAACTTTCTAGATGGGATGGGGCCATTTCGGAGGAGGTGTCTGTGTCATGCTGCTTTCTTCCTGAACGATGCATACATCTTCCTTGGATGCTAAATGCAGTTTGAATTAATTAGTGTCTACAAAGGCACTGGTAATGATGCTCGTAACACCTGTAATCTCTTTCTCTTTCCCCTGGATATTTTTTAGTGTGGGAATACGTTTTTATTATATCGCAATCAAAGTGGGGGCCTAACCTCCTGTGGTTACTGTGGCGATTACACATGTACGTATACCTGCCTAACAGCTGTCAGAGAACTGCTCCCTGGCAGAGCCGGAGATCCGTTACCACGGCAACGTCTGGTGACTGATGCTGTCGAATTAGGTCATAGGCACAGCACTGCGGGTCATATCCACTTGCACTCGCTGCACAGTTTGGAGACATTAATCAGCCAAACTACCTACCTCTGAGCTGTGGCAGGGAGAACATGCAAACCCTACATAAAGAGCAGAGGGGTGGGATTTGAACCCACCAACTGTTGGGGTATGAGACATGCTCATTAGCCTCTCTGCACCTCCCCCCCTTAATGGATTGATCATTAAATATCATTAAATCAACACTTCATTAAATGCATGTGGCTCTTTGGGTTAGGACTGCATGTTAGCATCCGTGACCTGAACCGTGAACCGTCATTGGTTCAGATCCCGTGGCTGGGAGATTGATGTCACTGCTGGGCCCTTGTTCGAGGCTCTTAACCCCAGTTGCTATAGCAGTATGGCCCGGCCCTGTTCTCTGATCTTCATTTGGATGTTGTCTTGGAGAAAAGCATCTGCTAAATAAGTAAAGGTAACTATTGTTCCTGTCCCGTAGGGGGCAGTAATATAGGGTGACCATAACACTGAGTACTGTGAGATTCACACTGAGAGTCTGCGTGACTGACTTTAGCGGAGTTGCTGAGGTCGTCTCTGCTGTAGATTGCAGATTCGTCCAATCAATTTTGAATACAACACAACTATTCAGAATAACGAATAACAACAAAGTTTGTGGCATGGCCAGGCTGAATGAAAAATTATCGGTTTCTGTTATGTTGTTTACATGACTCACAATGGGCTCAGATAAAAGGCCTAGACAGCGGAATTGCTTTACTCCGCCGTTTGCTCTGTAGCCTGTTTCTGCTGCAGGAACCGTTCAGAATTGTAGTCTGTGAGTTGCCCTGATCCGATGGCAGCTTGCTGTTGGACTGTCCCACAGGGCGTCATCAGACCATGCCTCTTCTTCCTGACCTCAGAGTATCGCATCGGAGCCACAATATCCGACATGACAATAGAAATAGCTGAACTGGAGAGATATATATATAGGAAAGCCAAAACTCAAGTGGGCAGGAAAGTAGACAGTGGGAATATGTAATCAAATAATTGTTGGTTCAGGTGGTCAAGGGGGTCAATACTCCATCATGCAATTTCGTAGCTGCCATTAGATAACAGAATGATCTAAGTCAGATAAATTGGTCTGAACACAGTAATAGTCACTACGTGTTTAAAGACAATTTGATGTATAGATCCACAAAAAAACACGAGTAGGTATAGACCATCTTCTTTGGCTTAGTCTTAGAAAGTGGGGATGATCTTTGTCACCTGTTAGTTGTACTGAAATCGCTGTAAATGAAAGATTTTCATGATGGATACCCGTTTTTTTTTTTGCTGTTATTCCCTTTTTTGCTGGTTTGCTGACATTTTTCCATCTGTAGATTTTTTTTTTTCCGTCTTTTGGTAATAATTGGTTGAAAATGGGAAAAGGTGATGTCATCGATATGACAACGTGGTGCACAGAACGGCCCAGTAACCCCATTCGTCCAATGATTCGTCTGTCTGTGTGTTTTCTGGGGAGGGACACATCAACAGAAACTGGGGAGGGGGGATTCTCTCAGCTGGAGTAGGCTGCAGTAGTGATCGCACGTGTCTTTATTTTTTATTTTTTTGATGACGCACTTCAAATACAATAGAGCAACTTTACAGACATGTGACCATTCTGCCGAGGCTCGAACTGGCAATCTTTTGCTCACAGACAAAGAAGATTAGCTGACTGAGCTGCATAGTAAGGCATGTTGGCTTGATGAACCAGAATGGCTCTTGGTGTTGGAGTCTAGCGGTGCTCCTCCATCCAGGCCTCATTATCCTGATCCCAGCCTTTGCAGTCAGTCCTGGCACGTTTGAAATGTCACTCACTTTCATGAGAACTCATCAGTCTCTTACAGGTTTTCAGTGACCCCTGAAGGAAGCCATTATTTCATCCTCTGCTGCTCGATGAACCTCTAAGCGCCACGTCTTCACCGCCCACCGCGCTCATCCCTGTTAGCCTACGGCAATTGCCCGAACTGAAGCTGTCCATAATTTATTTAATGATTTCTCCTTTCGCGCAAAGATGAATGACTAGATGATTTTCATTAAGTTAGAAATGCTAGAGATTCCGCAACACGCTGACAGCCCTAAAGTGCTTTTTTTTGGGGAGATTATTCCATCTTTACTTCTTGTCCCAAAATTGTTTCAAGAGGTGAATATGGACTGAAGAGAAGAAACACACATTTATCCTGAAGGCACTGCATTGCCCTTTGGGAAACGGAGTCCTGCATTGCCCTCTGGGAAATGGAGTCCACCCCCTTGGTTGGCGCTTTCACACCTGGGTTTGTGTGATATTTGTCGAGATACCTGTCAGTGGTCTGTCACATTATTTTGGCCGAAAAATCGCCTTTGTTGTCTTATTGGAAATTTGTGCTGTCGGTTTACTTGTCTTCCCTTCCCTAGTTCCACTTTGGCTTGGTTGAGTTTGCAAAGAAATGTGGGATCAAAGCTCGAGGCGAAAGACTCCATCAAATAGCACCATGACACTCTGGAATTTATGATATATTAAAATATGTAATGCACAATCCTTTGAAGGCCTGGTTTAATCGAGGTTGTGACGCAAGGTACGCTGGGCGGTAGATGTGGCGAGGGATTTTCCTGCAGGCATTCTGCGGCAGGTGAGGAAGAGGAGGCTGCCTTTTGGGGGCTGGTGTAAATCGGTAGGTTAAGCATCAATGATGTCAGAAGGGTCTGACAGGACTGCTGACGACCAGCGGGAATTTATGGCGGCGGTGGCTGCGAGCCAGCCCCAGGAAAACGTGTCCCTCCGACCGCTAATGCAGCCCGACCTCCCCGGAATGATCTGTGGATCTGCAGATCCGGAGGAAAGCGCTGGATACGTGGGCTGACGCAGGCCGGCTGCTGACGCAGCCCCCGCAACCTGAGGAAATACCAGAGGCAGGGATCAGCCAATCAGTCACACTTTAAGTCGGGTACGAGTGGAGCGGTTAAGTACTTCCTGTCAGAAGGGCTGCCAGATCAAGTCCTGTGAGGGGCGTAGTGCTGGCTCTTCATTGAATATTCATCAGAATAAATATGCAAAGTGGAAGCCCAAAAAAATCACAGCAGATGAAATATCCGTTGAAGGCTGGAAGCAGATCTTCGTGGCTTTTGCCCACAGAATCACGGTTATGCTAATTTTGGTTTCTGATGTCTAAACCGATACCAATTGACCAGGTAACCTTTAAGGTACTTCCCAAAAAGGTGGGGGTGGGGGGGGGGGCTTGTGAGGCAGATTCGCAGACTGAGGTTTTGTTTCTTATTCTGTGGAAAATGAAAGATTGATCAACAGGCCAGATTTAGTAATGAATTATAAACGTGTCACGGGCTGGTATTTTGGGACTTGTGGCTAATAAGCCAATCCCTCATCCTCAGGAAAATGGCAATCATCCAGTGCGATGATCTCAATTGTTTTAGTAGCTGTGTCCTTAGCTGCTAACTTTGAATATTAATAAGGTTTTAAAATCCATCGATATTGACAGATATATCTTGATTTTTAACAAATATCAGCCGATGTCGAAATGTTTACCAATATGTCGTGCATCTCTAAGACGAACATTTCTGTTTACCTCGCTAGCTAGTTGGCTACCTCAGAGTCTTGACCACCGCTAGCAAAAAGGATGACTCCTTTTTAGCGCAAAAGTGGGGCATTTCCCGGAACAGAACAGAGATCATAAAGTAGCACTGCCTTTATGAATGTTAATGACCCTTCCCCTGTCATCCTACGCTTTGGAAATTCGTCTGTTGGTGCTGCTCTTTTCATGTCTACCTGCAGTACATGAGTGTGAGACGGTACAACCTGCACACAGGAGTGTCTGTAAGGAGGATTCTGTCCCCCTAAGACCTATTATAACCGATCCTGACAATACAGATCTCATTTCATCACGATGTGTCTTTACACCCCTACTGTTGTGTTCTGTGCCCACTGCCGAACTACAGTGTCTAAATAAAGAGTACAGTACAACCGGTTCACTTTTCATATGAGTTGAAAATGTGCAGTTCTACAATAATGCTGTATTAAGTAATTTTTTTTTCAAATTATGCAATGTGAGTCAACACGAATCTCATAGTCCCTTTTTTTTTTAGGGCAGCAGATTTTTTTTCTTGAATGTGACATTCTGGAAGATGCATGAGCTTCTAGAACGTGAGCCTCGTATGAATGGAGCACCCTCTGCAATGAGAGCGGTAATATAAAAGCTGATCGAGCGGGGATCCCTGAATGATCGGCTTCCTGATTTTTGATTCCTGTTGGCATGGTAACCACCCGATTAACGTCTTCAGAGAGAGAGGTGATTACCACCTAAGTGATGGAATCAGTGGGTTTGCTTGCTGCAGTTTTGATTTCTTCATGATGAGTTTGCCTGGCTTAAAAAGCTTTCAGCCTTACAACTTTGAAAAGATTTCTGACTCCCTGTATTGATTTTTGATGGGCTTGATTCCTCAGGTTCAAAAAAAAAAATCTCTACTATTTTGAGGAAGAGTAAGTTGAGTTACTGGACCGTTGTCAGTAGCCGTGTCGAAGTATGCCACTTTCTTGCATTTTGAAGCAATGGTAATTGCCTGTCCTCTACTCTGTGGTACAGTCTGGCACTCGGTGAAAGAAATTAGCTATTTAAGGCAAATTGGTTAAAAAAAATGATAATTCGGCAAGAGTTCCTGTATCCTCAGTCTGCCTTAGTAGATATGTCTGCACCTCCCTGCCACTGTACGGTTTCCAAACGCTGCCCCACCTCGTTATCTGAAACCTTTTCTTGTGCTTATCCCACTCATCCACCTCGCTGCCCGCTACCTAACGCTTCCACCCGGAACATTTCTCCATCAGCTTTGACAACAGAGGGAGGCCCGTAACATATGTGTCCTGGTTGTCACAATCGGCCAACCATAAATTACCCTGAGGAATATTGTGGGGTAAGGGGGCATGTGGTTTTTTTGTTCTTTCTTGCATTTCGATTCCTGAGGCATATTAGCGGTGGTTGAGACGTTAATGACAAGACTGGGGAAACATACTCTAACGCAGACTGAAATAGACAAGAATCAGAAAACATTCAAAACAGCTGATGACACGGGGATTCCACACGAGGTTAATGAGGGGGCGTGGCACACAGGAGGATCGGACGAGTTTTACTTCAATATAGTACATTTTACAGACTGTCCCTCAGTCGCACATACATGTACTACCCTCATAAAAATAATAATAATAAGTAAATGTATGTAAATTGCATGACCACACACCCTACAGTACTACCTTACCTAGTATGCAAACAATAGTTGTCATGTGAAAGTACAGTATATAGTATAATTAATTAATGGTAATAATGATAAAAAGGAGAAAGGTATGTATTCAGGCACCCCTCCCCATTCAAGCACCCTCCACGTCCCAGAATACTGGCACATAGTCCCTACCTGACAGAAAGAGTCTTAGTGATGAGAGAGAGAGAGAGAGAGAGAGAGAGCACAGAGGAGTGGGCTGGTGATGTATGAAAGGCTGTGACTTCTGGTTTATTGCTCTATTTCAATAAAGTTAAAGTTAAATGTTGTTCATACTTTTTAATTACAGAATTAGCTAATATGTTACATAAGTCTTTTGAAGCCTGGGACCCTATTTTTTTCACGTTAGAAGAGTACACCGTATATATGCCAATTCCAACATACTGTACAGCCTACCTGTCAGAACAGAACCCAGTTGTAAGTTGGGGACAATCTGTACTTGCTCTCTAGATGCTTTTATCCAAAGTAGCGTACATATCTGAGAAAGCCAGCTCCCACCGTCCCTAGAGCAATTGGGGTTTAAGGGTTTTGCTCAGGGGCCCGACTGCATAGTTACTCTGTGATTTGAGGCCCTTAACCCACTATGTCGTACCACAGAAGTTTGCTGTGGCTTCATTAGTCTATGTGCCGAGAGCAGTGTGACATGCTCTGTGGGCCCAAGCTAGAGAGCTTGGCCGCTATTAATACTTGCTGCCTTGACTACAGGTTGGTCTTCATGTGATTACTCCCCCCCCCCCCCCCATCCGTCGTGTGTCTGATGTATTCGTCTGTGATCCGGTGCCGCTGTCTGAATTAGCACGAGGCTGGTAGGACATCGCTTCCTAGATTATGAGAATTCACAGGAGCGGCTGTCTGACTTCTGCCCCAGCCAGATTGTTCCAGGAAAAAGCATTTGGAGCAAATGGTGCAGCTTCTACTCGGTGTAAATCAGAGTTCGCTGCGCTGCCACCGTCTATGAGGTCTCACAGGCAGGACTGGATGTAACATGTAGTTGCTCAAAGGTGCTTTCCAGCCTAAAGTGGCTCATTTGTAGACCTAGACATTTCACTGGAACATTTCAGGTTAACTCCTTTGCTTGAGGGTGCATGCAGCTGCTATGTCTTGCAGATAAAGAGGTATGGATTTCAGGTGCATTGCAGTCAGGGCTGTTGCTAGAAGTTCCGGGCCCCTTGACAAAATGTCACCTTGGCCCTCAGTATTATGTAACTTTATGTATTTAAGGGCCCCTGTAACGTGCTGGGGCCCCTGATTCTTCCAGGTATCCATGCCCCTACTGCACCTCTCATTGCAGCGCATGTTAATACCATTGTTGCGATGAGGCCAGTCCGTTGCATATTATTTCCTGGGGTTGGTTGCTGTGTGACTCAGATCAGCAATTAAAAACTATAATTGCCAAATTGACAGGTGTGGTCCTGAGCCATCCCTCTGTTCCACGCATTTATCGTGTTCCTCCATTAGCGCACCTACTCTAGCCATCAGAGGCTTAATGAGGACTTCGTTAGCCATTAACTGATGCGCTGCCAGTGAAACAGAGCAAGAATATGAGGAGGTACGGCTGGGGATGCAAGTAGGAATTATTTGGGAGCAAACGCCGAACGCTGTTTTAGTGAAATGGCGTTCTAAGGACTGCCAGCAATTAGCAATTTGGAGAGCAGTTGGAAATTAGCTCGGAAAACGTCTCCCGCCTTAGTCGCTAGTCCCCATTAGCGTAATCAACATCGTCTAGCGGCGTGGGGCAAAGGGTCGTGAACGTCCACTTACGTATTAGTTTGTTTATTTCTGGTGAACATTAGCTCTGAACATCTAAGTCGGCTTTATTAACCGAAAATGAACTCGGGCTAATGTGCAGTGATCGTACATCTTCGGTAATGGGCTGCGGTCTGTAATAATATTTTACGCGATTCCTCTTTTTACTGCAGTTGACTCTATGAAGTCTGCCAGTAGTACTGAATTGCGTTTTCACAGAGTTAAAATACAGTTCTTTTCTTTTTCTTGATTTGAATTAATCTGAATGCCTTTAACGGGCAATCCTTGACGTTGCTGCCCAAGGTCTTTTGAATAATGTTTGACTAAAACGTGTCAACATTTATCATGCTAACTCAAGTCATGTTTTCACATTCCTTCATTATTATTTAACGTAATTAACTATCGCTGTTTTTCCCATTCTTTCTCAAGCAAACAAAAAGAAGAGACTCTTGTAGTAATCAAAGGTACACTTTGATATCCCAGCTTTGCTTGGTTTATGTACTCTCAGGGAGGTATTCATTATCGGTTACTTTTAATTAAAGTGGAAAATTTCCCCTGAAAAGGGCTGGGAGGAGAGAATATGAAATTAAAAACAGGTATTTGCACTGGAAATGTACAACGATGTATTTTTATTGGGCTCAGGTAAAAAAATTGCTGTCATTTGTGCAAGGAGAAAATTCAGTTAAGGCTTTTTGTTCTAGAGCATTAGCGATTATTAAACTTGAATTGTTTACTTGCTGCTATGTTTGGCTGAAATTTAAAAGGATAAGAAGAGAATGAGAATAATAAAAAATTAAATAATGAAATCTATTTAATCTCACTGCTTCTGTCCATGTCAGAATTTGCCCCCAGTATGAATAATTAAATGAACAGAATAATAAGGTTATAGAGAATGGCATATTTTCTTGACATATGGAAAATAAAGGATCAGCGGTATAAATGTAAAATCTGAATGTAACTTTATTTTATTCCATTTTAACACTGTATGTTCCTTTGCCGTGGCAACGGCATAGTAAAGTTGGGGCATTTGTAAAAACCACAGGTGCTGTGCCCAAAGCCTCTGGCTCTCAGTCCACACAATCAATCTCTCCTTGATGAGATTGATTATCTGGATGACCGATAAGTAGGCAGGACGCAGAGGAGGGTGTTTGTGTGGCCCTATTGTTTTGCTATTGAAAAAGTTGTGGAGCACAGTCTGGCAGTAGAAACTGAACAATTCAATTCAATTCAATTCAATTCATGTTTATATAGCGCCTTTCACGAGGTCAACCCCCCCCCCCCCCCCCACCCCGGGCATACTAACATTGCCGAAAGCAGAAAAGAGTGGACATGCTTGCTGAAAGGGAGGTATATGCTGGGATTAAGAATGAAAGCAAAGTCCATCAATGAGTCCGTTATCCATGTTGGCCTCTGAGGGGTGGCCAGGGTCATTTCTCCACGTTGGGCTGTGTCGGGTTGCACTGAAAGCTGCACCCACGATGATACAGTTCGTATGGCCCATTTGCGATGTCACCCCTCCATGGGACTGACCCAGGACTCCAGCTCAGATGGTGCCCAACCCAGAAGCTGTGGGAAGGCAGAGAGCATGGATGGTCAGAACCTGCGTTGACACTTAAACGGACAAGCATAGTAGATAAAAATGACATGTACAGCAGCAGCAGCAGCAGCCATAGTTATGGTCTGGTAGGTTCCGGATAAGCTAAACTGAAGTAATGGGTCTTCCGTCAATATTTAAAGACTGAGTCGACATCCCGAACATCGGCTGTTGAACCATTCCACAATATAGGGGCCCAGTAGCAGAATGCTTTACCGCCCACTGTCACTTTATTTATATGTGGGACGACAAGAAAACCTGCATTCTGTGATCTGAGTGGACAATGCGGCTTGTAAACTTGAAGTAATTCTGTCAGGTAGGCGGGAGCTAGACCTTATAGTGCCTTATATGTAAGTAGGCGAACTTTTAAGTCTGCTCTAAAGCTAACAGGAAGCCAATGCAGGGAGCTAAGAACAGGGGTTATGCGTTCAAACTTCCTGCTCCTGGTGACAATTTGAGCTGCTGCATTTTGAATATGCTGCAAGGTATTTAGTGTGCAGTGTTTGCTGCCAGATAACAGAGCATTGCAGTGGTCTGACCTACTGTATACAAAGACATGTATCAGTTTTTCTGTGTCTTGAGTAGTAAGAAATCGTCGCAGTTTGGTGATTTGGCATATGAACTATAAAGATAGTATTTCAGCGCGCAGGTGAACATTTGAGCTTTTACTTTATGCAATTATGACATGACGACAACAGCAAGTTTAATTGATGTAGCGCCTTTCTTGAACCGAAGAACGCTTTACATAGGAATGATTAACAAGCAAAAGGTAATCATTATAAATACAAGGTGGCAGATGTGTAACATAATGACAAATCGCATGGGCAAAAACAAAAGACTGACTAACAAACCATGGTAAAAAAGAATAGACAAATCAGTCAGTGATCAGGAAAGGAGGGAGTAGCAGGCAGAGATGAGTTGAGACTTGTTGAGTTTTCTAAGGGCTGAATTAGGGTTAAGGTTGTCATTGGTAGGAATAGGGTTTTTCTCGTAGAAATGTATGGAGAGTCCCCACAAAGATATGAATACAAATGTGTGCGTCTTGCCTAAATCATACAGAATATTCTGCAATTAGGGATGATCAGGATTAATGTAGCAAATTAGTAAGAATGACTGATTAATGTGGCACCGTGTAAGCTGTGTGCAAAGGTGGGTGAGTTCCCTTCCCTAGTAATGCCGGCTTGGTGTAAACGGCGAGCATTATCTGGCTCTGTTAGCTGCTTCGTTTTCCTCTGGGGATAATTTATTCGTGTAGGGAATGCAGGCCACTGGCGAGCAGCTCTGGGAGAGGTATGGTGATTTCCCACAGCTTTTACTATGAATATTTACAATCGCCTGATTAAGTGATTTTTGCCCACCCGGCCTGGTAGCGCTATACCATTCAGTGCCCTCTGCCAATAAGATACTACAGCACTGCCGAACACGGTAATTGCTGGTGTCGACTGGTCGAGTCGTATAACAGGGAACATTGACACTGGCTAGTAACTTCTGTTTTTTCCCAGTGGCGTAGACTAGGAATGGGTGAGTCTGGGCAAGCTGACCTGTGCTGACTTCTGAGAGAAACGAATGTGCCTTCATGCATAATGGAGGAGTTTCACCTTGTTTGGGGTGGGGGAGGGTCTTGTTTTAGCAGTCTTGCTGGTCTTTGGCGTAACACCTCTCAGACCCGCTACCCTCTTCCAAGAACTGCCACTAGCATTTGAGAATCCGTGGAAAACAAACAAGCGATAGAGTCTGGGCGTACCGAACCAAGGACCGCTTCATATGTAAGGGCCGCGGAGGCTCGGGCTACGACGGCGTTCCCGAAAGCTGGCGGACGTGTCCGGAAAGCGGTGGAGAACCAGCCTGGAGAGCGCAGCGGGTCATTAACCAAACCAGCAGGGGAAAGGCACACAGCAGCAGGGAACCGGGCCCATGGATTATAGAAAGAGCGAGAGAGAGAGAGAGACAGGGAGAGAGAGAGGGACCACTGTGGTGTGCAGATGTATTTTTATATTTTTCTGAGGTAGAGTCAGAGCTGCTCTCTCGGAAACGCGGGCGGACGTGAGGTACACGTTCCCTCAGCCTCTGTCTTAACGAGTGCGTCTTAACGAGTGTGTCATAATGAGGACACAGGAGATGGTGGAGTCCAATCAGGACATCATGGACTTCCTGTCCTCCAGAAATGTCCAGATGTGCTCCTGGGTCTCTCTCCTGAGCTCTCCTACTGACAAACGCCACCCCCCCCCCCCCCCCCCCCCCCCCCCCAAAATCACGGCAGATCTATAAAAAGCACCTGGATGGGATTTCTGCTCTAAAAACCATTTCCTCAGCGTCCGGACCGGCTGGCCTGCCAATTCGCTTGGGAATTTCACGTCCCCGGAATGACGACTCCGACCCGCAGGCGACATGTCTGCCAGACGACGGCACCAGGATGGAGGGGGAAAAAAAAAAATCTTATTTAAAGAAAAGATTGAGGAGTTCGATTGTTCGCCGAAGGTGGCGTTTCCTGTTTCTGGGCGTAGGTCGGCTTCAGGCTGTCGTCGTCGTCGTCGTATCTCCTCCCTGCTTTCAGTGGATCTTAGTCCAGTCAGGCTCAGCCCCTTGAGAGATTTACATTGAGGTTTTAAAAAAATAGCTACCCTTTTTTCGTCAGGCCATGTAGAGCGGGCTGGCCCTCGCATCAAAGGAGCCTGACTTTTTTTCCTTCGATTTTAGCCCTTACAGCACCTTGTAGTGCTTGGAAGACCAAGGATATGCCATTATCCTGCACAAGAGGGCCCCTTCTGCCCTCTTTGAATGTTTCTCACGTCTGCTGCTGGGGTTTCATGAATATGGGCTTGGGGGAAATTTTAATCTGCCCCCCCTCCTTGCTTTCGTCCCCCCCCAAGTCCCTTTTTGCCATTGAAAGCTCAGCGGGGGGGCGGAGTTTCGCTATTCATCCTTATCTGCTGCCCCGTTGACTGCTAATTACTTCTGCTAATTGGCTGCTAATCGCATATTTATGTTGATTCGACCTCAGGGCGCTTTCTCCTCGCCGCTCCGCAGTATCACCCGGGCGCTTGGTTCTCCCACAATGTGACTACAGGTCTTTCTGTTGTATTGCGGCAGGTGTGTCAGAAGGCGGAAGCCAATCAGAAGGTTTGTTATGACGGTCGACACAGTGAGGTGATGCTTGTTGTTCATAATAGTTGGAAAACCAGTGTGGCAGAAAGCACATGCAGGAGAGGATGGAGAAAATTATTTTTACCTGCCTTGTAAAAGCCTTTAAAGCTTTTCTCTCCTGATCCCAAGAAGTACAACTCAAACACAGACTATGTGAAAGATGCATAGATTTTTTTTTTTTTTATAACCGCGATGCGTTCTCTGCAACAGATGGTGGGTTTGAAACACAACAGTTGGGTGACCGAATCGCAACAAAACTTCCACTGCCCTCTTGAAGAAGGTGATTAAATGCAAATAAGCGAAATAAATATCACTGAGCAGGCTGGCATGACACTGAAAATCGTGAGCTGGGTCCCTGCAGTGAAATGTCAGATAAGCAAATTAACTTTGAAAGACCTGTTAACTTTTCATGAAGTTTGTTGGCCTTTAAATTATTGGCAGCTATTTAATAGAGAGACAAGATACATAATGGCCCCCAAGAACAAGGATAGCCGTCTGGAATGGTTTTAATCAAACTTTTATGCAGGTTATGGAATGATGGATTCTCTACGCCCTTCGTGCACACAGTACTGCACCGTTGAGCTGAGTTGGTTTAGTGTTCTTCTCACTCAGTCTATACGTTTGTTCAGCCTGTCTTATTATTTAGGAAGAAGGGAAATGTGGTTAAAAAAAACTGACAGGCCCAGTTGTCGCTTCTCCTTCAAGTGCCTGTTTCGATTTTGTCACGTTCTGCTGGGGAAGAATAATACAGAAATGTCACAAATGTCACAAATCGTTACCCATAACACAAAACCGCAACCGTAGCCTTTCGAAAACCCCCTTCCCGCTGAAGTTTGCTGGCAACGCCGCGGCGAACACGTCATAATTATTTATATTGCCATAATTGAAATTGCCAAACACTGGCTTGTGCTGATTTCCTTGAGATAACTGCCAGTTAATCACTCTAATTTCTACCCCCCCCCCTCCAAAACCTAAACAATCCCTCTCTCTTCCCATCTTAATTTCCCTAAAGTCTGGTTATCTGTTTCCGAGGTGTGCGACTCGAATCACTGATGGAAATTAAAACGCTGAGCTCACATTATGCCCAAACTCTGTGTGTGTGTGTAAGAGAGAGCGGCTGGGGTGGGGGGGGGGGGGGGGGGGGGGTAT
>JAODLC010000124.1:995865-1012648 GCA_026781145.1 Hippopotamyrus pictus | reverse complement strand
GGGGTTAAGGCTGGGATTGTTGGAATTGGGATTTTGCCCATAGAAATGAAATTTCAGAGTACAGGTCTGTGTGTCTGTGTGTGTATGTCTCTGTCTGTTTGTGTGTGTCTGTGTGTGTGTGTGTGTCTGTGTGCGTGTGTGTGTGTCTCTGTGTGTCTGTGTGTGTGTGGCACAGCAGAATAATGCTGTGCACCCATTTATATTGAGGTGACAGCGGAGGGGGTGTGGCTTTGAGAGAGCAGCCCAGCCCCCTGAAACATCTGAAGGCGGGGCCTCTCCCTGTCCATCAGCCAGCTCCTGTCTACTGCTGAAGATAGAACAGGTAACAGATGCAGCCCCCGCCCACCTCCCCCTACCGCAGCACGTACCGCTAGCCCCACACGCTCCTGACATGCTCTGTTCACATCTCCTGTATCTGACGGGGGGGGGCTCAGCGTGCAGTATTAATGGACAGGTTATGATTGCGGCTGGGCTTGTAATCCGAGCCCCTCAATGAAAAGCTGCGCGTGGGAGATTTATGGACACCATAAGCAGGACACTGTTTTCCATTCAGATACCGCGACCCTCCCACCCACCGCGTAGTAAATACCCATAATTCTGTATCTCTTTATTGTTAGTCCGACGCCACGAGGCTGTGATGTTGTGCCGCAAAGGGAGGGCGCGACCTGCCGGCATCTAAGGGTTAAGGCTCCTCCATCTTCCTATCCCCAGCCCCCAGTATATCATCAAGCGATCGATCTTTGTTGTTGGCCTGCGAAAATTGTCAGACTTGGTAGGGAGCGGCCCCCCTTTCAGCTGAAAAGGGACCGGAGATTTGACAGGGTCAAATGTCGAAACCTGTCTGGGGGGGGCCTGGTTCTGGGCACCATGACGGGCTCCCTGGGGGCCCCTGGTGAGTAGGAGTGTGGGGGTGGACTGTGTCTGACACAATGACCGATCACATTTACATGTTGATTTACTCTAAGAGGTTCTTTCCTGACGGTTCCCTTGCTTTCGGGCTGGAATGGCAAACCTGGGTATTTATGGTGGGGGGAGGGGGTGCTTCTCTAAGATGTCATGCTTCAGCCCCTCCAGAAAGAAACAAAATGAAAGATGACTTCACTGGGTTAGAGTTCATCGATCCCCTCGGACAGAGACAGAAGAACCCTACTTTTCTCATCACGCATTCCGGAAGGTTCCAGCAATGCTTGTTTGCCGAGCTCTGTTTACTCGCCACTTTCTCATTTATTTCCTTCAGTGCCCTGTCGCCCCGTCGCCACTCTTCATGGGCATAAAACAAATGGGGGGGTGGGGGGGTGGTGAATGAGAGGCGTTCGTACCTTCAGAGTCACGTTTGCATTTGTCGTGGCAATGCTGATGGCTACACTCACAGGTGCTGCTGAAATGTCACTGATGCTTGTCACCATCTTTGGACTGTCAGCCATTTAGGGAGGGCCCGTTGTTTACGTGGTCCCACTCAAAAAAGTCACTTCTGTTTGTGGCTAACAGGGCCCGCACACAAATGTGTAGTTTATCTGCCGGTAGACATCGCCGCTGCCGACTATTCTGGCTCATTTCTTGCTTGCAGAAGAAAGAATGAAAGTATTTTTTTGCTCTATTTATTCAGATTTTGGCAGTATGACAGGAACATTTGGTCGCATCCCCACTGTTGCTTGGGGCAGAACAACCCAGTTCCCTCCACTTGCCTTCTCACCTCATTCTGTTTTAACCAGCTGTTACATAGAGAAAAAAAATCTGGCCCAGCCTTTCTGACTATGGTTTCTCCACTTGCCAGAGACCTTTCCCTCTCTTTGAGTGGACTAGTCTCCCTAGAACCGGATGCTTGTTAAATTAAATGTTATGTAGGCTTTTGTTATCCCCAGTGGGGACTCTTCACCCGAAACGGCTTCTGCAACAAGCTGTATAAAAGGCGCTGCGTGTTTCCTGGAACGGAAAAGTAGGCAGGCTGTAAGCAGCTCCCGTCTTCGTCGTTAAACAGGTAGCTTTGTTCAGCTCCCGTTTTAATTATCACCCAAAGCCTCGTTGGGCATCGTTTTTGTTTGTCATCCCTGTTGTCTTCCCCGTCCGCGTCCGTGCAGTGCTCGGAAAAGCTCATGAGGTGTCTGAACGATTAAATGCAAAATTAGACTCGCTCATCGTGCTTGGGGACATTTTAATCAGGAAAAATGTGAGTTAAAAATGTGTTGAAGTGCACTGCAGAACCCCCTGCTAACATATGAGAAATCATATCGTTTGCAAAGTTCTGTCCAGGCCAGACCATTATGTCGACATTTAACGGTGACCTCAATCTGAGCCATGAGCTTCCCGTACAAAGGCAGTGCCTTATTTCCAATTTTGCAGAAGGAACAGATATCCCACGGAGCTGGATTTGCTCAAAAGAGCACAGACTATCGGGCCCACAAATTCTAATGGACTGAAAAGGGGCATATCTTATCACATGTCATATAGCTAAAAATCATCACACCTGCCAAGATTCTTTTACGCATGCAATGTATCGCAGTGATTGTGCCACAGTGACATCATAATGGTTTAGTAGCTGGACAGGGTTTTGTATTATACATTGCTTAAAATTTAGTGAGGAATTTTGTAAATGGCTTTTATATATGCGGAACATGGAAGTTCAAATGCAATAAAAAATGAAATAACAAATGAAATAAATCAATGTTTGCAGGATATTGAACTTGACGGTCCATAACAAGTATTTTATGTAGTTAAAAAAAATAACTTAATTGGATTTTTGTAGCAATTTAGCCACTGTCTGTGGTAAGTAAATAAAAGAATACACAAATTGCTCTTCCACTAGGCCTACGTATTATTATATGGGCGGCATAACCAAAAATTTGTATCGCGGTATCTCTTAAGATTCTGCCGTTTTCAAGATATGTCACGGAATTTCATTTGTGTGCGTGTCCTAAGGTAATGTTACACTAGCAGTACAGCGCTCGGCTCTGAGTGGCTGAGGGAACGACCTTCGGGATGCACGTGAGACTGGCACGAGAACGTTCCGGAGCCCATGTTCGCATAATGAGGACGTCCGGAGCGGGAGAGCTGCGCGCGTACAGCTAGGAACGCGCCGGATTTTGACAGATGTCCCAGCTGCCAGCATGGTGACTGCCTCGTTCGAAAAGTAATTGAATTGCATCTAGTAAATTAGTTTGCAATTAAAGTCGCTGGGATAATTAATCAGTGCTCAATTTCGAACACTTTGAACGGTTTGTTAGTTCTTTACAGCCGTGTGATTATGGGTGGGCTTTTGTAGACAGCGTTTGTGTCTCTCTGTTTCTTTTTATTTCCCCTTTATGAAACTGTAAGCGTAATCCATTACGGATGTTTTCTTAATTAGAGATTCATCCCTTTTTTATTGTTGCTTATTGATTTTGGTGAGGAAGACCAGTTTTGAAATCAGCTGGATTTGTTTGCGCTCTCTGTAAAATCAGAACCCGGAAAGGGGGCGTTGGCTGTAAGTTGGGGATGCAGCGTAAGCATTTAACTAATTAACGGTAACGCTTTATATTGCTAGAACGCTCATAAGCAGCGTGTATGTATAATGTCCTAACAGCTTTCATATACATAAATAAAAAACATAATTATAAGATTATAATGTTTCCTATTATCATGTAGTGTTTGATATTAATGAATATTAAAGCCGTTAAGGTCTGATAGAATGTTAAGGCATACTTACATTCTGCTTATGAATGTTGAATTTTGGTGATCAGTGGTCTTTGCTGACACACCACAGCACACAGTTCACAATGTGACCTCTGCATTTAACCCATATGTGACTTTTGTGACATAACAGGGGGTAGCCAATTCAGCACCCGGGGAGCAGTGATTGGGGCGGTACCTTGCCGATCGGGGATTCGAACCAGCAATCTTTCAGTTACCTAACCATTAAGCCATCACTGTTCTATGAATGCATTATAAAGGCATTATGAAGGTGCAGTTAATGTAAAGCATTACCCAACTAACTAGCTAGCTAATAATTTCATTACAGTGAAATGAATTGTTAGTGACACTGTGTCTAACAAGCTCTTCCTCTATTTGATCTATTCGTTTTCTATAACCTTATCCGCTAAGCTGCTGCATTATAGAGTTTCCATTAACCGGAACTTTATCCCAGGAGGTACACAGGTATAAGACTGGGGACACCCTGGATGGGACGCTGGTCCATCACAGGACACACACTCTAGGGATTTTAGGGACACCTGTTCCCTTAAACTACATGTATTCGGACTGTGGGAGGAAATCTATCTGGACCCAAAGAAAAATATGCATACGCAGAATCGAATGTGTAACGCAGGAGGGGTGAGGTCACAGAGCTTCCCAGCGAGCCGGCCGGCTGCGGTCTGCTTCAGCGCATTTCTAATTTCACGGCAGAGCATCCAAATGGCATCAAAACAGCATCAACCAAAAATGAATACAAGAAAATACGCGAAAGTAAACGCTCGCTCGATACACGAAGCACTAGCATGCTAAATGTAGCCTAACCAGTCCGCTTCTTGGGCTTACCGTGGCTAAGATGCATTAGCATTTTTATTCCACAAATTATATAGCACAGAGAAGGACTGTACTGAGGTCTGGGCAATAGAGGCATGAAACTGTTTTCGTTTCCGACTGAATGTCCCTGAAATGCTGAAGCTTAAATGACAGAATAAACGGCAGACGAAGAATTTTTCCAGGCTTGTTCTGTTAGTGACACTTCAGTCCAAGGTGGAGGTAGATGGTGAGTGGTCAGTGTCATCCCCCCCCCCGCCCGCACTATAGTGCTAGAGCTGGGGTAGGGCCCCCCAACCCCCATTGGTGTCACAGCCAAAGATTGATTAGTTCCCTGAGCCTGAGCCTTTGCTCTTTCTGCACAGCGCTATAATCTTCTCCCCTAGTGAGATCTGCTGGCTGTAGAGATATGAGTCTGATTCCATTCTAGTTCCGTAAGAGATTATGATTATGAATTCTCCTCTTGCACACCCACAAATAACAACAAATCTAAATAAACTTGGTCTCTTAATTCCTTCTTCTGAGCCCCATGGAATTCTGGGTAGCGGAGTTCCCAACTCAACAGCAGCGCTATGGATGTGTCATAGCCGGCGGTGAAGTTTGAAAATGGGGGTTTTCCATTCCCTAGGAGCAGCACCGCAGGGAGGGGGGGGGGGGCGTTCCTGGAGGTTTTCTAGTGACTTTAACAAAGTTTGGAATGAAAAGGAAACACGCAAATGACAGTAAACCTGGGAAATGATTTTGTGCTGTTGGCAAGAGATTTAACTGGATGTACTTCAGCGAGCTGCGGCCGACTGTGACTCGGCCCAGTCTGTCTGTCTGTCTGTCTGTCTGTCATGTCAAACTGTCTGCGTTATAAGGGCAGTCACACCCCCAAGGAGAGTGCTCTACTGCTAAAAGCAGATCTGCCGCCCAAGGTTCTGTGTGCCCAAGGGGTGTCACCATGCGGCCAAAATTATTATTATTATCATTATTATTATTTGTTTGTTCATTTTAGCTGCGTTAAAATGTCAACCCCCCCATCGCCATGTGAACCGGCACACCCCATTTTGTATCGCCTCTGCGTCTCTATTTTGGGTCGGTATTCACATTCGCTGTCCACCTGCCGCAAAAGACGCTCTTTGTGACGGTAAACGGGTCCTCGGGACGCGGTGATTTTCGGAAAGCCGATCCGTCGGGTTCCCCCTTTGTCCGTACAGGCAGACAAACCCGACAAGATAAAAATTCACACGTTGATTCTCCAACCAAAATGAGCCGAACTCTCAGTGCTCTTAATATAAATGAAGTCAGCGCTGCAAAGGGTCCTGTGCTCCGTAAGGTCCACGCGTCCGAAGCCATGATCCCACACTGGTATGTACCGTGTGCCATGATGTTTAAGTGTAAATATGTTGCAGAAATTAAGCTGTCCTGCAGAATGCCTGAATGTCAGATATGCTGCGTTTCCTCATGATGTTGCGTTTGAGTTTATCACCCAGATGCTGTTACACGAAGCAGTAAATGTATCCAGGGATGCGGAACAGCTGCTGATTTTTTTTTTATTTTTATCATTATTTTTTTATTCCCTTCCCCCCGGGTCCTCTCGAAACGTGATTCCGAAGGTATGCCGGGGCCTTGGCGAACCCCGGGTGGCAAAGGCATTGTGCGGAGCTCAGACCGGCGGGTGGTGTCACTCCGAGGGAAGGGTGACGGTCACCGTAGGGGTTTGGCTGCGAATGGGGCCCACGAGTCTGCGAGCCAGTGGGAACGTGCTGAGGTCCCTGACTGGTGTGAAGTGGCTCAGACAGGGAAACAACATGCCCGACCAGGGAAGTGGGGTGGAGAGGGGGGGGTTTAGAGTAGCATTAGGGCAGGGGCTCCATGCCTCTTAGGGAGAGGCGTATACAGTTATGGGGTCACAGGACCCCCAGCAGACAGCTGATCAGCCCCCTCTATGCACTCACAGATTCAAATCATCTCATTGGCTAATGATAAGGTTGCCCCCCCCCCCTTTATGAATTACAGCCCTTCTTTTGCCCTCCCACCTTAAAAAGATCCTAGAATCATAAAAGCGTTTGGACTGCTATCAACGCTAACGCAGCTACCCTTTGGTTCCCAAGAGGGGCCTTCCTCACACACCCCCGAAAATTTATTTTAAACCAAAGTAAACCCGCTTTTAGGGCCGCAGCACGACGACGGGCCGGCAGCCGCCGTCAGCGAGGAGAGAAAGGCCGGCTTGTCCTTGATCAAACCGTAAGCGCGGCCCCCTCAAAGGGCCCGTCCGCTTTCATGTGGGGCTCTGTGATCTCCTTGGAAACCAGAGGTAATTGCCCACGTTCAGAGGAGGCAGTGTTTTGGCCTGACGTTCAGGAACCCTGGTCACGATCAGCGGGGGCTGGAGCCACAGCAGAATCCTAGGAAGGGATCTGCTGTGTGCCTTCTTACTTTTCATTTCTTAAAGATGGTAGGATGTGACGCCAGAAAGGAGAAGGCACATATAAAGGTCCCGTCTTGCATTATTTATTGAAATTTACCATCCATCTTATTGGTTTGTTTTTTGGGATTTTTTTTCTCCCCCCCCCCCCCCCATTGACATTTAATGTTGGATGTTAAATCGCAATGACAGCGGTCGTCATGGCAGCTGCTCGGTAACAGAGAACGGCGAGGAGTGCGACGATCACGCAAGCCGACTTCCTGAACAGACGTGGGAACGCACCTCACCTTGCCTCCTGTGAGTTTGTGTAACCCTTCGCTCTACTCACAGGTCTCCTGTTTATGACTTCATTCCCTTATCTGCTGTCATGTTCATTTTATTCTGTTTGTTGAGGTACGGATGCATTTTTTAAACTTATTTATTTATTATTCGTGCATGACCAAACAATAATGCACCTCTAAAGTTCTACAACCAGCCGAGTAAAACCACACGTTATGTATTATTTATTGATTCTGATCTCTCTTGAGAGACAATAAAATTCCCCTTATCTTATGTTTGTTTAAACATTTTTAAATGTTTCTTTTTAAGATAAACGTTTCCCGCATGTTCTATCTGGGGACGTGCACCCCGCCTCGGCTGAAGCGTGCGGAATTTGTCAAATGTTAGGCCTACCAGTCTCAGTGGGATACCTGGAACATCCTTAATGAACTGTGAAATAACTCATAAAAGCCTTCCTGTATCTAGCGCTAGCAGACCAACCTTTAAATGTTTTGTAACATTTTAGGTCTGCGGGGAGGTTTGTGTACATAAGAATACTCATTTACTTTCTGTTCGATTTCCGTTTGTTTGCTTGCTTATTTTTTCGTTTGCCTATTGTTTGTTTGTTTGTTTGTTTCCCCCCACGCCATGGAATCGCCGAATGTTCCAGAATTCCGTGTACACCCTTATTCTTCTCTCTTTCTTGGTTATACAACAGAGCCTGCTGTCCATACTTCATTTACCCGCGTTATCTATTGTAGGAGAATTTTCATGAAGAATAATTATGCCAAATATCTCTTTAGCACTAATGTTTCAAAATCAAAGTTGTTTATTTACAGCCAAATAAATGTCCTCAAGTTACATTACGCTGTTTAATCGCTGGCTTTCTTTTCATATTAATTGGAGTGTTTCTGTTAAGGTTGGAAAAATGATCATTGAAACTTTTTACGTGAATGCATGTGCATATTGATAGTTATAAATAAAAGTAACACATTTTTCTGTTTATGGAATCTTTTAGCTGAATATCTACTCAATCTACAGAGATATCCAAAGAATGTACTCTTATATACCTTTGTGTACAATGTTCAGCCCCCCCATTCACCTTGAAAGACTAAGTTGTTTATACTGATAAATTAAGCTTATCATTGATACTGAAGCAGGGGCCCTTCTGGTCATGTCATCTGCATCCTGTGGTTAAGGTCTCATTGGGGGCCGTGCTGGGGGCCACGCTGGCTCAGGGTGAAGACCTCATACCTATATCTCTCTGCCTAGTCACTGTCTGCACGTCCTTCTACAGCCTTATACATACATATTATTCAAAGGGTTCAATAATAATAATACAATATCACTTTGTGTAGGCAGAGCTGACATGTCAGTGATAACACAGCACTCATGGGATGGGTGACAAAGTCCCCTCAGGAATTTTTAGTTTTGTGTGAGACTCTGCACGGATGGAACCCAGAAGACAAGTATTTGT
Organism: Hippopotamyrus pictus; assembly: GCA_026781145.1. NCBI lineage: Eukaryota > Metazoa > Chordata > Actinopteri > Osteoglossiformes > Mormyridae > Hippopotamyrus > Hippopotamyrus pictus. Next base: position 1,004,009 of record JAODLC010000124.1, on the reverse strand, counting down.
ATAGCTGTTGTTATTTATGGGAACTACCATCCACACTGTGTTATCCTCTTCCTCACTTTCATGTCACCTGGTTTTGCCTTTCAGTGTGCTAGGGGGGCTCAGCTGTCTGACCCCCCAGGGAGGGGTAGAGCTGATTGGTCAAGGAAATTGGTCTTTGGATAAAAAGGTTCACGTTCCAGTGCCTGGAGGAGAGCCCTAAGATCTGTACCCTTGAACATGGAAACATGTCAGATTGGCGAGAAGAAATGCTCGGGAATTTGTTTAGCGGACTCTCTATGGTCTCGAAGAGTCTTTTTTTTTTCGGATCCTCGGTTCTGCACCGGCTTATATTTCACATGTTGATTAGGACCATAATCCCCGCACTGGGTTTATCGTGCGGCAATGTTTTCTAACGGTGAAGGGCGCGGGAAAGGAGCCGTCCTTGCCCGCCCGGCGTCTTCCTCAAAGTGCGCGGAGATGACGGTAATCCGGAGCTCACCGCGGGGAGCGGAGCGCCTGCGAGCCCAAGCATATAAATCCGGGAGGCAGACAAGTCCCCGCCCATCTGCCTGTATCATCTTCGCCTAATCCTCGGCTCTGCTCTTCTCCATTTAACTGCGGCTTAGCTACCAGTCGCTTGCAAACCCACCCTGTCCTAAACTAATAATTTTCCATTTTCACTAATCCAGTTCGCGTTCGACGCTCAGCAATACCAGCACGCTAAATTAATTGTCTTGGTAATTCCCAATATTAACATTTTTAATAAACCTTGTTCGTTTTCTTTTTTATAAACGTAAACCTACAGGCACATATTCGTTAATTCAGAAATTTATGTAAATCAGTCTAATTACTGTTGAGCACAAAGAAAATATAACCTTAACCATGACTGAAAAGAATACATATTGAATTATTTGTGGAGCGAATGTAATAATATTGACTGTTCAGCAGTTTCCTTTTTTATTTTTATTTTAATCTGGGTGACTGACGGGTTGGCATTTATTTAGAAAATGGAATGGTAACATAGAGGAATGTTTTCCACTCGAATCGGATTTAAGGAAACGTGTTATATGTGAAATTGAATCGCAGGGTGTTGTTGCAGGGCACCTGACATTCTGACTGTACATTTTTAATACCGGCACCGACGCGAATCTTTGCACATGGCGTTTCGTTCCTGTTCATGAACCGAGCTCCCCTGGTCACTGGCCGTGCCGCCTTCCTTGGCGAGAATCGGCATTAGACGGCGCTGAATTAATCTGCCGTGCCCAGGAGATTATAACCATGTTCAAATGAATCCTCCGTCTAAAGTCAAATATCATGGGGCCTGGCAATAGAATTCACTTCTGCTTGTGTAGTCATTTCTGTCTCTTCCTTGCCATCAATGGTCATTTCCTTTCTCCTGAGCTGAAGCATTGCAGGTGGGCTAGCGGTTAAATTCATGGATTTAGTTTAAAAATGACCTGAGGGCAGAAGGAACAGTGATTGATTCAGAGAGATAACCAATCAGATTGTAGAGGAGGTGGGTCCAACCGACCAGATATCTCTAGTTGGTTGGGCCCACCTCCTCTATTGGTTATCTCTCTGAACAAATCATTTTTCCTTCTGCCCTCAGAAGGCTTTTGTGTAAGTAAATCTCCCAAGAGCAGCAGTTAAGGCTACAGACTGGTAAATAGGTGTAGAAGGGGTGTTCAGGCTTTATTTATATTAATATTACATTACATCATTTTTAAATATAATATGTATTAATATAATATTTATTAATACCGTGTTCTAGAATGGTTGCAGCACTGCAGGTAAAGAGTAAAGGGGACTATCAGTGTCTAAACCAGGGCTCACCTACATGGTGCCCGCGTGCTCCAGGATGCCCCCAAGGACCACATGAGTTGCCTGTGGACCTGTTTTAAAAATAGCACAACTCACCAGTGAGCAGCATCTAAAATTTAATTTTATCCTGTTTAGTCTTCTTTAATCACATTTGCATTTATATAGATTTGAAAATTACAATATCTAGAAAAAAGGCATTTAAAACATGCTTAATATACATGAAGTTTAGATAAGTTTAGGAGGGCGTTTCAAACTGGTAGCCCTTCGTATGGCTCAGTACCTGTGAAGTAGCTCTCAGTTTCAAAAAGGTTGGTGAGCCCTGGTCTAAACAGTAAAGATAGGAGTGGTCAGAGGTGAAGAGGAAATTAGAGACACACTCATCCCTGAACGCACAGACCCTCCAATAGCCCTTGGCTCATCTCTGTGTCCATTCCAAGTGTCCATAAAGTTTTACTTCATGAACATAAAACCTCCCTCTTAATACTCTTAGTAGAACTTTATTATAAGCCAAAACATGCCCCCCTGCACAAACTCTGGTGCAAGCCCTCCCACCATTAGAAAGGTAATTAACGTCGACATCGTATGACTCAGGGGATGACGATTTAAGGCTCAGTAAATCAGATGGGTCAATCTCATTATGGATTAATTGCCTCTAATAATCCGACAAAGTCTCCTCTTCAGTACTTGCATTTTCTATTTATTATCAACATTATTCTTCAATGACACAATATTCCCTTGAAGTTAATGGCACATCAGCTCATGAATGAGCCCAAGTTCACGACAAGGTTAGCATGCTAATGTTTTAGCTTACGGTTCGCATACTTCCCCAGGTAACTTCTGAAAGGTTTTATTCAGCCCTAGCATCTTAGCGTAGCATCCATTAATAAGGCCACTCACCGTTGGGTTCTAAGAAAACTTTCATTTTATTCTTTTGTGGGAAACACTGGATGCTGATGCCTTCACTGGTCTCGTTTGTGCATTAGTTATGGCGGATATGCTAAGCCTATTTAGCATTAGCATTTCTCAGTTTTATTAATATGGTAGCGAGTACAAAAGCTTGCTAACCTAAAGCAAAATGATGAAGCACGAACCTGAATTTCAGGGTGGCCTATTTGGATCAGTCCTGCACCCTGTAGCCGCACAGTAGCCGTCAACCTTTGCTCCTGGGGTTTGACTATCATCCTCAGCAGAAGCTGGGCCATTCGGGGCAGAGTCCGAATCCGGCTGAGAAAATTGAAGCTGTCGACTGGCTGTAGCCTCTTGGGCATAGCAGGGAGTGAGCCGAACCAGAAAACCGGAAGCTTTTTATATCCCGCATCCTTATCTCAGTGTTCGTTTTGTGGGGAGTGCTAACGCTATGCCTTTCCTGAATGTTTATGTCTGTATTACGGGGAGAGTGGTTTCTAGCATAGCTTCATCGGGACTATTGGCAGAACTCTTTGTTGCCAGTGTCCCACATTGGCAGCTTGGATTACACCCTAATCTATATTGTTGGTTGTTGCAGCCATGTGTTCTTGTTTGGGCTGCAGATCTTTGCCCGACATGGCCCCAGTGACACCCTTGGCGGAAGCTATGACTTCATGAGACCCCCCTCTCCCACATCCAAGACCAAATTCCCCCAGAATGTTATTACTGGGACTGAGTGTTGCTGTCTGCTGGAATTCTAGAGAGCGATTTCAGCTGATGCTACCCAATACGTATCCGTGTTCCTTTTGGGAGTTTCCATACGTATTTGTGGCAGCGCACGTCATGGATCATTTTTCGCTAAACATTTTTGAGGCCCCAGACAAATTATTTATCTGAAATGCTAAAGTGAGATGCATAGCTTCCTGTCCCCCAAACAGTGAAATATTGTCTCTCTCAGGGTTCCTTGAGTCATTCAGTAAAAACGGGTGCCCTGAAAATCTAGCAACAGGGCACATGTAAATTATTTCCTTCCAGTATACCAACATGCCCCCCTCCCCCCAACATATGAAAGATACCCATCACCTGCTTCTTCACAAGGATGAAAGGAGCACAAACTACCGCTGAAGCCTTCTGTTTATGAGTTTCTGAAGCCAGCCTGGAGAAAAATATCAAGTGATATGCATGTAGCTAAATGCAGATATCAAACCGGGAGGTCACACAACAGCACAAAGGCCACGCCCGGTGTCTCTTAACAGAAATCATGACCCGGCTGCTCAAGACTTCATAGTGAGCAGTTTAATGTATGAACTATTGTCTCCTACCGAACTCCACACACTGATCGTACTACCTTGCAGAAGGTACGAGCATGACCAACTCGGCCAATTAGTCTGTGCAATTATATAATTGCTGTTTTAAACAATGCAGAAAGAATGCCATTATATTCGAGAGAAGACTGACATTTCTATGGCCAATATCTCCGAAACTAGGCAACTCGCAGCAGAACAACTCAGATCGATCGTTAGCACTAAAGCGCCCCTAAAACATATATTTTTTTTATTTTTGGGGTGAACTGCCCCTTTAAACTTTGATCTTCTGATGATGCATAGATACAGTCTGTTGTGCTGTGCTGAGCCCGACAGTTTGCTACTACACACTCTTAATATTTATTATCGTTTGTGACATAAGTAAAGTATAATATCCAAATAGGTTATGATTAAAAATTAAACCCACACTTCCAAACCACCTTCTGCCGTTCTGCTATCATGTTAACTGCCCCTTCAGAAGACACTTCCCTTCATACCACCGGAATTATCGGTCCAAAGAGAGTCCAGCTCGAATATTTGGGTTTTCTTTCTTTCCGGAAGTACTGTTTTGGCATACTGTTTGGTCCTGAAGAATGTGATTTCGGATGCGAGTGGCTCTGTGCCCAAGATCAGAAGCTCGCTTGTTCGAGCTCCAGCCTCGACAGAAGAGTCACACGTCTATGGGCCCTTGACCCCCAGCTCCAGGGGTGTCACATGATGACTTTGGATTGTGACCCCAGAGCTATGAAGAGCAAGATGGGGCAGGCAAAGAATCAAATTCCTATGTACTTGTGCAAATTGCAAATAAAGGATGATTATACTTGATGTAATTGCACTTGTAGATGCACCGTGGCAACAGTTCCAGGAAGACGCCCCCTATGGTCTAGAACATGTCATGTGCACGGCACAAGATGCCTTTGTTCTCCGGTTCTCCCTCGGCGGGAGGTGGTTCTGAACGGGTTTGGCTGCGCATCAGGAACCGGTGGCTTATCCGCAGATGAACTGCAAGATCTCGCTGAGTTTGCTGTTTTTCTCTTCCACTGAAGCTATTTGTGGGATGGCGGCGTGGGTGGGGGGGGGGTGTGGGGTGAGGGCTGCAATTAATTTACATTTAAATGGTGATTTATTTCCCCTTACAAGATGCAAAATGGGTGAGAATGCGAACGGAGTTTATTACTGTATTGGGAAGTAAGACTTAATCACGCCAAAGTATTTCTCTAATGGTTTTATCTGAATCATTCTGTCTTTTTTTCCTTTACTTTCAATTATTCTCTTAGTGGCTGTTTCCATTACCGACAGTACTGCTTCTTTGCTATTTTTCGTTTCCTAAGCATTTGATCAAGCTTGCCAAAGCAGAGGAATCAGGAAATTGTTCACTATGTGAGATTGCATAGGGTTGGAGAGCAGATGGTCTTGACTTATGCATTCAGAATGCCCTGCCCAGTGGGGGGGGGGGTCTCTGGGGGCCACATGCGTTTGACAGCTCATTCAATCAATTCATTTTTATTCATATGTATGTCTTTTTTTTTTGCATGGGTATAAACATAGTCATAAGCCATCGGCGTGGCCTGAGACACATGAGTCGCTTTGGGGCTTCTACATCATGTCCGGAGCCGTGGGAGATGGTTTTGGCATTTATCATTGTCACATTATTCCAGCTCAATCTATCGTCCACACACATGACATCACGGCTGTAGATATGCGGTGAACCCGAAGGGGATCGTAGAGTGTGAACGGATGCCGCCCTTCTCTTTGGCGGGGGGTGTTTCCCCGCAGTCCATGTTTCTCAAAAAGGTAGGACAGCTTTGATTGGAAGAATGCATTTCTTAACCTTTTAACAATCCATGGATGGAATATTAGATTTGTTTGGAGGAGCTGGGCATGCTGTAGTTATGGATGCTTAGAATTTCTATTTTGCCTATTGCCATACAGGTACTATCTTCATTAATGTTTTTTACAATTAAAGAACAGCTTTTATCTCGGAGCACAGTAATCTCGTATTTATTCAGCCATGAATAATGATGGAAGATGTTTTCCAGGCTAAATTTTCTCCTACGTTTTACAGTTAGATCCTACAATATAGTACGACTTATTTATAGTACAACAAGGTATATTCAAAGGAATAATGTCTTACCAATGGTTAAACATTAAAAAATACGCAGACACAATTCCAGTACGTTTCTTTGTTTATAGTACTTGATGGTTATACTTTCCTCTTTCTCCATAACGAGTTTATTTTTAGAAGGGAAATAGCTCATGACTCATATGGATGCGCAGAATATATGTGAATTTATTTGATAAACGGATTTGCGCAAATACCCGTGACCCTGGATTAGAGGGTGGGGCTGATTGGCCAGATGGATGGATTTGCAAAGATCAATGGGATATAAATCAACCCACCTTTTTTTTTAGAACGGTGTTTCCCAATCCGGTCCTCGGGGACCCTCAGCCAGTCCACGTTTTTGCTCCCTCACTGCTAGTTGCAAAAACCTTTACCGGCTGTGTGTCCCCATGGACCGGATTGGGAAATAATGACCTAGAACTGTGCTCCTTCTAATCCTACTGTCCGGCGTGATATTCGGTACTTATTTCTGACCCACAGCTTCGCTTAATAGGTGGGAAATACCAACCACTGATATCTTCCCTATTTCTCTTTGTTAAGCTGGACTTTGGCTTTCTCTCTGTTTTTATAAGATATCGTTACCTTTCGTCATCCTACTCCTGGGTCTTGTCTGGGCACCAGCATTCATTTTAAAATTGTTCTTTTTTTTTTTATCAGGCCTGGAAAACACTTTTTTTTTTTTCCTTACTCTTAAAGGAACTATGAAATCATACGTTTTCAAGGACACTCCTGCTATCTGCCCTTACACTGGATTTAATACCAGAAGCCAAGGAGAATTCAGCAGCCAGAATAATACAAATAATAATGCAAAAAGTGCCATAGCAAAGCCCTGAGATGACAATTCAATTAATCCATTTTCTTTGCTGATGTACTTAATGACAGCATAAAACATCTACACATGTATGTAATCACTTAGTACTGTTTCAAATTTGAGGCCACAACAGCTATTGTTCTATGGGTTCTGGAACCTGCGGCTTTTATTTGCTTCTTTAATCACTCCGGTGACCGCTGGGCCCGGCCTGAAGCTGGCCGGCCTTCGGCAGAACCGTCCAGAGCCGTATCGGATCGTTCAGCTCTGCAGGATACTGAAGCACCCTCCGGACCAGCAGCAGGAACAAGACGGCCGCCTCGTCTGAGGTCGAGCGGTTTAGGTTTATGTGCCATCGGATGCGAGGAAAGGTGCTGTGAACCGGCGCTCCCCGAGCGTTGGCGTGCTCCGACGGGGGGGGGAGGTGCCTGAATACGCTGGCATGAGTCACCGTGCCTCCCGCTCCTCTCTGACTACACTTTTGTGCCAGCGTGACCCTGGGTCCCCCACAATGGTGTCGTGCTCCAATTATACTGCAGGCCAGAGTGAGCCTCCGCGGCGCCCCCTACAGACGCCCCCTACGCTTCCAGTGTGACCGAGTCTACAGACCTGCGCTCTTTGACATTAGCCTGGATACATCTCCGGGGTGAAGTGGTTTTGTTTTTTTTTTTTTATTAGTTGTGCGGCGTCTGAGCACTTGCGCTGCATCTTTCGAAGGCACGATGTTGTGTAAACAGTGGCGGGAACGGCTCCATTCCGCATGGCGCGCAGAAGCGCAGCGATGAGTCACCGGCAAATGTTTATCCGGGAGGGAGGTGGAAACCAAACCGAGCATCTTGAGAATGAATGAAGGAGTGGACGCGGATGCCTGTGTCGAGGGACGGAACCAGGTAGCAGTGCTGATCTGGGGTCAGCTGGGTTCCGGGGGCTGCTCTGTGTCACCGATGGGGATTCCGTTGGCTGGGTGGAGCCACTCGCCACCAGCAGAGTCTCTGTGAACCCTCTGTTTCTGCTAGTTGTCATTATGAAGGTTGTTTCTTTGCAGATTAAGGTGTGTGTGGGCGGGGGGGGGGGATGCAGGTGGCGGGTAGTGCCCTTTCTGACATCCCGTGACACTGCACTCGCCGGCTTAGAGCTTAACCGCCTTTCGGGGGCAGAATATGTCAATGCCAACATCGGAAAAATGGCTGTGACAGCCCCCCCC
>JAODLC010000124.1:955421-988434 GCA_026781145.1 Hippopotamyrus pictus | reverse complement strand
CCAGAGAGTAAAGGCAGCTAACAGAGGAGCCAGCAGGGGCACCAGAGAGTAAAGGCAGCTAACAGAGGAGCCAGCAGCGACGTGGCTACAGGTGGGCATACTCAAACCAATCATCTGCTCACCCAATAGAGATGGACCAAATTTAACCAATCAGTAGTGATTTAATTGAATCGCTAAATTATAAGTGAATAAATCCTTTTAATTTCCATGTACATGTACAATTTTAGCTGGTGGCATTAGTATAGAAAGGAACCATAATATTAAGACAAATAAATATACAAAATAGTAAATGTAATAGATAGAGATACAGAGAATAAGAAAACGTGCTATTAAAATTGAACGAATTATTAAACTGCTAATTACTAAAATCGCCACCCACGGTTTGACGACTTTTACCTTCACCAACCACCCCAATTTGAACCTTGGTGCCCATCCAACATACCCAAAAGCCCATCCTGGTTATGCCGCTGGAAGCTGCCACCCAATCAGATGCCAAGGCAGTTAGCATCGCTCCTGGCAACACGTCGTGCTGCACAGGTGGTCAACGTGAGTGCTTAGCAACTGCTCCAGTGCCCCCCTCCCCCACACACACATCAAGCGAAAGCAAATAAGACAAATGTGTCCATTAGTGAGGACTGTGACAGATGCGGGTGCTGATATGAATTAATCGCTTACGGTCGTTTTCCTAACTCTCATTAATTCCCCCCATGGGAAAGCAGGAGACTATTTTAAGTGAGCTATTTATTAATGTAATTACTTGTTGTTGAAATTTACGCACCTCGGGCAGTGGTCCTACCCCTACCCCACACGCAAACTTCCCAGCATGCCGAGGGCTAGCGAAATCACAGTGAAGAGCCATCACCGCTGATGTGTTCAGCCACGAGGCGGTTGCCACGGCGATGGAATCATCTAAGAATTGCGTGACAAAGGGCTTAGTTTCCTTTAACATTCTTTGAGCCTCTTATCAGTTTTGGCAAGTTTGTTATAACTTATCGCCATTTCCCAGTTCTTGTCCGCCAAGTCTGTGCCTCAGCACCACCCAACCCCCCCAAGTAAAAGAAAAGCACATTATAGCCACCGTTATCTCACATATTATGCTTCGAGAAGATTTCTGTCTTCCACGTTGGCAGATTTCTAAATCATTTTGACACCCTTGTGTTTGTGAAACTCACTTCATGCGTTGTGTACGTACAAACACAGCCACGGCCTGTTTCCCGGGTTGACCATGTCACGGGTGCATTTGTCTCTCTTACAGATGAATAATGACAATCCTCAGGCCACTTTCCTGAAATGAACTAGGTGTCTCATCTAAATGTGGGTCTCGTTTAACATTCATCAGACTCCAGTATCAATATCAAAACTTGTGAGTCTGAGACCTTGCATCCTTTTTCAAAACGAACCACCCCCTATCTGAAATTTCCATTTTTCAATCTTCCAGCCTTGGCACAGGTTGTTAGCCATTAACAAAGCCTTTAACATGACCGCCAGGTCGTTTTAGGACGGTCTAAGTGGCACCCAATGTATCGTAAGAAATGTATTTTAACTAAAGCGATTTAAATGCTTCTTGCTTCCCCCCTCAAAAGGTTTTGGTACAGCCCACCTGCCCCCCTCAAAAGATTTTGGTACAGCCCATCTGCCCCCCTCAAAAGATTTTGGTACAGCCCACCTGCCCCCCAAAAGGGTTTGGTACAGCCGACTGCCTACTACTTAAGATGCACAGACCAAAAGAACATCTGACATCCGTTCGACTGCACACTACCCAATTCTCTGCCTACGTCGCAATTTGAGTTGCAGTTGAAATTTCCTTGGCACCTCGACGCGTTGTCTTAATCGCTCTTTACAAACACGCTCTCTGCCCCCAGTCCCCCTCCCCTGTCGCCTCGTATTTGCATGCATTATTCGAGGTCCTCATCTTGGCAGCAAGTCTGCATTGCTGTTGTACTCTCCTGTGAGCTCATCCATATTCCTGTCTTTCTCTGCGAAGGTATCATACCCCAAATAATGTATTTCCTCATTCGGGAGGAGAAACTGAGCTTGCTTGCACTTTAAGCAAAAATGAAGTTTTGGAAGGGAAGTTTAAGACCCCCCCCCCCTCATCTAAGGCCTCTCTCATCAAACCTAAGCATAGAGTATAAAAAGCTCCACAGACCATGTTGGGCTTGCGTCAGATGTTTACAACATTCTACTTTCATCCCATCCTTGCTTCCATTTCTCGGTTTATGATATCCTGGGGGGGGAATCAACAATCTCTGTTGGATGAGTGTGGCGTGGTTCCCTCCGGCTGAAGGTATTGCAGAGCATTATTACAACCATTTCCCTACCGAATCACTTCCCACAGGTCGGCCCAGGTCTCCAGCAGACGGTCTTCCAGACTGGATCTGAACCATCGGTCCTCCTTTGCCGTCGCTTGACATTTCGTCGCACAGCACTTCGATGGCCTTAGTGAACTTGGTGTGGAAATTAGGGATTGCTTATGTCATCGCATGCATCCTGACCAGGGTTGATTCTAGCATTTTTGTTGTAGAAGCATGAGGGGAAAAAAATCATACAAATGAGCCAACCTTGTTAGTAACCAATGATATGTTTCGAATTGGTGAGTGACGCAGGAGAGGGCACGCTGACGGCCAATCAGCTTTTAGGTGGGACCGGATGCCCCGCCCCGATGTCCTCTGGTGGATGCTAGGAGTAAGGATACAGAAGGTGGCCCATGTCGACCAGAGCCCACAGAGCCCAGCTCATGGACAAACAGGAAGCGGCCACTTGGTCGATCGTGGAAAAGAGTATCTGCCTGTCTCCTTATGTGGCTATGCATACTGCAGTGATTTCAAAGGCTGTGTCGGCACGGTAGTCAGGTAAAAAAAAAAAAAGTAGAGACCTCGCTTTTAAAGCATTAACCTTCATTTTTCACTGCTGGAGCCAGAGTCTGAGCAAGAGGAGTCAGGCGCAAGTTTAGGAAAAAAAATAAATGTTGCATCCTTCGCGACTCATTTTGTTCTGAAAGTGTCTGAAGGCCAAACACACCTCATTTTATATAAAGTATTTGGAAGCTTTTGCTTTATCTACGGTTCTTTACTTGTAGCTGGAACAGGCAGGAGCTGTTTAGAGAATTTGAAGTTTTTTGGGTTGAAAGACTGATCGCTACATTTATTTATGGCGTCGTTTGTAAATGCTGTTTTCTTATTGGTCCAGAGGTGTCACATGGGTGTCGATTATTTTCCTGTAACCGCACAGGTAGTTCTGGCAGGTTGCTCTATATTAATGTGCTTTAACGTTTTATTAAACATGTTCATATAAAAACCTGTGTGAATTTTTACTCTTAGATAAACCCTCGTTCTTATTAGCATTAGCATTAGCATAATTTTCCTTGGTTTTCAGAACAAAGCACCCGTCTATTGACGGTTTCTATAGCAACTTATCAGACTTACCCCTTCCAGTGAGCAACCTGACCAGGTGTTCTATCCTTATAAGGACTATATTTTTAATAGCATGCGGGAACATTATTATCCCCTATGTACTTAGCAGACACATTTTTCCAAAGCAGAGTCAGAGGGTTAAGAGCCTTTGCTCAGGGGCCCAATGGTGACATAGCTCTTCAGAGTCTGTGCCACCTACCACGACTGCTATTGTTCCAGAGCTGTTTTTAGAAAGTCTTGGGTGGGCATTTGGGTTATTTGGATAGACAGCAATAAAAATGTTGCTTTTCTTAAATATGGTATGTAAACAAGGGTGTAGTTTAATTTTGAGGTGGGGGGGGGGGGCACAAAAGTAATGCAGTTATAGAATCCAATTATGAAGGGGGGGTCCAAGGCCATTTCCCCATGAAAAAGAAAAAAGTAATTAAACTCTGTACGATTTAGATTTTATGGTGAGCATTTGTCTGATGAACTAGAGAGAAGAAGGGGTGAGCAGACCTGGATCTTCAGTACTCTACAGTAGAACAGATCGCACAGGGTCAGCGTGCAAAATGTGCAATCTCAAACTGTATAAGGCAACTAATATTTTATAAGAGCCAGATAAAAGAATGAACAAGAATCAAAGGTAATAGTTAATTGGATTTCTGAGAGCAGCTGGCTACAAACAGGTTTTTGCAGTTCAGTTAATCGCGTCTGTACTGCATGTGTGAAGAAGTATTGCGGTTTGGTGATAATGTAAAGGAGCTGATTAGGACCACCCACATCTTCAAAGTAACCAACAGGAAAGCAGTGCGTTTTTTGATGGCCAATGATAAAATTACAGAAAAATATGAGCGCTCAGACTAATAGCTATAATGGTTTTCATTGGACAGACAGATGATTTTTCTGGTTGGGCCACGTCCATCCATAGACACGCCCCCTATATTAGGTTCCTGGGTGGTAAGACGGTTCAGAGGGTAGTGCTGTTGCTTTCCATTGCTGGGATCACTGGTTTGAAACTGGTTGTGGTGGGATTTGCATATATTCATATGATGTATATAATATAACCTATTTTCCCTGCTTCAAGAGAATGTGATTTGGTGACCATAGCTTTGCCTTTACAGTGCAGATTCCTGACCATTCTTGATTGGACCGGCTGAGGGTTCAAAGGACACTATTATTCACTTCTTAACCGGATAACACGTCTTGAAACTTGTAAAGGCCCTTTAGATCAAGGAGCAATGAGAATCAATTTTGATAGGCAGTGATGTTAACACGTGAAATCAATGTGGGGCTCTAGACGGAGAGCCCTGCTGAGTGTATTTACATCGCGATCGGAGTTGCGGGCAGGATGTTACCGCTGTGAAATGCAAACATCTTCCTCGGCGTGGTCTGAAATACGAGGGGGGAAGAAGCATTCTTCTCGCTTCTGCTTCGAGGCTGGAGGAGACACATGACTGATCCAGCTGTCGAGATGATTAAGCTGGAAACGCCGCGATAACCGCAAACACAATTACTGTCCCAGCACACCCCTGCTGATGTGGTCGGTGGCTGAATCGGGGGGATTTAAAGGGATCGTAGCTCTAGTTGAGACGATTAAGTGGTAGATCTCCAAGGTTCTTCTGCGAAATTCTCCCATCAGGTTCTGTTGGACCCTAGAGCAAGGCTATGAAAACTGCGAAATTACTGCGATTACTGTACAATAACTTTCCAAAATAATGCACATCTGTTTATTTATATTTGCATAGAATGTTTTTTTTTTTTTTTTAATGCATACTTTTTATGCTATAATGACTATAGATACATGCACATGCTAGGGACTGCTATACAAATTTCGTTGTGCAAGAAAATGTGCAATGACAGTCATTCTATTCTATCCCGAACTGCTTTGGGTAAATAACAACGGCCCCCTGTAATGCTGTCCATGCCTTGTCATGCCCTGGTCACGGGTTGTCCATGCTGTTGTGCATCTGTGGATCTGAGTAGTAAGTGAGCACGTTTAGCTATAAACAACAGCAGCGCGAGGCTGTACTGATATCGAGTACCTAACCTATGATTATGGTCATCATGACTCGCGGTAATGGGTGCCGCAAATCACGCACTGCACTCCACCTCGATAACACTGCGTCTCCTTAATGTCCCGTATCGTTAGCCCGATTAATGCGGGCGAAATTTATAGCAATTATAATCTAAGCCACAGCCAAATGATAGCAAATTATATTCAACTGCTTTTGCACTCTTGATTGCTATAAAAAATTGATACACCAATAAAATGTTTCTCTGGGAGCAATCTTCTGTAAAAATACAGCACTTTTATAATTTAGGAATAGCTCCAGTCAGCTTTTTATTTGCCAGTCCAATAGTTAGTATCTTTATTATTAATTAATGGTTTTCTCATTTATTTTTCTGAACCGCGAACACAGATCCATGTGGTTTATTTATAATGCAATATATGGTGTATTTTTGAAGATGAACAGCTTTTTCTCAGGGTATCTCAATACAGACCTGACTGTTGTGCAATGAGCAAAGTGTTTAAGCTATAAAGCTTGACAGGGTACAAGGACACAGTGGCTCGGTGTGGCTACCTTTACGCTGCATTCACTCGTGATGAGAGCGGCGCACTCACTTGCCACCCCCACCTGTATTGAACATTTGTGTTTATTTCTCTCTTCCTCAAGAGAAACGATTGTAGCGTTATTGTCCTCCGAATCCGTTCGGGGAGTTTTCAAGTTAAAAGCAATAGTTAGCTAAGAGAAGATGTGACTCGCTGGCCTTGAGCTGATCGACCTTGGCTCCAGGGGATGAATACGGGCTTCTCTCATCCCTCACGTTAACAGGTGTTGTGTCCATTTACCATGAACGGCTGATGTCCCGGTAACCGCCTTTCCATTACGCGTTATGATAGGTTGACCACCTTCGATGACGCTTTGGCAGGACAGCTCACAATAGGACAGCCCGTTCATGTTTGTCGATGATGCTTTTTTTTTTTTTTTTAAATAATTTTCCCATTAAAAATCTACTGCCAAAAATGAATACTGGCAAATATGCCACAGGCATTTTCAGACTAGGGCTGGGTATTGGCACAGATGCCCTGATTTAATCTGATTCTGATTCACAAGCTAATGATTCAGTTCAGTCTGATTCGTTTGGATTCCAATTCAGTCTAAAATACTATATAGCAGCTTTCTATATTAAAAGCTCTAAAAGAAGCACAAATATACAAATGCAAAGTCATTGGAAACAAATTGTGAAACACTAAAGAAAGGCCAAATTAGTTTTTTAATAGATCCTTAAAAACAAAATCAACCTGTGACTTTCAAAGCACAAAGAATGACTTCTGACTGAAAAGAATACCTGAAAATACAAATGGGTAAGTCTAAAACGTTCTATCTAACCGTCCATCCATCCATGAGAGGGAACTTCAGCTTGTTTTATACTGTTGCAGTTCCCATTTGCAGCTCAAAACTTGCTCACTTGCATTTTTCACCCCTTTTCACCACAACTTTACACAATTGTTTCACTGTAGTCCCAGAAGAAGATCCCACCTTCAAAGTAGAGCATTAAGCTCTTAAGTATCTTCAGGTCGCCAGTCCATATCTTTAACCTCTTTCCTTTATAGTCCGCTTTAAAGGCCAGCGTTTACTTCAGATTCGTTCGTTCATTCGTTCTGACATCTGCGCTCCTACCTCCACTTTCCATCGGCGGTTTCCGTGTGGCGAGGTGCAGCCTGACGGATGCATGTCTCACTTGACGTGTTTCCAAAGCCCCGACCTCCACTGCCCACACACACCGGCTGTCGCTTTTTCCAGGATGTATGACTTTCAC
Organism: Hippopotamyrus pictus; assembly: GCA_026781145.1. Lineage (NCBI taxonomy): Eukaryota > Metazoa > Chordata > Actinopteri > Osteoglossiformes > Mormyridae > Hippopotamyrus > Hippopotamyrus pictus. Next base: position 981,217 of record JAODLC010000124.1, on the reverse strand, counting down.
CGCCGAATGTGACCCCAACTCTTCTTTGCTGGCAGAACTCACCCAAATCTGGTTTCACTCCGCGTTTTTTCTGGACTCCGATCATCTTTCTGTACCGAGCCAGTCTGCTGTGTATTCCCCTGGTGATTATATGGGATTACATTGAATTACTGTGTCATGTAGTTTTACAATCGACCCTCCAACATTGCGAGGGTTAGGGGCGCAGGACCCGGGAGATCTGGAAAAAACGCATTTTTGGTCTCATTGACGAGGGGCGACTCTATATGTATGTGCTCAGACAATCTCGCTGTATATAGACACGGTGGGTGTTTCTCAGTATTGGGTACTTGACCATACATGTGTTCTCGTGTGACCTGTTTTACGTCGTCTTCCAGCTTCGAAGACCAATTCCAATACTGAAGAACTTAAGTACTGAGGATGGTAAAAATCCCCAGATGCTGGTTTTACCCCGACCCAAATATCAAGGACACATGGGTGGCATCCTAGCCGAACGAGACCAATCCCACGATTCACTGCACGCCAAGTTCGTTCTTGGAAGGCAAGTTAGCAAGACCACAAATACGATCTTTGCCTTCTTGGAATCCCCATGGAATCCATATCCTTAAACAGGTCACATGTGATCTTGGGGGGGGGGGGCTTTTTGGGAGGGGGCTTTCTGCATTGTGGGTAATTAAGAACTTTTGGAGGAGTGGCATCATCTGCGGTACTCTGACTATGCTTACCACCATCACACATCGTCTTCCCTTTGGTCAGTAGAATGGAAAGCACCTGTGGGTTCGAAAAAAGCATACAAGATGTTTTTCAGCATTTTAATCAAAGGGCTCCCAATCAGGAACAAGATGAAAGCACATGTTAGCCAATAAACAGCCAGAAGGGGGAGGGAGTTGCCCACTGTAGTCCATAATGGGTATCATGATTCACTTTCATGATTTTTGTTGTTTTATCCTGAGAGATCAAAGACGGAGTGACCGTACATTGGCCAGGAGCGTGACTCATTCCCTTTTTCCGAGCACTCCTTGTGTGGCACGCCTACAGCCCTATGTGATTTGGATGGGTGCAGGAGCTGACTGGGATTTTGACAAGCTGTCCTGATCATCAGTGCTTTCCCAGCATCCCCAGCGGGGCTCGGGGGGGGGAGAATACCAGTTCCTCAGCCCCTGAGAACGTGCTATGTAACATTAAAAGGTCATCACTTAAAAACAAACAAACAACTCTACCTCCACCCTGTGATTTCTAACAGCTGCTAACATCCTGATATGTACATTTTAAATAAAGGAACACCAAAAATCTATATAATACCACATAATATTTTATTATACACACACACACACACGTGTGTCGGCGTACCTATCTAAATGGGGACTTTCCATTCATTTCTATGGGAATACCCCAATCTAAATCACGATACCCTTAACCGCCACCCAGCCCTAAGTTCTTATTAATACCCTTTAATTCAGAGTGAGATGTTGGTCAGGCTGGTGTCCCAATACTTTTGCTCTTATAGTGTATATAGCGTTAGCTGCTCCTTCCTTCAGTGTGCTAATGGCCATGACTTCTTTACTTATACATGATATTATAGGTCTGTTACATAATCAAGCTTGCTTCTGCACTTGACTTGGGGCATCAGTATGGTGGATGGGGATGGCGTCCTTCTGGAATGTGCCTGACGTGAATCCTCTGCAGGAGCTTGTCACGGAAGCGCTGCAAAGCTGCCGTTGAGCCTCCTCAAATCTGCGACTGCTTTCTTGTACTCCTGTTTTGTTTGTGGCCGTCGCTCAAACCCATTGCCGCTCGACAGTCTCTTCTAAACTGTGACAGATTTAACCAGTCGATTATGTTCGGTCTAACATCCTATATATATACGTGGTATTTACATATTTTTGTTAGAAGCATCTAGCACGTGGAATTGGGCAGTGCGCGGACGTGTCCATGCACGGTCACTGCATGTGCGTTTGTCTAGACCCTCACTGGGCCCCGTGTGGACCATCGGATTATGTTGTCGTCACCCGGTTCTCGCTATTCTCGCCGCCATCGGAAGTGACAGACTTATCCCGGTAGGATGGCCGCAGCTGGAATACAACCCGGATGGTGGGAGGGGAAGTGTCACCAGAGTGTCACCGCATGGAAGGAAGCAGGCTGTTGGTCCGCTGCCGGAATTATGTGTCGCGCCCAGGGGGTGGGGGGGGGCCTCGCACATCGTCAGGCCAGGTTCTCCGCTAATCAGAGTGGCGCGAACGCAGGAAACACAGGCAGAAGGAGCGCGATTCTAATTAATAGCAGATCTGGACTGTCATGCCTTCCAGCTTAATGAGCGCTAATGAGGCAAAATAAAATATCAAAGGTGCCGTAATAAATAAAACTGGAACCCCCCCCACCCGTTAGCATTTGGGATGTTCATGGCTCCGAATCAGTCCCGAGGTGTTTTGATCTCAACACTCAAGGGGATTGTGGGAGTTTCACGAGGCCTTCCCTTAGGCAGGAGTTGCCTTACCTGGGCCAAGGGCCTCTGTCATTCCTTCAGGTGCCGGCCACTGTGTCTGGGCTGGAATTTGTCGGAAGCATAAGCGGCAAGATGTCACCCCCCCCCACCGATATGGTGGCTATTGGGTTTCAGCCAAGTCCAGAAAGTCGCTGCTGAGACTTCCGCCAATCCCGCTGGCTTTCACAGACCGTTTCCATCTCCCTGTAGAGGAAGCGCATCTCCAAGGTGTCACCTGGAGGTTTCATGCATTAAACATCTGCGTGAGCGTCTTTCACAAAGCACCAAACATCTTGGCAGTGAAACATCTGTTCTTATGACAGCCAAGGTTTTCGAGGAAGACACTCGTACTCAAAACGTAATCGACTAGAGAGGGATCTCCAAAGTGTGTTTAATAGATGTAAGTCATTCTTTTGTTTTATAATATTAATTATCTCTTGCTCCATAAAAATACAAGTTGGCATTACATTATCTCAAATAAAAAAAGAACGAAAAACAGCATTCCCAGTCAAAAATCCCCAAAATCTTCCCTACTTTAATTAACAGACGTTAGTATAATACTATAAACACTCTTTTCATGCACAAAAAGACACTTCAAAATCATTATTTTAAGAAGAACGTGTTGTTTGTGATCTGTTGTAATATCAGGCAAGTGCCAAAGTCTGTTATCTAGGTGGACGTCTCACGTTCATTTACATAAACTCATTTCATGGTGTTAAACAAAAATGTCAAATAAAAGTCGAATCGAAACATCCAAGATGAAGCTCAGTCTCAAATGAGAGGGATCACGCCAAGTGATGATGACCTGCGCCTGTTGTGCATTCTTCATTTTGTTACCTGTTGTTTTTTTCCTTCCACGCCGAGGTATTTTGTTATGTTTCAGCCATACGAGCTGAAGTCATCCAAGGGGCCCACTGGAGATAAGCGGCGGATATAGGAAACAGAGACAGCATCTAAGGGAGACCTGTTCCTTTGGTGTCACACGGCACCGCATTCTGTGCTCGTCACACTGGAAGTTCACAACCAGTTTTGTATGCGCTCTGTATAATTCAGCAGCAACTCCTCCGAAACTCCCTCAGAATACTCCCTCGAGTTCAAAACAGCTGCAAATTCGCACTATGCCAATGATAACCTGTCGCTGGAAGAACTTTAGCTAACACCCACTAACAGATAGAGGCAAGCGGACTAGGATTCAATGTCAGAGTTTCACATAGAGATATATACAATATATAGCAGGGGGAATGGTTTGAAGCTGGTGAGATTTGCAAAAGGAAATGTGCAAGATCCTGAATCATTTTGGAGTGATACCCTTCGATAGACCATTAGCACAGAGTTTCTGGGATTCAATAGCGGACTGACCCCACGCTCAGTATAAAGTATTTAGTACTGTTTACTGGTGTATTAGTATATTCATTTTCAAAGACTAATTCATTCTCATTCAAGGCCATCTGTGAATTTGAAAGGAGGCCTTTTGTATTAGCGGTAGCTGAAGACGTAACACTAATTACCCCCCCTCCCCATTATTCTTTCTGGGTTTTGAGCTTTCAGTTTAGATTTGTTTGTATAGTTTGTAATGAGGGCACACGGGGTGCATTGATGCACATTGAGTTTTGTTTGATGGCTACAGTATATCATATGATGAGATGACATCACAAACGAGCCTGTTCCCTGGGAGACGGACATGCCACATCCTGCTTGATTTCCCCAGAAAGCTCTTACGCTCCCATACTCTCACATAAAAGCCCCTCACAAGTTCGATGGGGGGGGATATTCAGCCCAGGGACGCTGGTAAGTGTCCCTGTGACTTCATTATGGATGGGCATGTCACCTGTCCTTTAAGGCTTCTCACAGCAATGCACACGCCAAGCTAATCAATGGCAGGGCTAACAGATGCGGCCTTCACTCAACCCTTATACGAGCACATAGACTCGACTCTGTTAATAAAGTTGCTTACTCATTTTCATGATCTCAGCCTGCAAGCCACCTTTGAAAGCCATAATAGTCACCCTTTGTCAGGGTCAGCTCCTGTCCCACTCTGTGTCACTTCCCCATTTGGCCAGCAGGTGCTGCTGGTCATCCCGTCCCTCCTGTTGACAGCCTGTTTTTTCCCCTGCTGCCTGTCAGCCACATGGCTCAACTCTTTCAGCATGCGGTTGTTTGTGAACCCCTGTTTCTTGTGTTCGAATTCCACCTCCTCTGTTGTATTTTGTTCCTAGTGTTTCTTTTGTATCTCTTTAGTCCTGTGATTTTGTATTCAGTTTTGGTTTCTCGCTTTTGAGCCTTAGTTTTGTTTTATTGGTTTTTGTTATTCCCAGTGTTCGATTCTGTTTTCCCTGTTTCTTGGTTAGTTCTTTACCTGCCTGTCAGTCCGTACCGGGTAACCCTAATCCTTTTGTTGTTTAGCCTTAGTTATCCCTTTTCAGTTTCGACCCCTTGTGGTCTGGTTTTGTTTTGTAGTGTTTCCCTGTATTTAGTTCTGTTAATTAAACCCTTGTTTCCCCCTGAGCCACATGTGGGTCGTCCACCTCCTATCTGCCTGTATCGTGCCTCGGCCTCACACCAAACCCGTTAACTTAACACCCTTAACCTTTTCTACACTCTAAATCATAAGGCCCTCAAATCAGCCATTTTGGACTGTTATATTACACACTTACATATTTTTTTTCCCAGCCATAAAGAAACCCTGGTTATAATGGCTCGTGATAATGGATTTATCTCTGACTGATCTCCAACCCAGCTTTCAGCTTGGTGGAGAAAATCTGTGTTGTGTCATTTCCGGAAGCTCTTGACACAAGAACGGGGGAGATATTTTTAACGTGCAAACACCTTATTGTATAAGCAGGCTGCAATTCATGCTAGGCTAATGCTATGTAGAGTCACATGGCTGAATATGTTTTTGGTGAATTCCTCATTTCACTGAATAGGTATGCAGATGATGCTCGTGCTTGTTTTTGTATCTTATTATTGAAATTGTGCCTGTTTTTAAATCTGATAGACAAAAGCCTTTTTCAGAAAAGTGCTCTGACACTTAACAAGAGGCTTCGCAGCTCTTCGAATTAAATTGTTGGTGAGTTGTTAGCTTCCCAGATAATGGCACAATCACTGTCAGGACTGATGTCTGCTCGACTGAAATCGTCTTGCCTCAATCCGAGTTCCTCGTCCCACGTCTCCTCAGCAGGCAGGATGTAGCTCTGGGAGCTTGAACAGCGTGCGTCAGCCGTCATAATGTTGTGGCACCTTCCTGAGTCGGTGTCAGTGGTGCTGTCCAATCAGATTCTTCCTTACGGTACCAATTTGTTCGTATAGGCATGCATATTGTGAGTGTATAATATTGTTTATATCTACAATCTAGCAATATTCTCATACCTGCGAAAGTATGGAAATAGATGAAGACAATTCACTCCTTTTCGGGAATAGTTTTGAGCACTGAGAATTTTTGGTTGCGGGGATTTATGAATTTGATTTGTACAGAGGATTTCTATAAGTTTGAAGTATCTGTTGGTTCAATTTATATGGTAATTCTGTAAAGATCTTTCAGTTTTTTTATTTGGTAGATGTGGAATGTCATGTCATCCTGCGTGGGTCTATGCCATACGCATCCTTTTCATGAAGGAAATCATTTCACTCTGTCTTGACCACAAAAAAATCATTTATTTGCTTTCCTTTTGATTTCTGAAATAATGCGTGTCCATGAGCACATGGAGGAAATGACAAGGCTATCATTTTACAGGATCCCCATTAATGCCGGTTGGATCTGCACTAAACAGATGAAGATCTGTTTAGTGTCCACAGCGTTTCGTTCTTTTACTTTTTCTCCTAAGAGCTTCTTAGTATTTAGTATTTTGGTGCGTACATTATAGGTAGCTATATTCCCAACAAAACATATATTTATATTAGTGCTGTCAAACGATTAAAATTTTTAATCAGATTAATCACAGGGTTGCTGTGGATTAATTTCGATTAATCATGATTAAATATCATTCATTTTTAATCTATATTAATCACATCTCATTTTGCATGAGCAAACAGACTCAAGAAAAAAGGGAATATATATGCACTTAACATGTTTATTGAACATCCTGAACACGAGTTGGATGCATTCCATCTGCCACAGAATTGCAATACCATGGACTCATATCAAAAAGCAAGATTTTTTGCTTAGCCGGACAACTTGTCGGATTTGAGGTACCTCAGTTTAAATGGTCTTTATCTTAGTTCATTTACAATTAGCCCGAAGTACTGTAAATCCGACAAATAATCCGACTAATCATGGAATCCAATTCTAGCCCAATTAATTGCCATTGTTAGCAGTATCAGTTGATAACACATTACGCACGGTGCTTTATGTATAAAACTCCGTAGCAACACGTCCACAGATAAGTTGGATGGTATAGTGTGTGCGACCAATTTAATGAGTCACAAATGAGAAGTAGTGCTTAAACAGTATAAAACTACAACTTTCCCTTCTGTTGATAAAGGGCACAGCCATCTTGGATTCTGAACTTGGGATTTTCTGTGTTGCTCCAAGATATTTCTCGGATCTCAGAGAAACGGGAGCGCGCATGTTGTCACTTCTGGCTTCAAAACTCGGAATCCAACTCAGAATACGAATTCCGAGGGCAAATGGAACACACCAAAACTGGTGTGACAGAGACATTTCGGGGATTTTGAGTCATTCTGTGCTGCAGATGGGTTAATTGCGTTAAAATTTTTAATCAGATTAATCATGATGATGGATTAATCCACGTTAACCCGTTAATTTTGACAGCCCTAATTTATATATATAACACATCCTGGGTTGGACTGGACCTTCTAGAGAGGAGAACATCTACCCATAAGGGAAATAGGAGAAGACCTTGTCTGTGGTTTGTTTCGCAGTTGCTAAATATATTACGTTTTCTTTGTAGCTAGAGAGACTTACAAACTGACAAACCATGACAGCACATGTGTAATAATTGTAAACGGCCAGATGACAGTTCAGTAACAGTGGTAATATCTCAATGAGAATGTGAGTGTTGACCTCAATGCCACCCGGTCATAATGTGCTGTGTTTCCCTGCTCTTGGAACGCAGAGACAGCCTGGACAGGACGTATTCCTCCGTGTTCCGGCCTCGTTAAGCCCCGTCGCTCACCTCGCACACATGAAGGGCTGTGCATAATCACACCCAGGGCAGAGTCACCGTCAGCCCTAATGAGATGTGTTCAGATCCTGCGGCTGTGCAGCGGGGGGGGAGAGAGACATTTTCCCCAATCCCGAAGTCGATCTCATCTCATTGAGGGCCTATTTCAGCACATCCTGGTCCATATTCATCCGGACCCTCCAAAGTCTCGCAAAGATTTATTTCCCATTTTCGGCTGTGTGTATTTTAAGACAATTATCCGCCGTCTGCATGGTTTGCATGGGAATATTTATATTGTGTAATTGAGCCGGAAGACTGGGCTCCAAGGAGATGTCTCTCTCAGATGCGTTCGCTGGGGGAATCGCATTAGCGCTGCACCGGAAAGTGCGGCTTATCATTCTTGGCTTGATTTCCCTGCTCCGCTTCCAGATGGGTCCCCAATTACAACGTGGCTCCGCTGGCGTCGCCTGTCACCACTCCGTCCGCCATAGTGCTCGGCGAGAACCTGAATCATTAATATTCTCCCGCCAGGGCAGGTAGATTGGGCTCCCCAGTCCCACGGATCCAGGACCTCATTTTGATGGGGTTCTTTATAAGCAGAACCTCCCCACTCTTGCATCAGCAGGAAGATAGTAGCATGGACAGGTCATTATTTACTCATTGGAGCCATTATCTGCTGTGATACCAACACATAAGCTACTCAGTTGCACAGACTCACTCCTATACTCCGGTGCATATTTTAGCCAATAATTTTTATTTATACAGCAGGCACCTCCATTCAAAGATTCAAAATTATAAGGAAGTAGGGTTGATGGGTCCCTAGAGCAATGTTTCCCAACCCAAGTCCTTAGGGAACCCCGGACAGTCCACGTTTTTGCTCCCTCCCAGCTCCCAGCCAATCAGGAATGCCAAATACCTGGTACAGGTGCACTGGGGGTTGAGAAGAACTTATGTCCCTCAGTTACAACAGCTACAGCAGGGCTCCAATTGGGACCAGCTAGTCAACAACACGTAAGCATTTTGCACAGGAAACTAAATGTTGTGTCTACGTTGTGGCTCATTGTGAAGTGAAACACTATCCAGATGTTCGTATATGACCTCGCTCTCTGTTCCGTTTCCGCATAAGCCGGATAGCATCACACTAAGAGCACATTAGCGCCCCCTGTGGGTAGAGGCAGGGTGTTTCCAAGCTTGAGAGTATTTGGCCCCATATGTTCATGCAGCATGCTGGCAGGAGATAGGGAATACTGGTTTTTTCAGAGACTGTTTATATATACAATATATTATTCCGCAGTAGAGCGACGGAGGCGTGTAAAGTGTAGCTTTGCCAGCTCACGTTTTAAAAACCAGCGCTGAGCCGTCTGAAATCCTTACACAACAAGTCAATAAATGCAAAATGTGGAGAAATAAACTCTCGATATTTGTACAATACTGCGCAAATGTTTGTTTAAGGCTCCTTACTTGGGTAGTAGGTGTATATCTGCTCAGGGAAATATATATATAATTTATCAGTAGAACACATGGAAATGAACACTAACCATTAAATATTTAATAACAATTTCTCCTGTTCACCAAAAAGTTTCTGATATCTTCTTGGATGGCTTCAGTTTGGTTACAGGTAGAGTTAAAAATAACATTAGACTGTCCAAGAGGGATGTAGAAAGAATCATTGCACTGGAGGCTAATAAAGGTTTCTTCCAATAGTTTAACTCCAAAAGAGCTCTAAAAGCTGAAATCACTAATTTGCAGGATAGTAAGGGCCTTATCATTGAAAATTAAATTGATAGAGTATATCAGTTTAATGATTATTTTTCACGGGTGTTCACAGTAAAGAACACGAGTAACTTACCACCAATTAGTACGAATACAGCGTCATCTATGACCCATATACGTATAACTGAGGCTGATGTGGTACTAAGCATGGGCATAAATCACGGGGGGATAGGGGGTTGTAGCCCCCCCAGTAAATCAGAACCAGGTAATACAACCCTCCCAATAATCATGTTTCCTCCATAATGGGTAGAGACCTCAACCCCCCCAGTGTTCCAGCCAAAGTTACGCCCTTGGTACTAAGCCTAGCTAAACTCAAAATAAATAAATTGCAGGGCCCTTGGATAAATAAATTTAAATTTAAATTTAAAGCTTAAGCTGACACAGCGGGGTGGGCAATCTTATCCGCAAAGGGCCGGTGTGTATGCAGGTTTTTCGCTGCAACTCCCTAATTAGATTACTAATTAGAGAAGTGATTGGCTGAAGAGTCCTCACACCTGGGTTTGAACAGCTGACCTACAGGTTATCCCAAAAACCTGCATACACACCGGCCCTTTGCGGATAAGATTGCCCACCCTCTGTGTGTGTGTGTGTGTGTGTGTAATATATATATATATATATATAGTGCTTGTACCTGTTCCTGGCCACAGGACTGCACCTTCCGATTCACCTGCACTCAGCAAAGCTCATTTTCCAATGCTGCGCATAAGAAGTAGATAGGATTTTATATATCTTACTCTCTCATATATGTTGAAATAGCTTGCTGCACTGCTGTTATCTTTAACATCACTCCTGAATACAGTGGAGGGGAAAAAGAAACCGTCTGAGGATTATTATCTGCTAAATATCATCACTAAGCAACTATTATACTTGCATTTCAGAACAGGGCAAATGTATCATGACTTTACTTGATTTGCTCTGAGCTCCGTGACTGTGCCCAGTGTTGAGGTTTTGTTGATTAGCTGTAGTGGAAGGGAAATGTTTCATTAAGGCAGCTGTAATTTTGTGGACTTTGCCTTCAGTGGGCCATAAATTCACCTGGACAGCCCATTATTAGATCTGAGCAGCAAAAGTCTCTCTAATTGTCATTCTGCGGGTACAGGCAGACTCTTGATATAATTATTTATTCACCCCAGACATTTATGAATCGTCAGGCGCAGAACAGAGCCAGCATAACAAATACTCTTTCAGTTAATACCTAGTCACTATTAGTGAGGGAGGGAAAGGCTAACACTTGCAAATCTGAAATAATTACAGATATTGTTTATTACAAATAACGGACAATTAATTTGGCAAACATAAAATAAAAGGTAATTAGCTAAGCCTGCATATCGAATAGATGTGTATAATTAAGGCTCAATGATAAATGGATATCTATTAAATTAGAAAGAGATTTAAGCAACGATGTGATATTACCCATTTGCCATACTGCTACTTTTACGTTGATGTTTTGGCATTGGAAATAAGATTAAGTCATGCACACCTGTTTGCTGAAGTGTTAGTGATTTATTTTATTTGTCTGAGAATAAATTTAATACCTGAGACCTGAATTCCGCTTTGCGGGTATGTGACTTTGATCCATCGCAGGGGTGCTGAGTTTTAATGAAAGGTTGCCAGTACTAGGACCCAGTCTGGCGTTTCTAAGCCGTCCTTTTGGCCACCCTGAGCATCTGCCAAATTTGGAGCAAGAACAGGAAAGAAGCAATTTTAAACACCTTGCGTCTTAAGCCGCAGGAAACAGGAACTGGGATCACTTCATTATTTAACTCGCACGTTTGCAATGCTAAGCACTAATGCTTAAAAGAAGCTCGTTAGAGCAGGGTTGCCAACTTTGGTCAATTTTTTCAATTCGAGAAAAGTCTGCACTTGCATTTACATGTACTGTATGTAACAGTGTTATTACCTTGTAAATAGTCTGTAGGGTTTGCGAACTACAATCCTTTTAATGTTGGTAATTTGAAGTTTATAATGGAATAACATAGATTTGCTGTAAGATTTCTTGCGCGAGTGTGAGAGTCTGAAAACGTGAGCGTCACGTCAGATGCGTGAGATCTAGCAACCCTGATACAGCTTCATTCTAGCTGCCTGCCTTCGGATGGGGGCTCTGTGTGGTGGCTGTGATATAAATTATCCGCCAGATGAAGATGAAACGCCTGAAAGTGAGAGTATGGATTTATGGGAAGTGTTTTGGCTAATTGCATTTATGAAAGTGTGACTCTTAACTTCGGCATCATTCAGCTTTCACATCGTTAAAAAGCATGATAAATGTCCCGATAAATGCATCCACCACATGTACCTGTGGTTAATGCATTGGTACAAAAAAACCCAGAAATAAATCAGTTCCATACAGAAAGGATCTAGTTTGTGGATTCGAGTTTAATGAATTGTGCTAGTGTGTCAGTGCTTGATGAAATAAAGTTGTTTTTAGAAGCCTTTACTTTACTGTAGTCTATGCTCTAACTACAGGGTCTTCTGTGTAATGTAGACTTGAAGTGCATTTTAAGTGCGTAGATTTAATCCTGATCCCAGACGGTAAAATGTTAGCTAGATGTTTATTGAAGATTATGAGGTCTTCCTGCAGTCACAGGGAGAGAGAGTGCCTGAGTGATAGCTGATAACATCTGTCCACAATGACCATCTCTGGCTTCCCCGGGTCCTGATGGGAGGCTGATGGTCGGGTTTGGTCAGTGGTGATAGTGAGTTTGGAAGTCTCCGTGGCCACAGAGAAGACTGAGTGGCTGCACAGAGTCAGTGACCTGCCCGGATTTTACTTCTGTGTGCAAGACAGTTGGCGGAATTCAGGCTGGTGTGTCATCGATCCCCTCTTTGGATCTCATTCCTGTTGAGTAGTGTTCTACATGAACAAGGTATTATTTTTGCCCTCTGGGACGAATTTTTAGACTGATTGTCCGGCAGGTGTTTACAGCCAAGATGCTAATGGGCAGTAGATGACGGGCATCAGGTTACATCCTGTAGGCCTCACACCAGTCCGTCCCATCCTCTAACGCCAGGAGCAGGGCTACAGGTAGACAGCGCCCACCTAAGGTTGGCGTCCTGGTAATGCCACCGCCAGATGCAGCTTCGACGGGTGTCTCAGTCTCGGCAAGCTTTGGGTGTCCACAGTGCTGTGCTCGTTTTTCTTCCCGCAGGGTAAGACCGGAATCTTCGCGTTACAGCTTGTTGACCGTATTTTATCAACAGGCTCGAGACGGAGCCCGTGCCACTCGCCCTGCTTTTAAATGTCATTAAGATTAGGGTGCGACACGGCCCTGCGATATCAGCTTATCCGAAGCCCCAGAAAATCATGACATTCACGGCCATTAATCGCTGAGCTCCATTTGTTTTGTTTACTTATACGTCCCCCACCCCCACGTCCTCTAAGCAATTTCCCGTGATTGATAGGCTGGCAGCAGCCTCAGTACTTACCATGTGAACGATGGGTTACAGCCCGAGACTCCCTTCCTGAGTCTCGCAAGAAAAAATAAAGGATTCTGAGGCGGGCGCCGAGATTGGTGTTTGATTTCCAATAAAAATGTTGTTACAACTTTCCCGTCGAGTTTATCCCAAGTGTTTGGGCTTTGGGGGCGGGCGGGGGGGGGGGGGGTTCATCTCCCAAGGATTACCGGCTGCCGTTCGCCAGGTTTGCACCTGTCGCGTCTTGTAAATAATTCATCGTCGAGGCGGCTCGGTGACTCTGGCTACGCGCGTCCTGGGAAACGCAGACCTGGAAACCCGGAGCTAAAACCCCCCCCCCAGCTTATTTAGTCGACCTTATTCGCCACATTATTGTTTCCCGAGTGCGGTGGGCTGAGTGCACCACCGTGGAAATGGATTTGAGAGATAATTCCAACTCAGTAGAATAATCATGCACATTCCACATGAGCTATTCACCTCGGACCCACTACAAAAACGTAGATAATGTGGCGGGATCCCATTGACCCAGATTTGTTTTATTTTTATTATTATTATTATTATTATTATTATTATTATTATTATTATTATTAATAACAGGTTTGAGCACAAACTTTTCACTCGAGTGGGCTGTCTGACTCCGGCCCAGATGGACGACTGACATCAGACGCTGAGTAATAATGCAAATCATCACCGGTCTGGCCGCCGTTACACGCCGGAAAGCCTGGATCCGGAAGAGCGGCACGGCACTCGGCGTATCTTAGCGCCGTGTAGGTCTCGGCTGATAGGACGGAGTCCAGAGGTCGGTGAGAAACACTACCTGGCTGGAAGACAGCAGAAGGGTGACCTTTACAGGCTGCCACCTTGATTATATAAACAGATATTGAGATAGAGTGGCAACTTTAAGTGTATGGGGGAAAGCGGCTCCTGATGCCACTAGTAGCCTGAAAAAACAATAGGCAGTAGAAATATACAGCTAGACACACACGGGGGATGAATCTGTTTCTAAATATCTGTGCTCAGTCCAGCGGGTAATTCTGACTGTTACCGCGGGAAAAGCTCCACCCTTTCGGCGCTCGTTCCGGTTCGTTCTCGACTGACCTTTCCTCGCCGACCTTTGGAATGGAAATGCGTGCGCAGATACTGTTTGTCTGTATCACACAAAGAATTCAGAACGTATATTTCATTCGGAAATACATCCACTTGATAAAATTCACCAGTAAGGACAGATGGCAGCTGGCTTGCGATGATTCCTTCCATGTGGCGACGTTCCCTTGCGGCTGTCACAGACAGGTGCTTCCAAGCTTTCAAAACTGATATCCTTTTATCCAAGGGATCCCAAGACTTTTTACGGCAGCCTCATGTCAGCATAATGCACAGCATTAAAATGTAGCCATTCGAGAATAAATGGATTTATGGTAAAACTTCACTTCATTCCCCATTCTTATAATGCCTTATTTCAGACGATGTTACTTTATTTCTATCGATCCATCTTCCATGCTGCGTATCCACAATAGGGTTGCTGCTGTGCTTGCTTATATGTGATCGCTCATGTGTTTTAATGTATTAGCTATCTGCGTAAATATATTTATAATGCTTTATGTAAATTAATTCTAAAATGCACAGTAATATACTACTGTATTTTAGGATTGGGGTTGCGGTTTTGCTTGAATTATCCCTTTCTTTGCCCACATTTACATTGATATCACAGACCAGTTTCTCCAAAGCAAGGTACAATCGAGCGAAGCTGGGGTCAGACGGTCCCTGGGGCAATTGGACCTAGGGGCGTCACTCAGGGGCCCAACAGTGAAATTCACTCTGCAGGCTCTGGGATTTGAACCAACGGCCTTCAGATTTCAGCCACAGAGTCTTAACCTGGTGTAGTGTGGTCTAACCCCTGGTGTAGTTGTGTACATGAAAACAAATCTATGTAATTTAAGCGTTTCGACAGTGTAGAAAATCATTTAAAAATATTCTTTCTTTAGGGTCGGTCTCTGTGTTCTGTAATGTACCGGAACGGGGCTGAATTTCCGTCACATTTTACCCCGTCTCTATCTCAGTGTCATTACGTCCACGGCTATGCTAATGATCTTCACTTTTAATTTGGCGTTCCGCATGCCTCTCAGGAGCCGGATGATAAACTGTGCCTCGGGGCCGAAAAGCTTCCCAAGGTGCCGCTTCATCTGTAATTAAAAAGCCAGGGAGCTCGCGAAAGACCCCCGGCCGCCTTTCGCCCCGCGACACGTCCCAGGCGGCCATTTTGGCAGCGCGCCGTAGCCGAGCGAGCATCGGGGAGATCCATCAGCTCACGTCTGGGCCCGCCACGTCGGATCCATAAAACCGGGCCCCTGCTCGGTGGTCTCTGATCGAATTAATAAAGGATGAGTGACCGCAGCCTCATCAAAGTAAAGTTTTCTGGACGTGCGTGACATTAAATCCCCGTACCTCGCCATCTGCGGTTTTGGGAAAATGTAAAGGGGGCAGGTCGGAGTCCTGCATCGTCACGCCGCCGTGGTAGAATCGAGGTCACATCCATTACAAAGCAGTGACCTGTGGGGGAGACAGTGAGTTTGACACAGAGTCCCTGCTGGCTTGCCAAGGGCCCCCCCCCACCCCTCCCCAGGCCTTGTGTATGGAGATGGCGGCCGAGAGCATTCATTCTCGTAGCTGGTCCAAAAATAAATCAGATTGGTTTGGATTCAACCGAAGTCAATTCTGGGAAAATGACACGAGGCCATTTGAATGTGATTGAATATGTCAGACATCTCCCCTGTGGGAGCAACTGAGATGCAGATGGGCCTTGGACATGGCCTGGAAAACAAGAGGGAAAATATAATGTTTGTTGTGTTGGGGTGGGGGGCCATTTAATTGAAAATTGAAGGAATTGGGCCAGTATAGGAGTAGGAGAGGGCGGCCATTTTGGCAGGGTGTGTGGTTCTTTAGCAACAATTAGCAACCAGCTAGTAGCTATACAGGGAAAAAGCCACATGGAGGGATGCTGGGCAGGACAACCTGTGCTTCGATATGAAAACACCTATGCAGGCAAATACAGGGCCACTTAGTTGACTTTGTTAAAATCACCAACAATGAGCTTGGAGCTAGAAACAAGAGACACAGCCGGACAGCTTGCCAGTCAATAGCACAGCAAGCAGAGACGCACGTTACCTGTAAAAATGTCAAGCGTAGAATACCAAATTTCAAGTGGTTTCGTTAGTTAAAGTAATGAAAAACCTGGGTAAGCTTCGAAAAGTGAGTCACAGATCTGAACCCATGCCTGAAGCATCTTGATCGATATATAAACACATAAATGCAGGGGCAGCACTGCTGTATAAAGGCTTCA
The DNA here is from genome assembly GCA_026781145.1 of Hippopotamyrus pictus. NCBI lineage: Eukaryota > Metazoa > Chordata > Actinopteri > Osteoglossiformes > Mormyridae > Hippopotamyrus > Hippopotamyrus pictus. The sequence continues at coordinate 965,097 of JAODLC010000124.1, read as the reverse complement.
ATTATGACTTTACAATGGGGTCATGACTGAGGATCATTTCAGAACCACCATCTAACAAATCCAATGTTTATCCCAACAAAAATGGGGAATTGAATCAGTCCTGTGCTACCACGCTTAGTGATTGTTCCAGTATACATGTGCTGTATTACATGGGTTCCTAATTTTTAACGGCCACACCCCCCCCCCCCCCCCAAAAAAAAAAAAATAAAAAATCCAGAGTTTGGCCTCCCCCTCATGGAGGGGTTGAGTCATGCAAACATTGACTTTGATAACACAAAAGAACATGATACTAATAGCGTCCATAAATAATTTAATATAGGCCTAGGAATTAAATAATGTTACACTTAAACTTTAAATCTAACGCGCTTGGGGGGCGTAGTGCCTGGAGCACAGCAAGTCCAGTCTGGGTATGACTGTGGAGATGATCACACGCAGGTCACCCTCCATGGTTACTCCTGATGTGTATTTACTCTTAATGTACGTCAGCACCAAGGAAGGAGCTGGATCCAAACTAGATTCTAGTGCACACATCGAAATGGATATTCAGTCATGAAGTGATCAAATCAGCACGATGACCAAAGATCATTCAGCTCACTTAAGAGAGTTTTAATTTGATTTTAATTAGTAAAAACATTTAAGTGAGACCTGCTGTGGGCTGGCGACCCAACCTGGATAGATACATAGGTAGAACGACTAAGTGTTACGACTCCGGTCCAGGAAGGAGGCAGACCCCGAAATGCAGGAGCCGGGTTTATTCCAACAAACAAAGCCGGGAACACACAATGCCAAAGGGGAAGTGGTCGGGTCGGGCGCTGAATGGTCGAAGCCGGGGAGATCGGTCCTACGAAGAGGGACGGGACGATGAGACGACAGGATGGACCAGGCGGGGCGAGAGGATCAGGCGGGCAGGACAAGCGAGGCAAGCAGGAGCGGGGACGAAGGCAGGGCGAGGGGGACCAGGCGGGGGCGCAGGGCAGGCGAGACGGCAGGGCATGATGACACAGGCAGGGAAAGGAGAGGAAACACAGGACAAATGAACGCTCGGTAATGCTCCGGTACATGACAACAATACTTCGGAACTGCTGTTAGTGCAGCCAGGCTTTAAGTATAGACCGGTCTAAGAGGGTGATTGCTGATCGCTGTGCTGCCCCGCCCTTGTGGGCGTGACACTAAGGGTATAGACTAGAGGATGGATGGATTTCAGTGGGAACTGAATTTTTTTGTGGTTGAGGTATTTCAGATTTAATTGTCATAATTAGTTTTCTTGGCAATTAAGACTTCTGTGATAAAAAAAAAAATTACTTTTGTAATTGCAGTAAGGTAAAAAAAAAAAAAAATGACAAAAAATTTCTTAAAATAAAATTCGGATTTAACTGTCATAATTAGATTTCTTGGCAATTAAGACTTCTGTGATAAAAAAACGACTTTTGCAATTGCATTAAGGATAAAAAAAAACACCAGGACTAAAAAAAATTAAAAGAAATTCAGATTTAACTGTCATAATTTGTTTTCTTGGTGATTAAAACTTCTGTGACTAAAAAAACGACTTTTGCAATTGCATCAAGGAAAAAACCACTAGGACTAAAAAAAAATTCCTAAAAAAAATGAAAAACAAACCATTTTATTTATTAAGAGAATCTTGCATCCCCCGAGCATCACTGACTCAGACACGATATTGTTTGCACCGTGTATGGTGCAGCACTAAAGTAACTTTATAATAACCTACATATCATTATAATTTTGCGTCATATCTCAGTCTGGAAAATAAACAAAAGAGTGGCTAAATAAATGTCAACACATAATGTCTCTAGTCTTTATCCCATTTTTATATTGGTTATTCATAGTTGTCTGTGAATAAGCATTTTTTACAATTAAATCTTTTTGTGGTTTGTTTATATTTTTGTATAATCCTTACACAAAAAGCATGACACATTCTTTCGTATTCCTTGTCGAATGGCAAAATGCACAGTGCCGTTGGCCAAAAATATGGACCAGATATTTTATCCGTTAAGAAAAACACTTGTAACAGTAGATCCTACTAAGGAATTTGTTTTTTATTCACCTTTTTCACATATTCTGGAAATCTACCGGTGCCTCCTTTGACTCTCTTTGGTTTTCTAGTGCAGGAACACGGTAATTATTCAGACGGCAGTTTTATCCGTGTGATTGTTTTGTTGACGCCCGGTAATTCTGTTAAGTATCAGATTTGGCTGTACTGCAAAGAAGGTCTGCTTCGTTTGTAAAACAGGTTTGAGAAACATTTTGATTCATTTACTGTCCTATCTCCATCTGTGTTTTTTTTAATGATTTATTATTTATGAAGCTTCGCATAATTTTTTTTACTCATAAATGCCTTTTTTTTTTCTGGCAGCCAACAAATTAGCAGTAGATTTACACTGGCAATAATTAAGGATCTATGGATTTATACCCAGGAACAGAAAAGTTCTCAGCTTGAATCGTGAGCCTGACATAGTGCTGCTACGTCTTTGACATTACAGTCTGCAAGCATCTCTTTATGCAACAAATGCAGATGAATTTTATTTTTTTATTTACGTATCTCATTCCCTCAGGTCCCTATTTTACACTCCTCCCCCCCCCCCCCCCCCCCCCCCACTAATTACCAAAGGACAGCATGGTGACATTTTGACATATAAACTCCCAGCCGTCATGCTGAGTTCTTTCATGGCGTCTTTTAAATTAACGGGCTGTAATGTAGTGCAGCATGTCTGCTTAGTGGATGAAAAGGTTCACTCATTGCTATGGGGCCGTTAGTCCGAATTTGAGCCCCGCACTGTCTTTGCGAGGCCCTCATGGTCCTGTGCTGGTTATCTACAGGCACCACGCTTGCAGTTTTCAATAAGAAAATGGGGTTTGTGTCAGTGTGTAACTCTAACATTGCCCTGGTTCTGATTCTCTGTGTCAGTCCCCTGTCCCTTCCAGGGTGTATCCTGCTTTATACCACACCCTTCTTGGGTAGATTCCTCCTGGTCACCATAACCCTACGGATCCAATGTGCTTGTTGATGATCTGTTGATGTTGATGACGATGTCCGATAAGTGTATTTTTTCAGAAGTGATTATAGTGATTTTAATGAATTTTAGTGCCTGAATGTACCTCCAACACGGCTGATCTTGGTAGACTTTAAGCTGCTGTTTTTCAGCAAGTCGTGACCCAAAAGCGGTTTGCAGAGTGTGTGGTCAAAAAAATAAATAAATAAATTAATTAATTAATTAATTAATTAATTAGTTATGAGGCAGATACTGAGAGCGGGATGGAGACGCCAGACCGGGGAGTTTTATGAATAAAGTACTTTATTCTAGGAAACACCAAGCACAGAAGGTGACCTTGTCAAGACAAGACAGTGAAAAAATAACTTAAATACCTTCATAACGCCAATTAACTGCTTCAACTCCACAAACATCTACCCTATAAAAACACTAACAAAGCGACTGTCTAACTGATTCTAGGATTTGGGGGGGCAAAATGCATGGTGTTGTTTGCAGAAAATTATGGAACACATACAAAGGGGCCAACCATTTCATTAGCCAATAATATGTTTTGAATCGGTGAGTGACAGGGGAGGGGACACTCAGGTGACCAATCAGCTTTCATCTGAGGTTTGTGGCCCTGCCCCTGCACCTACGATTGCTGTTACCAAGCTTCCCAGCAACTCAGGATGTTTTGAGATAGACTGCAGTTTTGTCTTGAAGCCGACACAGGTCTTGGCAAGGCCAGTTCTCCATCTGCTAAACAAAAGCAGACAAATAAAACAGAGAAAATGAAAAATCCACAGAAAAGTTCCTGTTAAGGCAGCCGCCAGTATGCAGGGAATAATCATCTCTGTGTCAGGCCGACATCCAAGGCCCTTCCCAGACTGTGGATGAAGGTCGGCATTCACAGAATGTGAGTTTGGGACCCCGGCCCACATTAGCGCTTAAAATGAACAAATCTGGCCGTAACTTCTGCTTATTAGGAGGTAAAAAAAAAAAAGAGAAGAAATACTGGGGACAAAGTCTGTTAGAGATGAACGGCTCTAACAATAGGAATAAAAGATGGGAAATCAGCTATAATTCATATTCCTCCGTCATGAATCCGCCGTGGATGATTAAAGTGCTGATGAGCTCCCAGGAGGAATGGACTCGATTCAGGGTCATGAGGAAAATCTGCTGGCGGTTAATGACCTGTGGCCAAGTCCCCGACTAAATGAGGAACACGGTCATTTTGAGCTCCAGAGTCAAAATTTGTCTAAATATAACAAATATTTACTCGCGCGGTGGAAGCCTTTACTACAACACTATACAAAATAAACAGAAATTATTAATGTAATGAAATTTGTACCGCAGGCATTATGGAACACATTTTAAAAAATGAAGTTGCTTCTCGCCCAAAGCTGGTGGTTTGTTTTCTCAGAGGGAATCGATTTCAGAGCCAAGGCGTGTGTGTGTGTGCGTGTGTGTGTGTGTGCGTGTGTGTGTGTGTGTGTGTCTTTTATTTTTTTCTATTTGACTGGCAGATGCATATTCTAAGAGATGTGATTTGGTCCAGGCTTTCTTTGTAGATAGCATTAAGTGGTCTTCTCACGTTAGAATTTTCACATCTGAGCCTGGGCACAGACAGTGGTGGAAAAAGACAAACGTACTGTTTTTTTTCTTTTCTTTTTTTATCTCGCAGGACAGCAGGTAGCAGCAAATAGATGTGCCAGATGATTCTGTTTTGTTTTGACTTTGAATGATTTTGCTGCTAGTTTATATAGTCATCAAAACAGTAGGAGGAACTGGAATTGGGAATTATTACACGGAACTGGAAATTATTAGATTGGCTTGGTCTGGTTTTTCTGGGATGTCTGGGACTGATAACTGTAGGTCTCCCAGGCCAGGATGGTACTGGTTCCCATCAGTCAGGCGTGGGAAGTCGTCAGCACTCCTGCCAGCATGTGGCTTAAGCAGTAATTGTCTTCAGCTCGAGATGATAACTGGGGTGTTTCTGCGTATTTGTAAACCTACGGATCCTTGGGGAGAAGCACCAACACACATTATTTCGGTATAAGTCACACTTTACTGGGCACTCGCCGCCGGAGTCGGTCCCTAGTCGCATATTCATGGTTGGTGTTGCCGTCAGGAATCCGTATCGACAGCCTCCATCTTTCGAATCAGCTTGGTATTCAGGCAGGAAGTCAGGAGTGACAGCGAACAATGAACTGGACACCTGCAGGTCTATGGGGACAGATATGATAGCTGCACCGGCCTATATAGTGATAATCGCAGCGCTTTTGGGTCACAGGTTGGAGGAGCGTGGGTTGGGCCCTGTGAATACAGGACAGGCCATGAGATGACAAACAGACAAGGTGCATGGAGGCCTGCGGAACAGAACTGGGTCGGGTCGAGGCACTTCTGATGGTCGCTGTGGGAGGAACTGTCAAATAAAAAATAGCTGGAAAGATGGTCAGGTCAATACAGGGTTTCGATTCAGTTGGTGCCCCTTGTATCATGGAGTAAAGGCTTCTGATTGGCGGTCATTACAGGGAGGCGGGACCATAGGGTTTAAATGTCCTATAGCTCTCGCTGTGGTAACTGGCTTATTTGTCATCCGGTTCTTGGATGGCTAAGTGGGGAGGGATTGGCGAGAGAACCGGCTAATCGTGTCTCTCGGCTCCCTAGGATAATTTAGTCACCAGCCTCGATCCCCTCCGACGGATCCCGCAGCGTCGGTTTGTTTCTGCGCCATCGAAGGGGACTCGCTCCAGTGTCTGAACAAATGGACCCGCTGCTTTTCTGTCTGTGAAGCCATGCAGGTCGATCAGACGCCGGGCTCAGCTGCTGGCTGTGGGTTTAGGGGAAGAAAACAGCAGCAGGAGCGACATAGGGGAAGGAGTTTGTATGCGTCTCCTTATCTCTTAAGAAACAGGAGGGGAAGATCCGATCAAAGAGGCAGAAGCCACAGCAGCCGCTTGGGTGGCCTCTATTCAGTCTGGCTGCCGCGTGGCGCGGAATGTCAACATGTCATAAAGACTTTAGTCTCGCCCTACGCAAGCGCTGGATGCTTTCAGAAAGGCTCACGTGCTGTGCAAGCCCGGGGGCATTTATCACGGTCCACACGCTCCACATCTCTTTGCTTACCCAGCTGGCGTCCGACGGCATCTCCAAGAGCGGGAAGGACGATCTGTTAAAGGTCCATTAGACGGAATAATAGGATTTGTCTCAACCAGAGCATCGAATGCGAAAGTGGGCGATGATAAATCAATAAAGGAGTTTGTAACATGTTCCGGAATGCTGATGATTTCTCTGATCTGAAGTCTGAGGCCATTTTAGCCGCCAAAAGATGGAATTAAATGCATCATAGCCTCCGAGCGCGAAAAATTAGAACACAACTTGGTGAAAAAATCAAACAAACGCGAAAATGACTCACAAATATTTTCTCAGATGCCCTTAGGCACGCACGCATAGTTTTCCCCTCATGTTCGTCCAACGGAACATGAACCCAGCTGTGTCCACGACCTTGAATGACCTCCACATCTCTCTGTTGCTGCAGGTGTTCACCAGGTACGGGAAGTGCTACACATTCAACGCGGCGGAGGAGGGGAAAACGCTCCGTACGACGATGAAGGGCGGCACGGGCAACGGGCTAGAGATCATGCTGGATATCCAGCAAGACGAGTACCTGCCCGTGTGGGGCGAGACAGGTGAGATACCCCTGCCCCCACCATGGGGGGTAGCAAGGAAGAGTATAAAAGGGTAAAGGGAAGAAATTATCGAAAAATCAAACGAGTTAGTCATCAGAATCCTCATTTCAATGGTGAAAACTAAAAATGGTCAGGTATTGCACATCATATTGTCTAGCACTGCATTAATTCATGTCATTTCAAGTCATTGGGAGTCATTTTAGGTTTTGGGTCACCAGTCCAGGGGCAGGATTGTTGTTTCAGGGGCCTTCTGTCCCCCTCAGATGTCTCAAAAACGAAATTAATAACTAGCTAGCAAGTAGTGTCAGAATATCACGGATAGCTAGCTGGCTAGCTGAAAATTCTGCTTCAGTATCTCCTAAATAATGAACACATTTATTTAATATTTAGTGTGGTGACTGTTTGTGGCCAGTAGGGGGCCCTCAAACCTCGGGTGCCCATACACGCACATGTTCTACACCAGCTGCACTGTTGGGTAGATGTCTTCAGGCCCTGAGCTCTGTGCTTCCAGGATCTTGATGCTCCCCAGCTACAAGCCTGGAGTTCCCGCGCTACAAGGCCCCGGGCTTGTTTTCCTGATCTTATCTCCTGAGAGGTGCTGTCAGCTGCAAGTCAGATGGTACTAAACATCGCTGCACACGCTATAAATCTCACCGGAAACGAGCTTTCCTATAGATTGCATTAGGCATACTTACTTTTTATTACTGGCAGAACGGTGATTGCTTGTCAGCCGCCTTATGCCTGATTGGAGGAGCTGGGTAAGGGTGTCTGCTAAACAAACCAATCGATAATTGGAAAAGTGATGCTAATTAGCATAATGCCATATAAGGAGTTAGGCTAGAATCAGACCGTTCACCAGTCCACCCTTGCTTTGTAAACGTGTGAATCTGGACAATGAAAGGCAATGATACAGCCACTGTGATAAAAAGAGGAGGTGACAAGATGATGAATGCCCATGGCATTTAGGCTATTCCATGTCACTTGAGTGCTTTTTTTATTTTTCTGTAAAATTACTTATATTTTTTTTTTCCATCACATTGCCTTCATGAATCATTGACCCAAGATGCTTCTCATGATACTTGAATGTGGCCTGCATCAGACTCATTTTCCGCGGCATTATAAACTGCGTGACTGAGAGAGGCACATGTCGACGCCCAGGGGTGCTTGAAGGTGCCCTCAAAATTAGGGTGAAATTTCTGTGGCAAGGGGGAGTGTCCAGAATGCAACGAGTAAAAACACATAATTACAAATGGCAAATTCCATTTTCAAATAAGTTTTTAAGTTTAAGATTAACTTGCCCGGGGAGGGGGGAGCAGCAAGGTACCTAGAGCACAGACAAATATACATATTGGTGCAAATAGACAAAGACAGTAAACACAGTGCAAACTAGTACAGGGTACTAAAATTGAAAATCCTGAAAAACAGATTATAGGAATATCACCAAAGAAAGAAAGAAGGAATGATAACGAAAGCATTGTGCTAACGATACAAAGGTTGTGGGTTCCAGTCCCAGGTAGGTTGTAAGTTAAATAAGTTGTTGCCCCACTACTGCAAGTTGCTGCTCATGAACGCGTCAGCTAAATGCGTTAAATGTAAATAATAAATTCGCTGCGGTATTTTGGACGGTGCTGTAAATTTCCCTAAATTAAGTGAGAACAAATTCTGCGCTGGCGAAGGCACATTGGCAGCGTGGGTAGCGGCGGTGGGGGGGCAGTGACCCGCCGGCTCGTTAGCCAACCAGCCCCGAGCTTGTTCCTGCTCCTCACACCGGTCGCATGTCTGCCTGCTTGATCCACTGACTCACCGACCCATTGCACTGTTAGGCCCTTGCAGGCACCTCCATCACCGGTGTAGCATCTCCACTGCGAAAACCCGTGTCCTGTTCTCCGACGCGGACAGGCAGCTGACTTATCTGCTTGCCATTTAAAGCGCCGGCAGTAAACCAAGCCTCCTGCCAGCATAACCCGGAATATTCCAGAATGTCAGCTTAGGCCATTGATCTTGCATATTTAGACTCCCAAAAACAAAGTGTGCAGTTAATTTGGATGAAGAATGCGAGGATTCCCTCCGTAAAACCGCGCTTTGATTCGCAGCTCAGGTGTCGCTGGCTGCGCGAGTCCCAACAGCTGTCCTGTCAGAAGAAACACTTGTGCGTTTATGCGATGTGACTTGCAGTGTCTTTGCAGTCCACATTGTAAAGTCAGCCCGCGTTTATCGGCAAATTAAATCCAAAGTTCCTCTCCTCTCTGACTGTTCTACTCTCAGACTCATTTGATCAAAGAGCCTCAATTTGCATTCCTCCTATTCTATTTTTATAGTTGTTTTTTTTTTGTACTCTACGTTTTATTTGTGAAATCCTACTAGGTTACCCACCAATATGCTTGCAGTTAGTCCATCTCATTCCTCTTGTCCATGTTTGAGCATTTTCTCTGAGGGCCAGTTTAGGGCATTTCAGGTCCAGATATCCAGACCAAGATTTTGTTTCTACTAACCAGCTGAGTACTCTGTGCCTGTGACTATTTACTGTATGCTCAACTGGTTGGTAGAAACAAAATCTTGGTCTGGATTTGTACTTTCTGGACCTGAAATGCCCATCATTGCTCTCAGATGTCTCACGCTGTCAGAGAGAGGGGGGGTGGTCCTGTCAGGCACAGAGTAGGGGTGGGGGCGGAGGGCCCTGAATAAATTGCTCTGTACGACAGTTTATTAGTTATTATGTGTATTTATGATCAGAATCTTACAGATGCAGTGTGTTCATTTATCAACATGCTGTGTTGCCACTTTAAAATATGTGATCAAAAAATAATTTTCATGATAATTCTACATATTGCATGGTTAATAAGAACATAAGAAATTTACAAACGAGAGGAGGCCATTCGGCCCATCAAGCTCCTTTGGGGAGAACTTAATAGCTCAGAGTTGTTAAAATCTTATCTAGCTCTGATTTAAAGGAATCCAGGGTTTTAGCTTCCACTACACTAGCAGGAAGACTATTCC
>JAODLC010000124.1:901835-917053 GCA_026781145.1 Hippopotamyrus pictus | reverse complement strand
ACACGAATACTACTTAAATGTATGATAAGTTATGCAACTACATCAAACTCTGTCTTCAACTCCAGTACTATTGAGTTTCATGTATCTGTCAATTCTGCCCAATCAAGCTGATAATACACAAAGAGATTTTGCAGTGGATCTGGTATTACCAGACAGTGATAATATGTGTTTTAATCTTAATGCAGCTTAGATGATCAGTGGTTTTACACTTCACATTTTTAAGTAGATGGATATTTACTCAGTGCTCTGTGCAACGGTACAGCTGCAGGGCCCAGGAAAGGACATAAGCTGAGTCCTCTGTGAAACCCTCAATCACTAGGCAACCTCCCATTTAATGACACCATAATGGCTAAATTGTTTTGCAAGTTTCCATGTCCATCGAGGTGTACTTGTTCAAAGCTCCTCTGATTGACACTCTTGAATCCTTTGCCTCCCAGAAACCCTTGTGGAAATCATCCAAATCAGTTCCCGCAAGATGAATTTGATCCTATTTCAATGTACAAATAAAACTGATTCCAGTAGCTTACATTAGCCTCTGTACAGGAGGCAATGATGTGAGACAGAGTCCAACACTACAGACTCATTGGTGCATGTAATTCCATGCCTAATGTACTTAGTTGCTGAGCTACTAGGGTTATGTTACACTGTATAATTTTTTAAATGTAAATATTATAATTACCCTATAATAATTGAAACAGAGCATGTCCATTGCATGTACCAATGAATTCTTTCAACAGGTGGCATTTTTCACCATAAGCTACTAAAGCAGCACACAGCACTGCAAAAAGGCAGATTCAGGCATGTTAGCACATGAGAGATTCTCCACCTATTAGCCCTTTTCTCTCATTTTCATTACCTGATTTTCAGCAGCTCTAGAAATCCATTCTTTTACCTTTGTTCTCCCTCACTTATCACACCTGACCTCTTCCTGCTAGATTGTGCAAAAGTATAGGATTCCTCATTCTGGTGCAAGGGACAAAGGAGAAAGACAAGTTCACGGAGGAGCTGTGGGAGCAGGGTTAACCTAAGAATATGTAAATCAAGCTGTGGGAGCAGGTCAGCCTGCGAATACAGAAATCGAGCTGTGGGAGAAGGCTCGACTGAAGAAAATGGAAATCGAACTGTGGGAGCAGGGTCGACCGAAGAATACAGAAATGCAGAAATCGAGCAACAGGAGCAGAGTCAACTCAAAAATATGGAAAACTAGCAACAGGAGCAGGGTCTACCTAAAAATATGGAAATTGAGCTGTGGGAGCAGGGTCTACCCAAGCATATGGAAATATGGGAATCGAGCAACAAGAGCAGAGTCGACCAAAGAATATGGAAATCGAGCTGTGGGAGCAGGATCTACCCAAGAATATGGAAATCGAGCTGTGGGAGCAGGATCTACCCAAGAATATGGAAATCGAGCTGTGGGAGCAGAATCAACGAAAGAATACGGAAATCGAACTGTAGGAGCAGGGTCTACCCAAAAATACGGAAATCGAGCAACAGGAGCAGAGTCAACTCAAGAATGGAAATCGAGCTGTGGGGGCAGGGTTGACCCAAGAATTCCGAAATTAATCAACTCTCCAATACAGATTAACCAAAGACCATTATGTACCTAGACTGTTGTACAATCACTTTTCAGATGTAAAATGTATGGTATGGTAATAGTTGATTTTTAACTAAAGAAAAATTAACTCTGCTATACAAAAACAAATGGTATGAAGTGATGTTTTCCACTTGGGAAAACATTTTTGAGCAAATTAAAAATAGTTAAGGACATTATAAGTCCAAATCTGTGCAGTCATCCTCTTCTGGTCCTAAGTAATCAGTTTAATATTATTTTCCAAAAGATAATAAATGCCAGAATTGTGCTTTTTTCCAAGTTCTTTTGTCGTGTAATTTGCAGGCTATAAGGCTACATTCTTAAGCAATCTTAGTCCTGTAACGAGAGTTACGATTATATGCAAATTCCCGTAGGTGTCCTCTCACCTTATGCCCTGTCATGTTATGTGATTTAATCTTAATTACAAGTACCAAATATGAAGACATTTTCTTTAGTGTACACATTGTCATTTCACTTTCTGGCGGATTTGAAGTGATCGTTTCAACTGCCCCCCTTTACAATTACAGATAAATCTTCATGCGAAAAAAAAAAAAAAAAAATATGTAGCACAGAGATACAGACTGAATGAGTCCCCGTAGACCACAACACCTGTCACTATACAGCAGACGCATCTTACAGCTGCCGCAACATTTTGTGGTACCTCACCTTATCTGATAATGGTTGACCTTATATGGGCAACAATTCAGGAGCACGCCGTCAAAATGCGTCATGCATCTGAATGTGTCCATGGTAGTAACAGACTTGGAATGGGAGGTACAGCAAACTATTACAGTTAGTGGATACTTAAATGGGTAAATAAATCACACAAATACATACTAGCATCACACATAATGACCCCAAGGTTTCACCCAAAGTTTAATTGTATTTGAAATGCAAACAAACTGATATTTGTATCATCCTGATACTCGTGCAGCTATTATTGTCTATCTTGTTGAACTAGATTAACCTTCTTTTTTCCCCAAGTACAATAGGCCACGGTTTCACAATTAAGAGACCAGTATAAGACAACATATTGTAAACCGCATTCAAGGCATCTCATGTTATGTGATTTCTGTTTTGTAATTACACTGGATTATATTTTGTCATATATTTCAATGTCCACACATCGTTTTTGCAGTGGAAGCCTTTGGATTTGTTTCTGCTGTTGGGTTCGCTCTGGAACGCATTTCACACTGGCTTCCCTTGTGGCCATAAGGTGATGGAAAGACAAATGGAAGCACCGTGTGGTTAAAATAGTTTCTTTTAAATGTTCATGGGGACATCAGAGACAGAGATGGCTGTCAGCTACCACTAAAGGTTATGGAAAATTTCTGAGGACCGCTCAGCCTTCCATGTCAAACCAACAAGATATCCAGATCACCTTGTACTGGAACAGTGAGAGGAACTGGAGGAAGGGATGCAGTCTTGGTTCGAATCAGGGTCTTGCTGCGGTCAAAGACAGCTTCCCAATTCTAGTTGAATAAAAGCAGTCTAAATGCAGCTGACATTCCAGCTAATAAATAACTAAATTAAGAAAAAATATACCATGATGAACTTATGGGTCTTCTGTCCAAAAAAATGCCAGTCCTATAATCCAAACCTGCTGTTCCATGCTGTCCTAATTATTTATGTAGGAACCATAAACAGGTTCCTAGTGACATTGTCTATCAATGATGTCAACATTGGGGTCCTGCCCCTCCCCCGAGACACTGATTTCTGTGGACGCAGAAATGCTGGGACTTTTAAAAGATTTAAATGTGTAGAAGGCAAAACGATGAATGTGTGGAGTAGAGTGTCCGAGGCACAAAGATAAGTTCTCTGTGGTTCAGGCATGCCGTTCCAAACTTCCACATCAGGGTTCGATTTTTAGCCTGTCTTTTCCACTGTCGGTGAAGATGAGTTCAAAGAAAGGAGGGCAGGAGGGAAGAGGACGAAAGGCAGCTGGCACTGAAGGGTTCTGGAGAGGGTACCAGGGACCAGAGGCCTGAAGCTGGGGGAGATGTTAAGTGCGCGACCAGCTGACTGGCACCCAGGAGGGCTCCCTCTCTAGCCGCTCCAGGATTCCCCGCAGCTCTGCACACGCACTGGCCATGTCCTCCTTGACCAGGACTCGGTCAACCCAGTGCCCATACTGTTGGTCCATCTGTGCTCCAGACTGCCGCATCTCCTCCAGGTCTTCATCCTGAGAAGGCAGAGACCGCATTAGCGGATGCGACCGGAGTACAGTTTCATTAACCACTGAGCATTTCCCTGGAAGTCCTACCGTGATGCGGTATTGCTCGCCCCCTGCTGGTGAGGTACCAGAAGTGTGACGTGGCTGGCTTTCTGGGATACGGGGCTTTACAAAGATCACATAGGGCTTGAACTCCGCTGTGCGCAAGGTCTTCAAAGCCTATGGGTCAAAGAAAACAGAGAACTACCAAGACGAGAAGTCTTTTCTGTTTTAGGCGCGTCAGTGTTTTGGCTGTTTTGGTTGTATCAGTCTCTCAGATGGTTATTTGAAGTGAACTCCGTACTGGCATGATAGACATCATAAGCTGGCACTAAAAATAGTTTTTTCTTCCCTCTCAGAAGCAATAAAATAACTTTAGTAGCAGACCATTAATCTATGACTAAACTCAAATTATAAAATCATTAGGCTGACACATGACTTTAATATTTGTCAGCATAGTGAATGAATGATTAATGACCCATGGAGGTCCGGTTGTAATACCAATCGCCACCACTAGTTGGGGGTAGTGTGCAATCAGCGCAGTTACAAATGCAATTAATTTGCATAGTTATCCCTGCAACTATGTCAATGAATAACATCTGGTGACTGTACCGTATGTCATTAAATGTTAATTTTATTGCTTGTCAGTTACAATCGTCTGCACCGACACTGGCGAAGGGAGAATCCATCATGCTTATTCATCTCGCAGAGTCCCCTGTTCCTCGTCAGCCTCAGGACAGGAAAGAAATGGCGTGATTCATTATCGCAGCTGTTATTATGCCGGGAGAGCGAACGGTTAAATATCACGGGGCAGGAGTTAGTCTCCATGCTATTTACCCAACGAGGACGTCGCACCGATTGACATAAAGGTTCAGGAAAAGCAGGGGTGATAGGGCCACAAGGTGATCGATGGATAAACAGGAAAAAGGTCATGGGGATATATTTCTGTTTAAAAGCTAGGAAGGTCTGAAACATAGAAGAGGAGAAGAAGCTGTGGCAGATGCACCTCTGCTGTTTTCACTCCAACGCAGCTGGCCGGGCTCATTAGCGTTAGCGCTGCTGACACCACCCGCCACCACCAGGGGCAGCAGTGTGCAGTGACAGAACAGGGGAGCAAATTAAGGCACGACAGATCTAAGGCCCCCATCTATACATATACACACATGCAACAAAGAGCGGCCCAACAGTTGCGATTACGTCCTCGTGTTCTAGCGCTGACGATTCGCTAATTTTTAAACAGGCAGAGTATCGGGCAACCTCATGGTGAAGTGCAAAAGGAAGCTTCATATCTACGTGCGAGAGAAATGTCCCTACGGCTACAAACCCTGAATGGGGGGGTGGGGGTTGGTTGCTGTGCCAGACACTTACCTCCGGCTGCACATCCGCGATACAGAGCTTATTCTTGGCTTGAACAGAGCGGATGGCCTCCAGGCTGGTCCCATAAAGGTTCTCCTTGTATTCTCCATACTCAATGAACCTGGACCGACATGATATCATTCAGCAAAGCACCACCCAGCCAAAGAGAGCGCCCTGTGGTTTTTATCAAGGGCCGAAGATGTTCAGCACTGGCATCATCCCTTTCCCAGGTGTGTCTACAGAGGCGGAGCCATGGGGGAACCAGCCCCATCTGAAAGCTGATTGGCCCCCAGAGTGCCCCTCCCCTGTCACTCATTGATATGAAACATATCATTGGTTAATGATAAGGTTAGCCCCGCTCTGTGAATTATGGCCTCTCTTATGCTCCCCGCCATAAAAAAAATCCTAGAATCACACCTCTCTTTTCCTTACCCTTGCGGTATAAAGATACCATAATGGTATAAAAAGACAGTCTTTACATGAATAACAGATAGTTGTCAGCCCCACCGATGGATCCTTCTTTGTAAAGATGGCCAATAAGTGCTGTAAATGCAGGTGCTTATTTTTTTTTTTCTGGTGTGTCTACAAAACACATTATCAAATCATACCAGGGGAAATTATAACATTTTGAAAATAACAGCTTACTTGTTGTTTTGGGCGTCTGCATCAAACGCCTGTTTAGAAACAAAGTGGTATTCCACTCCATCCCTCTCGTGAGTCTTCTTGGGCCTGGTGGTGTCTGCAGAAGAGAAATCAAGTGTGGAGCTTTGGAACTATGACCCGACTCATCACAACAGCAGAAGGAACACTCTTAGTACACAGAAAAACATGTTTACTGGAATCTTACTTGCAGAAAAATGTTCTGAGGGCAGAAGGAAAAATGATTGGTCCAGAGAGATAACCAATAAGATTGGGTCCAAGCATCTAGACCAGGTGTGGGGAACCTGTTCCATGGAGGGCCGGTGTGGGTGCGAGTTTTTGGGATGGCCTCTCAATCAGCCAATAACAGTGGGTCTCCAGGATTGGAGTTGAGAACCACTGTTTTATTATTGGCTGATGGAGAGGCCATCCCAAAAACCTGCACCCACACTGACCCTCCATGGAACAGGTTCCCCACCCCTGATCTAGACCAAGCAGATGTCTTGGTCCTGCCTCCTCTAGTTGCTTGGATCCACCTCCTCTTCTCTCTCTGAACCAATCATTTTTCCTTCTGCCCTCAGAACATTTTTCTGTAAGTAAAACTCTCTGGAGTGGAAAGCATAGACTAACCCCATTGCCAGCTACACAGGCAGCTGTTATGGACCCTTAAGTGTCATCCATGGGCGGAAGACTAGTAACAGGAGCCTGGGATGTGAAGGGGCAGGGAAGCATGGGGAGGGTCGGGACTCACGAGGAACTGCCACTCCGTAGCGATGGGGGTTTTCTGCTATCACCCTCTGCTTCAGTTCATTAATCCGTGCTCCCAAGGATCCTGCGGCGAGACAGGATAATGTATCAGGTGCGGCGCAAACCTTTGCGGAGCCCTGAGCAAAATTTGATTAATCTGGTTATCATTAGTCATGCTCATTCCCATTCTGACAGGCTGATCAGATGTGGAGCCCCCTGCTGGTCACTGGGCCTGGGGTGTTACAGCAGCAAGACCACCTCCAAATCAGAGCTGTTTATTAGCTAAGAGAGTTTAATGGGAGATAAGGACAAATAGTTTATTACCACTTAGAAGATAAATATTCACCATAGATTTGTCATAGTCTGATTTTTTTTACTTAGGATTGAAGAATATGTGAGCTGGATAGATTAGTTAAATGTCCTTACTCTTTGGTTGCATTGAACAGGGACATCTCTAATTTCTCAATACCTAATCAGACGGATCAATTTAGAGCAATCTAGCTAATCATGGCCAATGATCTTGGGCACAATGAGCGCCAACAATGACAAACGTCAAGACAGTTACTTGTTAAGTAGATCTAACAGAAAGGGTGAGGTTACGAGGCGACAGCAGCATTACCAATCATCACCACTAGACGGGGCCGTTCACCGGGGCGCTGCTGGTATCGCGTCACCTCCTCGTAGGTCAAGAACTCTGACTCGGGGGGGGTCTCCTCAGGAGTGTCCTGGCGCCCTTTGCGGCTGAGACGGAAACTCCTTCTCAGGCCAGCTGATGTGGAGAAAGAAGTCCAGAAAAGTGAATCTACACATTAAGGTGCACATATAACACACAGGCAAAGTTATCCTATTCACTTCCTGCCTTCCACTTAGGTCTCATTATAAGGTCTCTAAGACATGGTACAGTACATTATCTGGGAAGGTCAATAATAACAAAGGTGTCAGTTTGCCAGGCAAACATAATACCTTAAAATTGCTCTTGTGGGAGTTTCACTTGCACAAAAGGGCAGAATCTTTCACTTGCAACTGAGGGCAGAATGAAAAATGATTGGTTCAGACAGATTGAACCAATCAAATTGTATAGCAGGTAAGTCCAAGTAACTAGAAGAGGCAGGACCAAGACATCTGTTTGGTTGATCCTGCCTTGTCTAGTTGCTTTAACCCACCTCCTCTATAATCTGATTGGTTACCTCTCTGAACCAATCATTTTTCCTTCTGCCCTAAGAACAGTTTTATGTAAGTAAAACTCAGATGAGCTAAAAATGTGACTGTAAGTAAAGCAGATATAAAAACATATACCTTGCCAGAAACTGCACATCTAATTGTGTGTAGAAATTGCACATCTAATCTGTGTAGAAATCGCACATCTAATCGTGTGTGTGAATTGCACATCTAATTTGTGTTGCTATTGCACATCTAATCTGTGTAGAAATTGCACATCTCACAGCATGTTACAATGAACAGTGACTGATACTAGATGGGCCAATGAATTGAAGGCGTCCAGCACATACATCTTCACTTGCAGGGCTCACCTCAGATATTACAGGACAATCAAAACTTTCCAAGCAATAATACTCTGACAATGAACTAAACTACATTACTGGCAGTAAGATTGAGCTACCGTTGATGTCAGTACATCTGGAATCTTACTATCGGGACAGCGTTCTATGAAAAAAAACTGTGGCCTCCACTACAAAATGGTTTCTAATACATTTATATTCTTAGTATTTAAGGCATTTTTTCCTCATGTCGATGCAAAATGTGCAGGCAGAATATGGCACTCTGATAGTTAATGAAGGCGGGTTTCAGCGTACTGGAAGAAACTGGGACAGTACCTGTGTAAAACTCCCAGGAAAAGGCTTGGCCACAGGAGGGCGCAACGGGCTTACACTTAGGAGAAACTGTAACTGGTGTTAGACCATTTATACCAGTGTTTCCTAATCCGGTCCTTGGGGGGAGGGAGTCCTCGGGGACCCCCAGACAGTCCACATTTTTGCTTCCTCCCAGCTCCCTAGCAAAAATGTAGACTGTCTGGGGGTCCCCGAGGGCCGGGTTGGGAGACATTGATTTACACCACCTGGCTTTAGTCCAAACGAGGAATCAAGCGGCAGGCGGCCGTGCGCGGCTCAGGGGGCAGCCCATCCAAAGCAGGGGAGGGGGCAGGGAGGCAAGGGAGGCAGAAGCCTGCAGACAGCATGAGCAAGGCGGCCCTGTGTGATATAAACATAGCTGGTAGGGGGCGCATTTACGCTGCCCTGCCTGATGTGGTAAAGCATGGGGAGGTTGGCGAAGGGGGGGACGCACATGGCACATGGCAATTATGTCCCCCCACAGTTAGATTAGGAGATTAGATGTTAGGTGCTCACCAGTGACACCTGGTGGCAGGTCTTCTCAAATCCAGCCTTGTTTATATCGACCTGTGTTTTTTTCAGATCAGCTATCAAATGGAGCTAAGTATGTTAGGAGAAGGAAGGCTTCAGACCAGGCAAGAAGGACAGTTTGCCCGGGAAGGGTTGCATGCATATTTTGGAATATAACCTGATATGGAAAAAAATTAGGGATGGTTTTATACTCAGGAAATAAAGTCATCCCTGTGCACCGTTTAAAACACATGCTGCAATCAATCATGGATTTTTGACCATTACGGATTTTTGAAAGCTAGAAATTGTTTGGTTTAATCTGACTTCTGGTTGAGTGAAGGAATCCTGATTTAAATCAAAGGCTATGGAAATGGCTGCCATCTTTAAAGAAAATGTGAATCTCAGTTTTATACACCCACTTTACATAATGAGCATAATTTTTACTTAAATCTGTGGGAATCAAAGACTGCACATCCCAAACCATTACTTTGGGTGGTTAAGCTGAAGAACAACTATGTCAGGTGAGGCTGTAAGTAGCAAAAGACTCCCCTGGGCTATTTCCCTGTCCCTGTTTCTCAGGACTGCTAGTGGAGCAGTTTTTCTTTCCGTTCGTGCGATCCACGCAGCACCCCCTACTGGTTGGCTGGAAAACAGCAGGCGGCCACACACGAGCGGTTAGCCTGCAGGCTAGCGAGGAAGCAGAGAAGGCATGCGTTCTCTCACCTATGTAATGTCCATTGACATACCCCTCACAGTCTGAGTCCTCTGTAGGGAGGTAAGCAGGGAGAAGGGGGGGTGAGAAGAAGGTAGCGGATGAGATGGACAAAGGAAGAGAGAGTAGGGGAGAGGAAGAAAGAAAGGGATGGAAGAAGAGGAACAGAGACACAATGTGTGTATGTGTGTGTGGTCATGTATATTACATTGTGGGGACCAAATGTTATGATGGCGTGGTCCTCACAAGGGAAAACCTTAAAATGATCTGTGAATGCAATCAAGAAAATGTCAGAAGTCTTGTATTTTGTTTCTTTACTTATGGTTAATGTTAGGGCTGGGTAGGGGGTAGGACTGTCATTGTTGGGATTAGGGTTGTACTCTAATGAATGTAGAGTCCCCACAGAGATGTAGATACTGTGTATGTGTGTGTGTGTGTGTGTGTGTGTGTGTGTCTGTGTGTGTGTGTCTGTGTGTGAGGTGTCCACACCACAGGATCTCTGAGTTCCTTCACCACGTGGTACTGCAGCTCGAGGGCAGCAGAAAATAAAGAACATCCTGTCCAGGAGAAGCTCCGAGCGGCAGGAGTGCTGAGGCAGCTCCGCAATCTACCCCTCCGCACATGCAACCAGGGCCCGGAGGACAGGGCGAGAGGCGGCTGCCCTCCCCACCACAGACACTGATCTCCACACCCCCCCAGCCCGGATCCCCTCGCTCTGCCGGGCAGCCTGTCAGCCGGATCTCCTGCGGATGGGTCCCAGCCAAAGAAACAAACTTCCACAAAGAGAAGGCAGAGGTTAATACGTGCCAAAGAAGGTTGCTTCTACAAGAACATATTACAAAGCAAAAAGTAGCAAGAGGAACTCGAGAAGAAAAAGTGAAGCAGTAGGAGACAAAAGGGGAAGGAAGAGAGAGGATAAATCGCGGGCAGGGAGCGATCGGTGGGAGCAATGGCTCTGTTTCTTCGGAAAGGGGGGGGGGGCGCCACGCCTTTACGGAGCTCCGGAAATAATCAAATAAATAACTGCGATGCGGCTACTTCAATGTCCCTCTTTATGAGAGTCATAAAAGTTACATAAAGCGCCGACAATGAATTTTGTATAACTCCACGCTGTCATCATTAGACTTAATATTTTATTTAAGCCGGGAAGAAAGTCACACTTACGATCCACACGCCGCTCTAATTATCTTTGCTAATTACTTTGGGGACGGGGGGCCGAAAATAAAACGCGTCGGCTGGCGAGAGAGAGGCGACTCCTCCGCGCCCTGGAAATCCGGCCCTGAAGATTTACGTCTGCCGTGAAAACATTGGCGACCGTGTGCATGCCGTTTATAACCCGCCTCTGCACAGAGTCACCCGTCAGAGGGGCCGCTTCCCGTTGTTGCCTCTCACCTCCATCATCTGTACATGCATCCGTTATATGATTAATTCATCCGATGGCCGTACACAGATTACCCCGGGAATATATCTCAAGGCACAGAAGGGCCCCTCTGTCGTACTAATAAAGGCTCTGTAATGAGAGAGGGCGCGCCTTCACAGATATTCCATCTGACTCTGGAACGTTCCAAGACTTGGCTTCCACAGTTAATTCATTAGAGGGGCTTTTAGTCAGTCAGATCTTACCCATGGGTGTATACAGGGGTGGGGTCACAGAGGCGCTGGTCCTAACAGAAAGCTGATTGGCCCCTGGAGTGCCCGCTCCCCTGTCACTCATCGATACAAAACAAATCATTGGATAATGATAATGTTGGCCTCTCTCATGCCCACTACCTTAAATTTCTAGAATTGACACTGGTCTTAGTCCACCTGTGCTTGTTTTGCTTTTGGTGATCCGATATTTTATTGTATTTTAATTTTTCTTGCAGTCTGTTGGGTTTCTGTTCAGGAGTATTATCATGTTTTATTATTATTATAGTGCTGGGAGATTGCAGAGGGAGGGTAATGACTCTGAGACCCTATCGATCCCACCATGGTCCAGGCCTGATCTCATCGCTAATGGCTTCCCCTCAGTGCCGCTCACAGCACTGCCCCATCATGTGCGTCCGGGATCCCGGCCAATGATTTTTGGGTCCGTTATCTCACCCCCATTCCCAGCCAGACCGCCCACCCCCTCTTTCCGGGAGGAAAGACCTTGTTGGGATCTGATCTGGATACTCCCTCAGAGACGGCTGCCACCCAAACAGGCAATTGGGAATAGCAGCTCCCGCCTCCAGACTCCCCCCACTACCACCACCCCCCCAAGTTGGGCCACCCCCCCCAAGGTTGGGCCACAGCTAATTGCCTCTGTTCCAGGTCAGGAAATCTACTGCTGCAGGTTTTCTGGAAGGCTGTTCACATTTAACCCCCCCGCAGAGTGAGTGCTGCTGCTGATTCCCCTCTAGCTCCCTGGGGGGTTACACCCACACCATCCGCATCTGATCTGGGAGGCGAGGCAGAGTCAGGCCTGAGACCACCTGGGAATAGCAGGTGCCGTAAGCTCAGGGGTCCTATATCACCGTGACCCTTCACCCTCACTGCCGCAGGGACGCTGCGTGTCTCACGGACAGACTGATAGGATCCGTTTGATCTAATTTCATGACAGTGATGCATTAAGTGCCTCTGTTCTGTGTTTTTATAACTGCTTATTGAGGCATATTTCCCCATATGACGGATTCACAGTAACTGGCTCATGGGTCCAACTACAGCCCCCAGTCATGCATCCGCTGCTGTTTCCTGCCTCCTTTATAAGGAAGGTTTTTTTTTTTTATAAATAGCAGCCGTTAGACTTGTCATCATCTGGGAAGGGATAGGCAGAGGACCATGAAGTAGGTGAAACATGCGGGTCAGTGACATGCGATTCATTCAGGCTGGGATTGGATCCATTAGCAGCTCGGCCCGCTATCTGGGCAGCGTCTGCGTCGGCACTCGCTACTGCCTGGTCTGCGTCAGCATGCGGCCTTCTGCGGCAGCATCTGCGCGGGCAGATGTAAGGACCATCATCACGGTGGGGACGGTTTGGGAGGGGGGATGAGGGCATCATCACAGTGTAGTGGGTTCACGACATTCGGCTACTTCCACGTTTTTAGTGGTTTCGAATTGCCCGGCCAGCAACTGTGACCGTGAAGTCACACGCTGCTTTGCGAAAGCTAAGGTGATTCTTTAAAGCGTCCTGACATTTGGAGACGCGCCCAGTTTATTTTGGCTAACGAGCAGCGCTTCACGCTCCATGTGTTTTTCGGAGAGAGGGGCCTCTTCCTGAGCCCTACACAGCCTCCGTGCGATTGGCCAGGAGACGTGGTTCTGATCATCCAACCTGCGTCAGCTTCCGGCTGAGAGTGGCCAGGGTCGGTAGTGTGACACGGCTCGTGTGTGGCCCTCGTTACCGCGGATACTTCCTCATCTCCAGGCGTAGCCAAGGAGACGTAGCCACGTATGTAAAGCACACTGCAGAGAATGCAGGTAGCAATCAGAGTCACTGCCGCATTTCCTGCATAAATACAGCAGGTCTCAGGCACAATGAGAGGCACTTTAAAAATACCTTATCGGGTGACATTACCTGTGCACCACAAATTCACCGATCGGCGGTTTTAATGCCGCTCTTTCAACAACCCCCCCCCCACCCCCCCACTGGTAGCAACAAACGCACAGCAGCCAGTAGTGGCAGCTCCTTGGAAATGCTTCAAGGTGCATTTTTCAGAATGGGGGGATTCTCACTTCATAATTTAATTCTGTGGAGTCTGGCTGTAAGGAGCTCTTCCAGAAAGCTCCCATTCACAAACACGACGCTGATATGTCCCAGAAGAGTGACCTTCTGCAGCGATTGGGTCAGGAAGCAGGACATTGTGCTGCGTAACAGGACAGAGACAACTAGCTGCAGGCGTCAGCCGCCCCGGCCCTAAACTCACATGCGGGTCTGTCTTTCCTACGCTGTTATATCATAGGAAAGTGACACAGGGGGGCTTTTACATTTATATAGTGTAGTTTTCAGATGCTTGGAGGCACACAATTGTGAAAGCATGATCCGAGATGGTGACATCACTCAGCTGACCCTGGGATTTAAACCCATGACCTTTCCGTCACAGGTGCAACGCCCTATCCCGTCGCAGCGCACACCTCTGCCTCAGTGGGTCGTAGCATCTGCCTGAAACCCCAGGAGAGCGTCGGTGTCGGAATAGCAATCGGCTGTAATGGCGTCGCGCTTAAACGGCTTAGCGTCTCCCAACTTGTGCGTTAATAACCCCCCCAGAGCAGATGACTCAGACTCCAGACCAAAGGAATGGCACGAGTTACGAAGCCACTTCCCCAGCAAAAAACCCACCCCCCTCCCCCAGGGCTGTGCGTAAGTGATAATGTGTATGCGAGAGAACGAGTCCTTAATGTCTCACAAACGGAGGCGCCCTCTCCTCCGGAGCAATACCGCTAGTTTTCCCACGCTGTGTAAATAATTCATCTTGCTATACCATCTGTCTGTTACCGCCGTTCCTCCTTACTGGCATCTATAGAGGGCGGCACATGTTCCACTGCATCCTGCTGTACACAACCCCTACTTTAGAGGCAAGTTACACACTGTGTACCTCCCCTCATCACACAACAGCTCATAATGGCAACTCTGCGATTCAGGGGTGACATTTAGGGAGATCCGTCTCCGAAGAAAGAGGCATAAAGAAGCTCGTTAAAGCCGGCATGTACCCAATGACACCTGTATTTTAATTATACACCTAATTTTTATCAAAAGACAGCAAATGAACGGCAATTAATGGAAAAAGATAAAGATGGTTTTGAAAATGTGGCCTTAAAAGCAAATGATAATTAAGGCTCGGTAATTAAATGCACCTGATGCATAAAACGATACAGCAATGGGCTGTTGGCTCGTATTCGCTCACCTTTGTGGCTGTGGAGGCCTAATTACAGGCCGAGGCTTAGCAGCTCAGTCCAGATGCGACTCTGTCAATCAAACCGCCCCCCCCCCCCCCACCCCCAGTGAGGAGGCAGAGGAAGATGAGGTGGAGGAAGTTACAGAAAGGACAGGGTGGACGAAACTCCGTCACAATCCTGGGTGCCCTGCCATGCAAGGATAAAACAAATCTCTATTCCTGTTCTGTCCACACACACACACACACACACACGTAGTAGCCAATGGATTAAGTCTGGGAGAATCGCGGGTAAATCTCTACGATTTCTGGAGGACATTTCAGTGGCTGGTTTAGAGCGCAGCCCGGTGGAGTATCTGCTGATCTCCCGCCGGGCCCCAGACACTAGTGCCCTCTGCATAAATGCACAAGCGACTTGCGGGGACAGGGACCCCGTGCCGGTGCTCGGAAGCAGAGAGGTGCAGCGTGCTGGACAGTTGTTCGGAACAAGGAATATTTGTCAGGAGAGATAATGTTAAAACCCCTACTGGTTATGCTGAGGCACTTACTAGTGAGGTATTACCCCCCTTCAAAAAAATAAATGAATAAATTCAAACACCAAGCAGCTGGCATTGATTTCTAATTCTGTTATTCAGGACTGGACGTCAGATAGAATGCTTCCTGAATAATTCAGCAAGTGTAGCCAAGTTAAAAAATTGCAATTTAATTAATGTGAACTTCACAAAACTTTTGTGTTGTTTTTGTGTGTTTTATG
>JAODLC010000124.1:886152-897471 GCA_026781145.1 Hippopotamyrus pictus | reverse complement strand
GGGGGGGGAAACAACATAGACGGTCAGTCGGTGGGGTCGACAAGGACAGGGGCATCGAATCTGTGATAGAGTTCCATAATAGCTATGATGATTATGGCCACCCAGGCTGATTCAGGCTGATGGCTAAGGGGCCCTCACGCAAAGAACGATGGCCTCCAGAGACATGAATGCATGCCGGTACCTTGAAGTGCGGTGACATCAGCAGACGCAGGAGCTCCTTCTCGTTGTTGCTCATCGATTTGCTCTGCAGCTCCTCCGCCACCTGTCAATCAGAGCATCCCCACATAACATACAGGCCTCCGGGGGGCGCTGTTGAGCGTTTGGCTTGGGAAAGCCCAGCCCATCTTGGCATCAAGCAGAGGGGAACGAACGCTGAAGGGAGACCCAAAGCCTGCGCTCTGACCCCCCCTAAGGGTGTATGTTTGGTTTCAAAATCGGACAAATTCAGCCCCAACAGAGACAGCTGCGGCTGATGATGTTCTGCAGCTGTGAACGTCACCCAGCACGACACGCAGCAACATCGCAGGAGCAATTTCATCACTTATTAAAGGACTCCAACTCCCTCCCCACCCCCACCCAAATATGTACCCACCAGGGAACACTGTGCACCTTTTCAGTGGGGAAGCCGAATGAGACTCGGGGGGGGGGGGAGATGGGAGAGAGAGAGACTAGAATTGCAAATGTAGCAGAAAGTGGGCACCAGGACACATGCAGAGCGAGAGGGTGATGGGAGATTCCATTTTAACATCCCCCCCTACGCACAGTTTTCTTCGCAATATCACTGCAGCCACATGCAACAAGATGAGAAACTGCACCCTGAAGATGTGCCCGTCAAGGTTCCCCAGGGACTGAATCCTTTCCCTTCCTGTAGGGTGCGCTCTTAACTCTGGGTGCTGCTGGGTATCTGCATTTTCGCGTCACTCTTACAGCAAAGGGAGCCAATTGATTGTATGTCTACTCACTGTTACACCCCCCAGGGCATCAATATCTGTCGGTGGAAGGGCTTCAGGTTACAAGGTGTAAACAGACAGCTCTAAATGCCGGTGCCAGAAAAACCTGTGATGACCAAAATACATCCATCCAGCCATCGATCCCTCCATCCAGCCATCTAGCTATCAATCCGTCCATCCATCCAGCCATCAGTACCCCATCCATCCAGACATTGATCCTCCATTCAACCATCAATCCCCCACTGAACTAGCAACCCCCCCCTTTATCCATCAATCCAATCAATCGTCAGTCGATCCCTCTTCTGTCCACCAATCCTTATATCCATCAATCAATCAATCTATCAATCCATCCATTCGGCCATTGTCCCTTTCACCCACTCACCGGTCTCTCCTTTTAGCCATTCACCTCCATCCATCCGTCCATCAATCCCCAATCAAGTCACCAATACCAGACACCAATCCCTACATCCGGGGAGCAGCATGGATAGGAGATGCAATGCCAACCAGCATAAAGAAAAACAAATACCAGCTTAACACAAACAAGGCCCTTAACTGAAAGACGCCAGAGCAGCCGTCAGAGTATAGATCATACATGCCCATGTGGTCGTACTCACGTCCTCCACAAGAGACGAGGCACTGTGCAGAACGGGGGCGGGACACTGGCACTCGTAGAGACGCAGCCTCTCGTGGATCTGTGCCGAGACAGGAGGTGGGAAGAGGCGTGAGGTCTTCATGGAGGCTTCCTCCGCCCACACGCACGCCAAGTCGCACGGCCGACGGGTAAAGCAGCTGTGTTTGTCTGCTGTGTTTGTGTTTTCGTGTGGGGGGGGAAACACTGCGGACGCATACCTACCTTCATCAGGTATCCCAGGCTCTTCTCGCTGAAGACGTCCTTCAGGAAGACCATGTCCTCCTTGTGGTTGGCGTCTGGACGCAACTGGGAGGTCAGAAGGGCCAGGGTTTCGTGTAGCCCTGAACGAGACAGACAGGCACACAAACACACACACAGCACCCTAAGAACCAGTCATGGACCAGAACTCTATCTCTCTCTCTCTCTCTCTCTCTCTCTCTCTCTCTCTATCTATCTATCTTCCTTAAAGGTGAAGTCACAATTCATGCATCAGTAACAAAGAAACTAGTTCTAACTGCCTATTTACAATGGGATTTTTTTTTCTTTTGGGGGGGGCAGTCCCTGGTAGCATGGGATACAAGGCACAAGCCATCACAGGACACAATCACACACTGTAGGAGATTCAGAGACAGCAAACAGACTAACTGTGCAAACAAAACGGAGGAAACATGGGGAAGACATGCAAACTGCCTAATCAGCACATGCTCAGAACATAACCGGGGTTAGAACCAGCCCCATGTTCCAGAGAGGCAGGGAACCGATGGAGGGGTGGTGCCGTGGGGGGGTGGCTTTCTGCAGCACGTCTTGGGGAGCTGCTTCACACGGCTTTCCAGCGCTGCACTGCAGCCTCACGCCGTCCGCCCCCCCCCACCTCGTCGGTGGCGGGCTGCGGGGATGCTTACCTATGCCTGCTGTTAGGACGGGCATGGCTTCTTTCATGGGACACCCACGTAGGGGAACCTGGGTATGAGAAGACATTCATGTGGGACCACATTAGCGGCCTGCCAGCTGCTCGCCGTCTCTTCCTTGACATCTCTCTCTCACACTTTCTCTCTCACCCGCCTCTCCTTCTTTCACTTTCCCACCTCACTCTCTCACCCTTTTACTTTCCCACGTCACCCTTCTATCTCCTCTTCTCTCACACTCCTCATTCTCCCTCCTCTCTCTCTCTCTCTCTCTCTCCCTCCTCTCTCTCTCTCTCTCTCTCTCTCCCTCCCTCCTCTCTCTCTCTCTCTCTCTCTCCCTCCTCTCTCTCTCTCTCTCTTATCCACACTACCTGTGCTGTGAGCCCAATTACGGCACTGCAGCCCACCTGGAGGCCAGAAGACAGCGTTCCCGCCGAGCGTGACCCCCCCCCCCCCCCCGCCCATGCCTGCAGAGCCGAGTCACATATGGGGGGTGGGGGAGTCCTCTGCAGGTGTAATTTATCACTGTGACTCCCCCTCCTCTTGTTAGCTAAGTCAGGCTTTCGCACATCCGCATAGCCATGCAGTCAGTGAGAGAAAAAATAAGGTAAAAATATAAGAAACTGGTAAAATCTTCAGCAATTCAGCTCCCAGCTGAAAAGTGGCAGCCAGTCCACAGGCAGCTGTCCAGCACGGCGGAGATGATCCCAGGAACACAGGTCACGGCCTGCTGAGGGCTTTCGCTGGGTGGGTTAATCCCCAGCTTCAGGCTCTTTCAGGAGCAGGTTAATCCCCAGCTTCATGCTCTCTCTGGGGCAGGTTAATCCCCAGCTTCAGGCTGTACCTGAGCCGGGTTAGTCCCCAGTTTTGGTCATTCTCTGGGGCGGGTTAATCCCCAACATTGGTCTCTCTCTTCGGCCAGTTAATACCCAGCTTCAGGCTCTACCTGAGCCGGGTTAGTCCCCAGTTTTGGTCATTCTCTGGGGCGGGTTAATCCCCAACTTTGGTCTCTCTCTTCGGCCGGTTAATCCCCAGTTTCGGGTTCTCTGCAATGGGTTAATCCCCAGCTTTGGTGTCTCACTGGGACAGATTAAACCCCAACTTCAGGCTTTCTCTGTGGCCGGTTAATCCCCAGCTTCAGGCTCTCGCTGCAGTGGGTTAATCCCCAGCTTCGGGCTATTGCTGGGTCAGATTAAACCCCAGCTTTAGGGTCTCTCTGTGACCGGTTTATCCCCAGCTTCAGGCTCCCGCTGCAGTGGGTTAATCCCCAGCTTCAGGGCTCTCTCTGTGACAGGTTAATCCCTTCATCTTCAGGGTTAGGGAGAGAGATACTACCTATGTCCTGCTCTCTATTTTTATTGTCTAGTTTGCAGTCATTTTTTGTTATTCTGCTCTTATCTTTTAATACTATTTTGATTTTCTTTGTATTACATATTTCCTTTCAAGCACAATGCAGGAAGCAGGTAGAAAAAACATTATGCTACACAGAATTACTGTTTATGATTGTGTATGCGATAAATAAGCATCAGAACTGGTAACCTGAGGCCGGCAAAGCTCTTCTACTGGGAAGAATGGGCAGTGGACTGTGAATCTGGAAGATTGGTGTACCGGGGGGAGGGGAATGAACCTCAGATGCATACATGAAGCAAATAATTTTGATGCCTTTATGAATTTCTAAAACAGAAACTCAGAGCTGAGGCTTCCCCTTCTTAGGCTGAATAGCGCCCTATACCCCCCCCCAACCCCCACCCCACTCAAAGACAGCTGCATGTCCTCAGCAGTAATTAAGACTCAAAGAAAGACTAAACAGCTCGACACATGTGCAGACAAATCACGACAGTGTCAATGAAGCAGGTGCAGGGAGAGTGGTATGTCATGACAGGAGACACTGCGGTAACATTTGATGATTATAACTGACCCCGCCCCCCCAGTGACAATCACCAGCTATGAGAGAGGGATTTTCAAAAAAAAAAAAAGACAGACCAAAAACAGACCAATAAACCTCACAAGGAGAAACAGGTGATGTGTGATACACACACAGAGTTAGGGCCAAAAATCAATGTCACTGTTAGGGTAATGATTACAGCCGTTGCATCTGTCAATGAAGCAACGGTGTGATACGGTGTGATACTAATCCTATAACTAATTAGGAGCAAATTAATTAGAACAGGCATACCTGGTATCAGGGATAGTGTGCTTTTACGCGGCAGCAGAAGATCCAGACATCATAGGGAGGGCCAGCCTGCAAGAGGCGCAAAATAAGGCAACAGCTAGTGAGGCATTGTGGGTAAGAGAAGGTGTCGCCCACCCCTCTTCATCTCAGCCCTCCCTAGGGTAGTAGGATAGATAGCAGGATGGGGGGGGGGAGAATCTCCTGCAACGGTCTACTCACAAGATATGCCCATCTCAAGACAAAGAGAGTGGCTATGGTGGGGGGGGGGGCTTCCTTTCCACTCCAATTCACACAGAACCTGCTTTCCGGAAAGGTTCACTTCCCATTAAATCACAGAGGTATACAAAGAACACACACACACAAACTGTAAAAGAAACTGAGATCCCGCACTGGGGAAGCTGTCGGCGATGATGGATGGGCGCGGTGAAGTCTGTCATTCTCACGGAGGCGACGCTCATCGAGCAGCTCTGGCAAAAACGCCGATCCTTCACGGAATTAGTCGCCGGTAATGTCAGACGGCGTGACCCTGGATTCAAGGCTGAGGTGATTCAGGGAGGCCCCAGATCAGCACGAGGAGGGTGGGCCAGACTAATACATCACAGAAGGTAAGGCCGAATCATTTATATATACAGTATATGAATGTTAGTTCAGTTTTTTTGTCATTGATGCATGGATTGTGACTTCACCTTTAAGGAAGATAGATTTGAGCATAGATAGGTGGATGGATGGATAGATGGATGACTTGTGACTACACCTTTAAGGAAGATCCTAAACATCCCAAAAAAAGAAAAGAACACTAAGAAACAGCAAGCTGTTTTGGTACAGTCCATTACCGTCGGATACGGCAGAAATCAAACACCTCGTTATGGCTCAGGAATATGACACTGAAGATTCTCCTTGAGTTTGTCGCAGGTAATTTGGACTAAAAACATAAAACGTAGCACTGCGATGCTGCCATTAGCTGGATGCGTCCACCTGGTCTCCAGCGCACCTTTGCGTCCCGCGATTGCGGCGGTATTTGCATGTGTGGCAATGACATGAATTATGCCACTTCTAATCATCATTGGATGGAAGACCTGACACCCGGCACGGCATTTTAGCCCCACCCTCAGACCCGGGGGGGCAGTGCCGCACGTGAGTATCCCCACCAAACCTGGAACGGACGGCGGCTACTTTTTCCCCCCGTAAAATGCGACGGCAGATACCGCAAGTCTGATTAAGCGGGCTGGGGACAGCAGCTCGTTGCTCTGGATGGATGGGCTCACCTGGGGGGCGGAGAGGGAGGGTGTAGACAGGAAGTGAGGCCCCCTGTGTCAAGAGATGGAAGTACGGTAGGCACTATGCCGAAGTTTTCCACCACCAGGTCTTGATGAAGTGCAAGGAAAAGCCAGCTGTGTCATCTGGCTGCGATCTGCACCCTGCAAAACTCACGTTCAGCACTGCGTCCCCTTGACCCGCGATCGTGGCCGTGCCCAAGTGGCCAGAAAACAGCCGACATTGCACCACTAACAGCGTGTCCTCCCTGTCCGCTGCACCTTTTCCTTTCGGGGAGGTTTTTGCGGAATCATCCGGATCAAGAGTCAACGGCATTGACGTCTTACTGACATGTTGGCTCTTCCTGAAGACGGGAGCCACGGTCAGTCGTCGGTCATGAAATCAAATCATGTGAATCTGTTTGTCAGGATCACAGTGGTATCTAATTCCGATTGCCTGCGCTTTTCCCCCCCGAGTCGCTTTCCCTTGCTTTATGTCCCGCTTCCGTATTCTCTGCTGCCCCACCGTGAAACCGGCACGTAAAAGCTAATTTAGCACGGACGTCGGAATTGTCCTCGGATACGATCAGAATCTGGAGATTCTAATCGGAGGAGTCGGGTAGAATCCGAAGAGACTAATTTCAAACGGTTGGCCATTTTACAGGACTGATTAGAGCTACCAGCTCAGCTATCAAAACACCCGTCATGTCAAATAAATAGCGTGACCGTGGGGGGGGGTTCTGCTTCCCAGCAATGGAACTGTGTGATGGGAGAAGCGAGCAACCTCATGGGGCTGAGATGAAGCCTCTGGCCTCCACTGCTGCTTCCGTACATCAAGTAGGAGAGAGGAAGGGAGGTGATGAAAATTTAACAACTTCGTCTATGACATGAAAGCCATGTAATGAGCAGATACGTGACTAGCGATTCCCTCTTTGAGCGAGGGCGGCAGCTAGGAATTCTGGGAAGAGGACAGCGAGTATCCCCTCCATTACCCAGCATTTCCTGAACGTGCATGTGCACATCTGTAGCGTAAACAAGGGCGTCCACGTGTGTGTGTGTGTGTGCAGCTTTACCTCCAGGACATTAAGTCGGGTGATGACAGTCGCTGCTGGAGCTATCGCAGAGCCGCCCGTCAGTGAGCTGGGAAAGGGGCTGGCCTCACGACGGTGGGTTCAAAGGTCGCGGCGCCCCAAGTGACTGAGGACCAGCAAAGGTTCGTCGACCTAGGCAGCCAAGAACCGCTAGCGTGCCGCTATTTCAGCATTTATTCTGGCAATGTTGATTATTTTCGGGTCGTCCTGTGCTCTAGCCGTCCCTACACAGCCTGATACCTGACACTGCATGAACAGTGGTCCAAAACCTCATTAAAAACAATGCAGCTATTTCAAGGCTAGAGCAGCCACCCATCTTTATCGCACAGATATAAAATTTCGAGACACACAATGGAATGAAAATGACCAATGCACGCATGCAGTAAAAGGGATTGCGCTACTATACAAAGGACATGATAAACTAATTGGACTTAATTTGTCTAATTACGATGTCAGATTAGTCTAAATTAGAAGCAGCATCATTTGCAAAAGGATTAGCACGTATCTGTCAGCTGTGAATTCATTACAAGCGGGTATAAGCTGGGAGGCACAGCAGATAGGACAGGCCCCAGGCAGCCACCAGTGGGGAGACTGATCCGCTCAGAAACCCCACCCCCTAAAGAACGACATCACCAGGAGGGCTCTGCTGGGAGGCACAGCAGTGAGGTCATCAGATAAGCGTTGTACCAGCAGTGGATTGGGGGGGGGGGGAGGATGGGTGACTATTTAAAAGCATAAAGTTACTGGGAGCTGGGAGGGAGCAAAAATGTGACAGTCCCCAAGGACCAGGTTAAGAAGAAGGACAATTAAATCCCAGCAAGGCCATGGGGAAGGAGATTGACAGCAGAACGGGGACACGTCACACGGCTGATAACGAGCGATGACTAACGAGCCGTCCCCAGTCACCTTGACGTAACGCTCTGTTGTTTTCCAGCTTATGATATATTTTTTTTTCCTCCTGGTTTTTGCTGCAGACAGCGTGAGACAGAGCTCACGCTGCGGCACCGTGCCGACAGGGCCCCGCCCCCAGGAAGACGGGATGCCACACCCACTCCCTAAACAGGGTCGAGACCCTCCCCAGGTGAAGACCTGCTGTCTCTGCCCTCTTTGTTTAATGGCGCGAGCTTATGGTCAGTCTGCTTCTCAGAGTGGCAGGACGGGACACACACACACACAAGATTGTAATTATATCTTTGTGGGGACTCTCCATTGATTTCTATAGGGAAAACTCTAATCCCAGCATGACAACCATAACCCCTACCCAGCCATAACCTTAACCACAAGTAACTGTTTTTCGTTTTTTGATTGCATTCACAGATCTTTGTGCGGACCTAAAAAATGGTCCTCGCAAAATCAAAATAATAGGTTTTTATCACATTGTGGGGGACATTTGGTCCACACAATGTAATATAAACATAATACACACGCACACACACACCCACAAACACACTCACGCACAACATCAGCCAGTGCCTGCTCTCACGATCGATGAATAGACTGCCTCCCATTTTATGGGATGTCAGTGTCTCACGTTTTGTGGTAGTAGCGCTCATAAAATTCCCACTTGCCCTCAGGAAGACAAATTTACACCTAGGCCTCGTTTTCCAAGGCTGTCGAAGAACCGTCCCTTGAAAAGCCAGCAATGTAATTAATGTACCTGTGCAATTAAACGCGTGCACGCTTTTTTGATTTCAGTAATGCGGTGAGGTTTTTGAGGTGTGTGACACGGCAACACTGCGAAATCCTGAAAGAGCGTGCAAGATCACCGGGGAAGTGATGAAACAAAAGCCAACACTTACGGCCTTTAGAAATTCACAGATGCCATTATGAGACAGCTGCAATTCAGAAGCGTAAAGAGAGGAAAGCATTACGAATCAGTCTTAAGTGGGCCCCACCCACATACAAATACCCGATCGGCCCACCAATCGCTATCGACCCTTGACGTCACATGACCGAAGAAAAACCCATGTATCGCTGGGTTTTCCCTCACAGTACGTGAGTGCATACAACCGTCATCGTTACGACTCTGAAAATCACTGCACGCGAGCCGATGACTAATTCTGTCGTGTCCGTCCGCTGCACACCAGCTGAACACATCGCCTGCCCAAGCTGGGTGTCGGCCACATCTCCATTCAACCCAGACTGAACCTCAAGCGCTTGATTTCTCAGGGTCCAGGCACCATGGCGACCGCTGACTCCATTTTCAGCGTCACCCCACTTCACCCAATCAGGGACCCCCAAAGAAGCATGCCCCCCTCCCCCCCGCCTGCCCCGCCCTCGATACCATCACTCAGACCTGACAGATGACATGACCATCGCAATGCAAGACCACATGGGGCCTGACAGAGGAGATTTCCATCTACCCACCTGAAGTCCAATAGGGCAGGCCGTAATGATGTCATTCAAACCAGGATCTTCATTTATAGTCATCAAAATGCCCTGGGCGGTCAGCCAAAGCTGCAGAAACCCAAGAAAGGCTTTCAAACCGTGGGATATTCCATCACGTGGTTTTCCGGAACCCAACCAGACAACACATAGAGTCAAAGGTCAATGATGGCAGATGGGAAGAGGTCTCGCCTTCTTACATGATGGGGCAAACACGACGACTGACCCACCAAGCACAGGTACACAGTGAGTGCAGGTGTTTGGCCAACTGACATCTAACAACAGCCAAGACTGACCCAAGGAGATAGATTCCACCCCCCCCACCCCAAGGAGGCCCCCAGACCTGTGTGAACAAAAAAACAGTTTGGCAGAGATGTTAAGGAAATGCATTTTTGCTAGAGAAGTATCTGACAATGTCCTGTTGAAAAAAAGGTTTTCAAGCTATACTGTTCAAAAAACAAGCTATCTACAGAACAACACGTAAGATACCCCAATAATAACACAAAATGATCCACGGCAGAAGCGCGACAGAGCTGTGTGGTGTTTGTGTGGTCATGGGCTCTAAAGATGACAGGAGCTCCATGTGAGCCGCCTGACCCCCCGCAGAGTCACCAACCAGAGCAGCAGGCCGCCGACGTGCCGCTCAGTAGGGGGCAGTATGGGAAAGCCCTCGCTTTGGCGCAGACTCTCTGTGCAGGCTCAGGTCCTCGGAAAATATCGACGCGGGATAAATCTGCACACACACTCACGCTGGGCACAGCCTCCCGTACTGTCCAGCTGCCAACACGTCACGGGGGGCGTGGAGGCGACCGGGGAGTTAGTCCGGCCTGAGGGTCCAAAAGGGAGGCACGGCCCCCGAGATGCAGGCGTCCCAGAAACCGGGACGTCATGTACATCACACAACTCCTCGTTACGGTTGCTATTCCCCAGAGCGTAACCCCCCCCCCCCCGATAATGCACCAGTATATACTCCCCAGCACCCCCCCTTCCCACTGCCGGCCAGTCTATGACGCACACCCACAAAATGGAAAGCACTGGAGGGAGAAAAGGCCCCCTGCTGGCAAAACACCCCCCCCCTCCACTGACAGCCGTGCCGCGTGCCTACGGAGCCCCCGCCCCTTACCTCTGCTACCTGGCTTGTGTGGAGATACTCTCCTCTCCACTCCTCCGCCTGGGCTCCTCGCTGCTCCTCTGGCTGCTGAACGAATGCTGCTGCTGCCACCGCCGCTCGCTCCTCTCCTCCCTCTCTCTCTCTGTCTCCCCTCCCTTCTCCACTCCCTCACTCGTTCCCTCTCGCTCTCTGTCTCCCCTCCCTTCTCCACTCCCTCACTCGTTCCCTCTCTCTCTCTGTCTCCCCTCCCTTCTCCACTCCCTCACTCTTTCCCTCTCTATCTCAGTCTCCCCTCCCTTCTCCACCCACCGTTCCCTCTCTCTCATCCTATCTCTCCGTCTCCCCTCCCTTCTCCACTCCCTTGCTCATTCGCTCTTTGTCTCTCTCTCTCTCTCTCTCTCTTTCTCTCTCTCTCTCTCTCTGCAGTCTCAGCATCCCCCCATTCAGTGTTCTATTTAGCATACCGAAGCTCTCAGTTTGGTCTTTGGGTTCAGCTGAGTTGTTGCCCCTCCTCACAAACACACACACACACACACGCATTCCCATCCCATAAGCCCCCCAAACGTGCCTCGATGTCCTTGTCATTCCTTTTGGCCGCTGCCCCTTTTTGGGTTAATTAATTTTAACCGGGGGGCATTCAGACAGCGTGACACCAGCTCTCCCCTGCCCCCACCTCCTCCCACCCCAATTTCTGTCTTTGTTATTGCTGTCATTGTTCCTCCCGTATCTGACACATGAAGCACAATGAGAAAACAGGAGGGGAGTCGGATCCAGAGAGAGCCGTCAGCATGTCGGGGCGGGGGGGGGGGGGGCACCTGGG
>JAODLC010000124.1:857776-882337 GCA_026781145.1 Hippopotamyrus pictus | reverse complement strand
CCCCCCCCCCCCCCCCCCCCCCCCCCCCGCCCCGGCCTCAATGTTTTAAGTGGCTCTAGAGGAAGAGCTGTAATGTCAAACTTCACAAACAGTCGAGGAATTCCATCATCAGAGTTCCGTGTTAGATTCTTATGATCTCCTCCTTTTGGGGAGTCCATGGCAGTGGTCATTGCCATCACCAAGACAAAATGGATAAGTATCCACTAAGAATTTACCACCTGCACTCGCCGTGACCTCTCAAGCCAGAGGGTGGTCTGTGACTCAGCGGGTTTAGACCACCGCGTCTGTAATCAGATGGTTGACAGTTTGAATCCTGTGCCCAGTAGAGCAGCAATAAATCTGTGGGGCCTTTAAGTAAAACCCTTACCCCCCCCCCCCCCCCCCGCAAAAAAGCTCCAAGGTTTGCTCTTAGTTTTATCTTTACCCCATCCAATTAGAGGTCATTAAATATGAAGCAAAAAAAAAAAAGTCAGTCATTTTTGTAGACGTTACACATGGAATGGGGTCAAACTGACCCCATGGGTAGTAGTAGGGTAACTGTGCATCTCTCAAGGGAGAAAAATATGGGCTATGGGGGAGAAAAAACACATTCCAAGGTACTTGTACAAATGGGAAATAAAGCCGTGTTTCAGTTACATGCCAATAAAGACACTTCCTTTTCCTAAGACCTTGTTTTGGTGCTTTTTTTTAATCTTTCCTTTCCATACCTTTGCTCCACTGCCGTTGAGAAGAGGGGTGGCTGTGTTTCCCCAGTAAAGCGCTTTGCCGTCTCCTCAGACCACTGAAGCAAAAAGGATTATGAAGAAGAAAAAAAGAAAGAAAAGGACAAGTGTATCTGGCACCTATGAAGGCGAGCCGAGAGCAGCTATAAATGAGAGGCCTAAGGAAATGAGAGAGAGAGAGAGAGAGAGAGAGAGAGAGAGAGAGACTTCCCAGGGCTTTATGGGAAAGCTTTCAAGCTGGGGGGGTGGGCATGCATAGGCCTTCCCAGTAATGGATATTTAATTGGATGCTCTAAGTGCTTTGAGTTTCCTGCCAACGCTGCTGAAAGTCAGGACATCAGTTGGGGTAAGACAGCAAAAGATCCAGGCTCTTGCACAGCATCCAAGCCTGCAGATCGGCCCTTTTACAACCCAGACTTACAGCTCACACAAGTATTCTATGCATTATATATCCCATAACTATATTTGCCTGTCTGAAGCAGCTAGCTATGGATGCATGTATGACGCATGTAAGAGTACCAAGGGAAATTATGAAGGCGTGTCGATTGATTACAGTAAGGAAGTGTTTTCCAACCCGGTCCTAGGGGGCCTGCAGACAGTCCAAATTTTTGCTGCCTATCCGGGAGCTGGGAGGGAGCAAAAACGTGGACTGTCCGTGGGTCCCCAAAAACCAGATTGGGAAACACTTCCATACCGTAATCAATCGACACGCCTTTATAATTCCCCTTCATACTCTTATAGGACATATTATCCCGATACACACTTGTAAAAGTGTAAAAGAGACGCAATTCAACAAACAGATGTTAAACCTAAAAAAGAAAGGGCCCTTTTTATAATTCAAACCTCTTCGGGGGCAGACAGATACCTGGTAAAATTTTGGCTTTATTACAGCTCATTACACCACAACTGAATCGACGGGGAGTATCTGTGGGAGGTCTGTGAGGCAGGAGGGCGTACAAGGAGTAAAAAATATTGCAGCTATCTCAAACGAAGACAACTCCTGTCTGGCAGACGGGGCTGTGACAGGAAGTGGGCGTCAGGCCTGTCAGGCCCATAACAATGCTGACTGAGAGCTCCTTCATGCAGTATTTGCATGTTATCAAAAATACCAAGGAGACGTCCCAGGGCATTGTGGGTAAATCCATATCTCAGCCACATGACACCGCCTTCACCATTACCACTACACCTGACACAACTTTTGATCTTCCCTACTGAGCCACCATGACAGCACGTCTCCTCCCGGGCCACCGGAGTAATCCCGATGAGCCCCGCCGCGTGCCAGTTCCTTAACCTTCCCGTCCATCTTCCCCGTCGGTGACTGCAGTGGCGCATAGCTTGTCAGAGGCAAACTGTGGATCCCTATAGCTTCAAGAAATTTGCCAGTGGTGGTGTACGGATTTCTAATACACTGCTTCTCTTTTTGTATAACATCAGATCAGATCGTTTCTCCCAAGAATGAGTCATATGTAATAATAAAATGCTGAAATAAGACAAAAACACATTCATATACAAGACACTAATTACCATTCCTTCATGCGCAAACACAAATTAGACACTCTGTGGATTTCTTTTCCGCCACTGAGCAAGAAAATATGCCAGACTACATTTTAATTTGCTGAACAATTTTTTTTCAAACCTATTTTATTAATAAGAAATGGTATAAGTGGAAAACTGAGCAGTGGTTTCTAACATACTGGTATTCCTTTCAAGGATTTCCCCAGCCTTATGCCGGACTGATGGATGGATGATGTCTAATACAGCAGTTTTGACATACTTCCTAAATTGCCACAATCGTCCAAGGTAGTTCCATTTACATTAACATACAGGTTAATCGTTTATGAATCCAATTATGTAGAACATGTCATAAGTACATTCTGGAAATTTGGAACTCCACCATTTCTGGCAGGACCACCTTCCTCCCCAAAGCAACAACCAGTAGGAAAATTAAGACCTGCATTGAGAGAGACTTGAGAGAGCTTCAGCACCGGGGAAGAAGCGCATTTTCAGGGCAGCCCCAGAAAAGATACCTGCTGATCAACCAGCCCAAGCTGACCGAGGTCCTCCTCCTTGCAATCTTGACAGCGTAAGAGACGGCTGAACAGAAGCACGCTCCTTTGAGTGTTCCGGGTCGGGCTCGCGCATCAGCCACAATCAGCTACTAGGCCGACATCACTTGTCAAAGGAAACTGAGGATTTCGGGGGGAAGGCACAGCTATTTTGGGTCTTTTAGAAGAGAGATCCCGATGATTTCAGTGACAGCCACTGCAGCAGCCATACTGAACCATTGATGGGATAAATGAGATCTCAAAATCCGGAGCAGGCGGGACTCTCAGGTCGCATACTGACAGTCGGATCCTGCATCCATGCTTCACTTTATTTCGGAGGAAGTGGTGCACAACTTGCAGGAAGAACTGAGTTTTGAAGTCACGTTTCTCTCATTAGCGAATATGCCCTGCCTTACAGCGCCCCCTATTGAAGGATATACAGCATCAAATTTTTAAAGAATCTAACAGCAGTATGAAGAAATGATTAAGTAAAGAATGATTTTGCTAATTGACAGCCTGGGAACGATTGGGTCAACACCAAAACTCTTTCCATAAACACCACGGGGGCTTAAAATTACCCAGAGTGCATCGGGAGCCTCGCTGAGCATGGTATCCAAAGACAGGCAACTTGAGGAGCAGGTTCAGTCTGGGCCATGGCTACAGAGTCCGCATGCAAGCTTCACACGACTCATTTGATTATCTTTTAGCAATTAAAAGCATTGCATGCACACTTAATTTTCCAGTCAAATCCAACCGACTTCTAATAATAAAACTGATACATTATTGATCCCTGTGGGGAAATTGTTTGGATGCCTCCCTGAACTTGCTCTTTGTAGAGTAAGTTGTCTGTATTCTGCATATATTCTAGGCTAATATATGCAGTTTCATTATTGCAAATTTACTAAATCGACATCACAGGAATTCCATGACTGATTAATTTGGTAACCTATGAAGCAATGCTTCCCATAAATCCTCAGCAAATATCATTGGTGGAATGTGACTGGAATCTTGCCATTCGGTGCGTTAACGGCTCAGAAGTCTGATTACAAGCGAGGTTAGAATATAGTGCCCCTTCCAGTGTTTCTCCTGACAATAGCTATCCTAGGTTTAGCTAAAAATAAAGGGCTTACTAACCAACACAATAACAAAAGTCTGTGATACAGACCAAGTGCCCTTTATACTGATCCCTATGCTGTCCGCCATAACACTGTTTCTCATTATAATAACCACATGTTGACATGTCCTCATTCCATAAGCAACAATTACCAGAATTGAAAATAACGGCACTGGGGGCGGCTGCAAATTGTCTTGATTTATTTCCTCATCCACTAACATTATACTCTGCCAAAAAAAGGCCTGCCCGACTTAAAAAGGTTTATGTACATTTAAAAAATAGAGCAACATCTCAGACCTTAAGCAAACGGTGCTTATGTACAGGAGAAATATGAAAATAACTCGCATACATTGACTTTGACCCTAAGCACACGTACATAGTTGGCACAACCAGAATAAACACTTTATGATGAGCTTAATGTTTCCTCCACGATTTTTCAAGCAAACCACGATAACAGGCACACGTTAATCAGCAGCTCCCACGGGACAAAGCCGCGGGTCCAAAGCTCCGGCGACAAACGCTGCAGCTTAGCGCCAGAAGACTGCCTGTCAGCTGAGGCATCACGCTCAAAAAAGGGCGGAAAATTCAATTAACTAAATGCACGACAGCAGCTAAATTACTTCCCTGCTTATCGGCAAGAAATTCAGTCATTCATACACAACAAACGGACATAATCAAATTATACATAAGAAGCACTAGTAAAAAAAAAAATTAAAAATTAAAATATGGCCACCGCCCCCACAGACACAAAGCAGTGTGGAGGAATAAAAAAAATGTGAAAATGGTGACATCTTCTGGCTGAAACTGTGCATTGCATCTCATCGCATTCTCAGCACTGTACGGTGGCTCGAAAATAGCTGTGCATATTGCGCGAGGTGAAAATATTCTTCATTGGTTACACAATTTACAAGCTGTTCCCTTAAATCACACTGGTAACAGGTGCCATTCAGTCTGAGTAACCTGTTAGTAAGGATCAATATTCGAGCCAGCCAGGTTGTTGGTCAAATACTCCTGGGTTTCGCTGGATTAGGACAGGAACCATTGATGCATCTGCTACTGTTTTACACGCACTATCTACTGCCTTGAATGTGTCATTTGAGGATGTGTCTTTCTTTCCATTCTGTGTCCATCTGAATATTCTCCTCCTGAGTTTTAAAAATTAATAAAGAAAAAGCTATGTGGTTATTTTCATTTCATCTGCAATAAAGTATGGATTTTGGTGACCTTGGATCAGGTATGAGTATCTTGAAGAGTTTTTCCCTTTGAAGGTCCTCATGTCTTCTGGGACAACACTGCAAGACTCCGTCTAAAAGGAGAGAAGAGAAGACTCTAGATCTCAGAAGGGGCTTTCAAGATGAAAAGCTTTTCAGAAGCAAAGTTTTAGCGTTATGTCTGCTAAGTTACCAGTAGGTGGCAGAGGAGAGCCACCCTCTTGGACAGCCAGGCAATTTTAGAAGTTTCACCAGTAGGGGCTTGTAGGGGGTTACATTATTAATGCACAGTAGGTGAGCCAAAGCAAGCGATGGGCAAGGGAGAGAGTTAGCAGCAGTGTAAAGACACATCTCTGGACATTTAGAAGACACCGTTGATCAGGCAAGGGCAGGAAAATTTATCTCAAAAGCATAGTGGGAAAGCAAAGGTACTGCAGGCAAACGTATTCTAATCAACAATGTTCAATGTCAATTCCTAAAGATCTAGCTCCTTACCGCGCCATTTCCATGCAACTTGCTGCCCAGCTCAGAGTCAGCATTGGCGGTCTCCATCATCTCTATTTGGGTTGGGTCCCAGATGCTGCTGGCCCGGGGAATGTGTGTGACATCCTGCTGCGGCCACACGGAGCTCATCTCATCAGACAGGTAAGGGCTGTTGTAACTGGACTTCGGCGGTGACCTTCTGAGAAGCAGAGGCCATAATCAGACCAAGACATCCACCGTAAGTGAAATCTAACCGCAGTATGCGGTCCTGATGGCCAAGCATTGTGCAATAGAACTGATGAAGGGTCTGGGCATCAAATATGAAGGATCTGTGTTGCCTCAGGGCTTGGATCATGTTTACAAGGAGGTCTGTGAAAACATGTTGGACTGCATATGTTAGACAAACTCTTAGCTTACAAATGCCACAGCCATTGTGTTTCAGGAAGCCAAAAGCACAGCAAGCTGTCTCACGCTCATTAAACCTCTAATAACCTAGAAAACAAACCTCTTGGCTCCCCTGTGCTGAACTGCATGGTTCAGCAGTGATGGGAGACACAAGCTTCTAGACTTGATAGCGGGTGGGATTACCATCAGTCAATCACTGCCTGTTTTAACCAATGGGAACTGATGATGTAACTAATGAGAAACAGGCAATCTATCCAATGAATGATCCCATCCCATGATAATTCAACCCAAATTGGGTTTTACAGCTTCATTTCGTCAGTATGGTCCATGTGGATCAGTTGCCTATAGGCCCTTGAGGCCCTAAAGCAAACAGCCCTAATGTGTATAAACTGATTCGGGAACGGCCTTTAGCCCCAGTGGTTGGTGTTTAGATGAGGGTGCACTGTGAGGGCTGAGGAGAAAAGAAGTGATGGTCAAATGAAGCTTTATGAACCATTTTCTGTATCTATTGATGGTGCTCTTGGTTTGCTTTGGGGCATGCATTGAGCCGTCTTTTTTATTTTTTTAACAGAGAGCGCCATCTAGTGGTGTCAGAGAATACAGCTAATGGTTCATGAAGCTTCATTTGACTATCACTAGAGAACAGGATGGCTTGGGGCTTAGTCTCACCTCAGACAGTAACTGATGAAGGCCAGCATAAGAATGAGCAGCAGGCTGCCCAACACACAGGAGATCACCACCATGGCCAGCAGATATGCTGCAGAAAGATGATCGTCAACATGCCTCAGCACCGATTTAAACGGCCCATCAAATGGTCAACAAAACACATGGGATTTCCAGATCTTACTAGTGGTCATCAGGCTAAGATTTCAGGTGTAGTACAGCACTTCTTTTACCATTTTACCATTCTGTTTTACACATACTGAACCCTCTATGATGAGAGCATTCAGGCTTTCATCAATATTTTATATAAACTCCAGTATTAAAAGATTTGGTTGAACTCTGGAAACCTCTCCATTGTTTTTTGCAAAAACTCTGATTGTTTATTTTAATAGAGGTTTTTACTTTTCCATCATGTTTTGCTTAATTTCAGCAGGCAGAGATTTATATTTTCATGTACATTGTGTATTGTTACTTTTTTTCAGCGCGGGGGTGGGTGGGTGGGTTTGTTTGTCTGTCTGTTTGACTGTGTCTGCAAATCCTTAATAAAAAAAAAAAAAAAGATTTGGTTGAAATCAGAAACTTACAGTCATGGCAGCTAAATCCACCGTAACCAAATGGGCACCTAAAGGGCGAACAGAGGAAAATCAATAGCAGGGTATGTTATATAGATCCCCTTATCCTTCACTTGTCTGAACTTTTCTAATTCCTGTACAGCTACATTAGAACACAAGAGGGCGCTAAAGCATAGTTTTCACAGAATCACTAAGAAAACCAACACTTAAACCTCATTATCATTATTACTGCAATGCTATCTGTTTAAGATATTTCAAGTGATGGCCCCAGAGTAATTATTCTGTTTAGTAGACAAAATTACAGTATGTCGTACGTGATTTATAAAGTTACAAATTTACAGAATTAGGATGCGCAGTATTCATTGCAAACAGGAGCACAAAGAGATAAGGCAGCATCAGAGGGCTGGGTCATGGGTTTTTCCAGTGACATGACAAAGATCTTCCGGAAAAAAAAGACACTGATATACTCACGGAACACACTTCCCGTTTTCTGATCTCTCGCCGCTGAGGCATGCTAGGGAGATAAACCAGAGTTGGAGATATCGCCGGGATGTGACATCACTGGGTATTGACCAAACTCTCAACATTTCTCTGGCTCAAGCACCAGAACTGGATCCGCCCCACCCCCGCACTCCAGATAGAGGCTCTGTTTCCTCACACTGTCCACAAAGCCCTTCTGAGTTACAGTGCTTCGAGAAATGTCTGCGTTCAAAATGGCTGAACTTGCCAATAATCACGGCAACAAGTCAAAATGAAATTTCTGCTTCTGATTTCACTGAGCCAACGAATCGGACATTTGGGACGTGCCGGGCAAATGTACTGA
Organism: Hippopotamyrus pictus; assembly: GCA_026781145.1. NCBI lineage: Eukaryota > Metazoa > Chordata > Actinopteri > Osteoglossiformes > Mormyridae > Hippopotamyrus > Hippopotamyrus pictus. Next base: position 874,299 of record JAODLC010000124.1, on the reverse strand, counting down.
ATCATTAATTGCCATAAGTTCTATTTACTCATCAAACCCAGAGTATGCCCTGCTCTTGAAGAATCAGTGCCGTGGAATCAAAAGGGGCTCGTAACTTGTCCTCTAATGTAACAGCTACAAAGCTGACCGACTGGACGATTGACAGAATGGCGGAATCACCTGCACAGGAGGTGTTGGAGTAGAGCGAGGGGATGTAGCCCTCCTTGCAGATACACTTGGCGGTGCCGTTGTCCTGAAATACGCAATTGGTCGTCTGGAGGTCACATGGGGCAGGCTCCTGTTTGCACAGGTCTGTGGCTGGGAGAGAAGGGAGGCGGGGAATCAGCATAATAAAGCGATCTGACTGTGGTAATTAGGGGCAGCACAGTGGTGCCGCGGCAGGGTTCAAATCTCCGCTCTGGTTCCATGCGTTGGAGGGATGCTCTCCCTGTGTCGTCGTGGGGTTTCCTCTGGGTTCTCCGATTTCCCGCCCACTGTCCAAAAGCATGCTACGGCTAATTGGAGATGGCAAAATGCCCATAGGTGTAAATGTGTGTGGATGGTGTGTGAGTGTGCCCTGCCGTGGGTTGGCGCCCCATCCTGGGTTATTCCCTTGCACCTGTACCTTGTGGGATAGGCTCCGGACCCCCATGTGACCCTGCATAGGACAAGCGGGTATAGAAATTGGACGGACTGCAGTAATGAAATCGGTCAGCCATTGGGAGAAAGGGAGCTCTGTGATGTAGGGTTGACTGGCGAAAAGCGAAACTATTAACTAGGACCTCAAAGGTTTAGATGTAAGCTAATGTTGCGAAGGCCTATGCTTTTATTGACGGTGTCACGTAGCCTCTGTGTGAGGAGATGCCAGCCCGGCAGCCAGGAACGCATCCCACCAGGAACGCCAGAAGGCCGCCTACCGTTGAAATGCGCCCAGGTCAGGAGGCCGCAATTTCCAGCGCAGTCCTGGATGGCGGCATGTATGGCACTGATGGTGGACTGCTTGGTGGCATTGGAGCTGAGCTTGAATATGTTGTCTACTGAGGCCACGACGCTCCCTTCTCTGAGACAAAAAGAACACAAAAACCTTATGGAGAAGACTCATGGTGTTGTTTTGGTGGCATAAATCAAAAATCCTTAGAATATCTGTTTATGCTAACATAAACACATGCCCCAATATATAAATAAAATAACCATAAAATTAGCTTCACATCTTTTTTCAAGCACTCACCTGAGTTCCTGGACAATGGTTTTTAAATACCCAGGCTGGTCCATCAGAGCCTCCCCCAACTAATAATGACGGAGAAAAATTCACCGCTTTAAAATGCTAAGTTGCTCGTATAGTCCGAAGTCACTCCGACAACGATTCGCAAAGCGCCCACCTCTTGCGAGATCATCGCCGCCATTTCCTGAAACGCCTGGGATGACCTGTTGCTCATTTCAGACTGAAACTCCAACGTTTTTATATGCAGGGTTCCTGGAAACACTCTAGCTGCAACAAAATGATTATATCTGCCTGAAAGCACCTGCATTTACAAACAGAAGGCCAATGCTACAGAGATATCTACACAGGAACTAATAATTAACCAATATACATTAACATAACACCATTATGCATTGTTTTCACCACTGTCCTCCACCACTTACAGCTACTGTCTTACTCGTTTAATGTTTATCAGGGGAATTGTAAAGATTAGTGTACATAGCGTGATGGTTGCTCATTACTCACACTGAAAAGCGGTAATGAAGATTTCCATACTGTGTACATTGTTAAGATTAGAAGAGTGCGTCCATAGCTTGCGGGGTAACTGTGTATCAAAGGCTATCAAAGCTTTGCATAAGTCATAAAGGTGACCCAAAAAGGAGGTATGTTACAGAGTAGGGGGCTACAATTTATAGTGAGAGCTACTTCTGCAAGGAAAATAACCTTGGGAAGTCTGTGTTTGATACAATGCGAGATTTTATCAACCAGGGCAGGGGAGGCAATAATGAAACTTGTAGTCTCGGAAGAGTACTTATAGCAAACACGAGTACTTATAGCAAATACGAGTACTTATAGCAAACACGAGTATTTATAGTAAACACAAGTACTTATAATAAATATGAGTACTTATAAGGTTGCCGACTGAGTCAGCCAATTTTACTTTGTCTCAGGCAGTCATTGACAAAATGAAATGTCCCAAACATAAATGTGTACAAGCAAAATAAAAAAAGAACAAAATTAACATAATTGATCCTATTTCTAAAACATGTTACGGAAGCTTCTCACTGGCTCCCTGCAAGATACTAGCAGCTTGTGAGCGACGTATCGGCGATGTCTGCTATTGGGTCACAGAGGGTCACTTCAGAGATTCCATCGCCCGACCACTACCTTGGATGCAGCGCCCCCCGGAGAAGTAAGACCCAGCCAGACAGAGGCAGCTGAAGCTGGTGATGAGCTCCAGACAGACGCTATTAAACGGACATGGATTCGAGGGGCAGAAACCTGCCAGAAACCAAGAACGACGACACAGCGTTAGTCTGAAAGTCTGAAGACTCTTTGCCCTTCACTGCCCTATAGTGCACTCACTCCATCCTGCTCCTTAAAATCCATTATGTTTGTGTCCATCAGAAGACAGACTTGTCATATCTCAGATGCTGTCTCGCTGTCATATGTTTGAACCAGACACTTGAACCTGAAAAGCTCCAGGAAAACTTCCAGCTCAAGGGTGCCGCCAAGGGGGCAAAAGTGAGGGTGATTCCAAGATGTGGAACATAATTGGATTGGTCTGGCCTGGGGGGCCCAATATGAGATGCTTTCATGGGGCCCAAAATCTCTAGTACCACCCCTTATCCAACTGTATAAAATTGAAAGTGGATATAAGTGTCCGATCTCTGATAATCGTCATCAGGCATTGAAGTGCATAGCTAATTATCGAGAGTACTAACCATTATGAAAACTGGTAAGTTCGGCATGCATCTGAAATCCAGTCTGGCTTAACAGTGAGCAGCTAACCCTCATGTGGGAACTGCAACTTGACAGCCTCTAGCCTGGGAGACCATTCCGGCTTTCGTTTGCTAAACGGCCCATATAAGTCACAGGTACTCTAACACAACAGTAAAACCATGCGGGTGTATATATAATGCTGAACGCACCGTGAAAACTTCACTATTTTATGCCCGAGGGACTCGTATTGTTGTCCTTCCTGGGACCTACAAGGACACAATTTTGGTCCAACTTCGACAGCAATTCTCAAGTGAGCTTTCACATAACCCTTCAAACCGACCTCACTGTCCTTGACTAGATGAGATTTCTTTCCATGTCTTTAATGCACTTTCTATTTGCCTGAGGCCCGGTAAAAACCACACAGCACGTACCTCCAGGTCTGACAGGAAGTGTGGTGGTCGTTGGTGCGGTTGTGGATCCGGTAACCGGCACGATCGGACTACTGCTGCTTTGTTCTGGGATGCCCGTGTTGGTGGTGGACAACGACATTGTGGTCGTGGGGACTGTAGAGCTGGTGGATTGATCGCTCATCACAGTAGCCATGGTGCTGGTGGCATCTGTCCAAATAATAAAGTTTCAAATTTTATTGTCAGATGTTTCAAGGAACACAGAGAAATTCTTGCTGGTCGAAGTTTTATTTACACAAACTTGTTCTAAGGGCAGAAAGAAAAATGATTGGTACAGACAGATAACCAATTAGATTGCAGGACCAATGCATCTGATTGGTTGGTCCCACCTCTGCTGCAACCTAATTGGTTCTCTCTCTGAAGCAATCATTTTTCATTCTGCCCTCAGAACACTTTTGTGCATATAAAACTCCCATGAGCAAAAGTCTCATGCCACAGTTGCAGGGGAGGGGACAGGTGCATGGTGGGACAACAGGACAAACAACAGTGCAATAAGAGACATGAGAGTGCAAGACAAAAACACAGAAAAATGCAACAAGTGATGCGATGGGGTGTGCAGGTACCTACAGAGGTAGTGCAATACTGACAAAGCATGCAATGCAATACATAATGAGTAAACAACTTAGAATATCCTAAGACGACACATAACAAAAGGTAATGAAAGATTCAAAGTATGATTTTCATCTAGATTGCAAAGACAGACAAGACATACACAATGTCCAGCTGGAAGCACTCGGCATGGAGAACATACCTGAAGGTGGGCCAGTTGGACCTGCTACTGTTGTCACTGAAATTTCTGTCATGACCATGGATGTTTGATCTACAGGGGTACTCGTTGACTGGTTTGCGCTCATTTCACTGGTGCCTTGTCCTGGTGACTCAGTAACTGAGGTGCTTTCTAGTCCTTGAGTTGTAGCAGGACCTTGAGGGATGGTTGTGTCGGTATCAATGGGAGATGCGGTGGATTTGGTGGGATTGTAGACAGAGGTCGTCACTGTTTCAGTTGATGTGCCAACAGGGGTGGAGAAGCCCGCTGTTGGAGTTACAGAGGATGCAACAGGAACATAGGCAGTATAATCTGAAGCTGGTGTGGAGAAATAATTTTCAGATGTTGGAAATGCTGTGAGATTATTATTGGGGGTACTTTCAGGGATGGTAGAGTAGTTTTCTAGAGATGTAGAAGTTGATGTAGGCATATCAACAGTAGTTTTCATGGTGATATGATGAGAAGTTGCTACACTAGTGTCATAGTCATTTTCTGGAGATGTAGAAGATGTGTGGTTATGAACAAGAGTTGTGGCCTCTTGCTGTGTGACCTGAGTGGAAAACGGAACAGTGCTGCTGTGGTCATCTTCTTGAGATGTTTGGGACACTCCTGGGTTATAGATGGTTGACGTGACATTCACGATTGTGACCTGATAAGATGTAGTAGATTCATTTTTTGTCAAGGAAAAGCCAGCTGTATTTGTGGACCTTGTAACAGCTTCCATGGTGGTCTGAAATGAAGTTCTCCCATAACCATCAGAGATCATTTCAGGCGACAAAGACACAGTCTTACGTGGAGAGACCGTGATCGTTTCCATGGTGTTTAACGCTGTATTTGTCACGGCGGTGGAGTAAGTTTCTTCGGGTGTAGAAGGTGCAATCGAGATATCGGCTGTAGCTGTTTCCATAGTAACATGATTAGTGACAGGGTTGCTGAAGTTTCTTTCAGATGTGGAAGTTGAGAAGAACCCAGAGGAAAGTTCTGGATCTGTTGTGACACTTTTGGGTGTCTTGGTGGGAACTGTTTCATTTTTTGTCAAGGAAACGCCAGCTGTATTTGTGGACCTTGTAACAGCTTCCATGGTGGTCTGAAACAAAGTTCTCCCATAACCATCAGAGATCATTTCAGGCGACAAAGACACAGTCTTATGTGGAGAGACCGTGATCGTTTCCATGGTGTTTAACGCTGTATTTGTCACGGCGGTGGAGTAAGTTTCTTCGGGTGTAGAAGGTGCAATCGAGATATCGGCTGTAGCTGTTTCCATAGTAACATGATTAGTGACAGGGTTGCTGAAGTTTCTTTCAGATGTGGAAGTTGAGAAGAACCCAGAGGAAAGTTCTGGATCTGTTGTGACACTTTTGGGTGTCTTGGTGGGAACTGTTTCATTTTTTGTCAAGGAAACGCCAGCTGTATTTGTGGACCTTGTAACAGCTTCCATGGTGGTCTGAAACGAAGTTCTCCCATAACCATCAGAGATCATTTCAGGCAACAAAGACACAGTCTTATGTGGAGAGACCGTGATCGTTTCCATGGTGTTTAACTCTGTATTTGTCACGGCGGTGGAGTAAGTTTCTTCGGGTGTAGAAGGTGCAATCGAGATATGGGCTGTAGCTGTTTCCATAGTGACGTGATTAGTGACAGGGTTGCTGAAGTTACTTTCAGATGTGGAAGCTGAGAAGAACCCAGAGGAAAGTTCTGGATCTGTTGTGACGTTTTTGGGTGTCTTGGTGGGATCTGTGTCATTTTCTGAAGAGGTGCTAGAAACTAAGTGGTCATGAGTAGGATCTGTAATTTCTTCCACAGTGACTGAACTTGCCATATCCTTAGGGGTACTGGTACTCAAATCAAAGCTGGGAGACACAGGAGATGTACTAATGCGGACAGTAGTTGTTTCTATAGCAACATACTCAGAGGTACTCTTAATTATAGTGGCATTATTTTCTGGAGATGTGGGAGAAACTACGGGGTCATAGACAGCTGTTGTGACTACATCCAGGGGGACCCAAATAGTGCTGCTAACAGCACTGGAAGAGGGACTTCCTGGTGATACTGAGGATGCTAAAGAATTATGTTCAGACTCTGTGATCACATCCATTGAGACCCAATTAGAGTGAGTCACAGGGCTAGCAGAGTGAGTTTCTGTTAATGTCGAGGATGATACAGGGCTGTAGCCATCAGTCAGTCCTGTCTCCATAGTGCCGTAGCCGGGGGGTGTGGCAGAGGTAACAGAGTCCTCTGAGACTTGGGCAGGCCGCACGGAAAACTGAGCAGAAGTGTCCGAGGTGGGTGGTCCAGCTGTCCCAGGCAGCACAGCGGTGTCTGTCGGCACAGTCGATTCCGCTGGATCGGTAACGGGAATCGCCGTATTTATGTCCGTGGTCAGTGGCGCTACGGAGAATGATGAGAAGCGATAACGTTAAAAACGAAACAAAACCAAGGGAAAATATACAGCCATACTGGAAAAAGCATCTACCAGGGCTCTATCGCTGTAACAGGGCTGGCGAGAAAGGGAAAGTCTCTAGGGGGGGCCGTGAGTGTGTGAGCGTGGGTAAAGGTAGCTTTGGTTGGGGGAGGGGGGCATTTGGTTGAATTTTTCAGGGGTCCTGCCCTGTCTTTGTCTGGCCTGGTCACCTAATGATTTAAGCCACACTGGAATTCCAAATCTATAGTCAGTACTTTCAAACCGATTCATGCTACACATTAATCAGTCCCTCCAGGAAGTTGCGATGTTGCAAAACAGTTGCAACTATTTCTGTTAATTCATTTGTTCTTGAAATGAAATAGACAAAAAATAAAGCCTCGAAACATCACAACTTTCACCGCAACTTTTTGAAAAAGCTGCCGCAAAATTAAACATTTTAAGCCGCAACAATCAAAAAAGACGCCCGCGAAATCCTGGCGGGACTGATTAATGGCTGCTCGTGTGCAACAGTCTCCTCTTCGATGATTTGGATCTTTTCTGAACACTCTTTACTGGCAAAAATGAGGAACCAAATGACTGCGTTCTACGTCAGGCCTGGGGTAATTCTACAATTCAAACCCTTGGGGAGCAGGGGGGGGCTCAAAATTTGCTGATTTCTGTACACATCTGTATGGAACGTGTGAGGAAATTTGAGACAGAATTTGATAAACGGATTTAGAAAAATACATGGGGAGCTGAGACCAAAAAAAAGGGGTGAGTGAAGCAACCCGAAATAGGGTTTAGAAACGCTTATGCACTGGCCCCAAAGAAAGGACGCGATCCTGCTCTGAACCCCCGCACCCCCCATCGCAGCCACAGTCGAGTTCACACAGCTCAACGCCAGATCGTTAGGCTAACAGGGAACCACCACCCATACCAACCCTGCCCTGAGATAAGATTAACCAGCCCCTATCACAGAAACTCCAACTCCAATTCACCCTTTTATTTGGCTCTCTCTCAAAGGCACACAGGAAAATGCTCACATTCTGTGAAAGTATGAAGTGAGATTGTTTCAACTCAAATCACTATCTTACACATTGGCACCGTGACCAGGTTTAGCAACAGGACTCAATGCTACAACAAAAATATCTGATAGTTTAGTTTTTCATGTATATAATGCTTTGGAAATCTGACTGCTAAACCAGTGACTGACCCCTCCCCCCGCATTAAGCCGCAATTGTTAAGATTTTCCCTGCACTTTATCTGCACCTTACACTTATTTACTATACTGTGGTCCATTTGACATTTTGCACATATTTATTACTTCTTTGTTACTCATTCCTATATCACGCTGTGTTGTTGGTCCTCTAGCCCATCTCGTCCTGTAGTACACTACAGTTGTCCTACTCCCTGCGCCCCGCCCCGCTACTGGCGAATTTCACTGTGCTCCACTGAACACGTCGCAATAAAACGTGAAACGTAAAGTACTATCAATGTAAACTTGAAGCATTTATGAAGCCTAACCCTCCTGCGACAGCTCAATGGGTACAAAAACTCCGACTAGTCTATACGATGGAACGTATGACTGCCCTCTTACAGCGTAAACTACCCACATTCACGAGAAGATGGACGCGTGTTATTCCCTACCTTAGTTAACACAGTCATATTCTACTTGACATGAGGACTAAACAGGAGTATGTTGGGTGGTTCGTCCTTGTGCACCCTTATTCTATTTGTATGTATGTTATTCTATTTGTTTGTATGTTATTCTATTTGTATGTATGTTATTCTATTTGTATGTATGTTACTCTATTTGTATGTAGCTTACATATGTGCTGAATGGAGCCCAGTCTCAGGGCGTTTTTGATTTTGTTTCCTTTTATTCTGTTTTATACTGCTAATGCTAAGATTAAATAAATAATAAAAAAAAAAACTTCAAGCATTTAACCTCTAAGAGTAAACATGCTATATGGAGAAACACAAAAAGAACATCTGTCAATATTCTGTAGGCTTGGGACTAAAGAACACAAACCTTAAGCCTATAATTAGTGAACTATGCAATGGAGAAGTGTATGGAAATAAGAAAAATCAAGTTTACCTATCTAGGGCATTTTCACAAAGTTGGGTAATTCAGGTCCAGTGAGTAAAAGTCCAGACTGGGATTTTGTTTCGACCAATCAGTTGCGCATAAAGAGTCACAGTCACAGAGTACTCAGCTAGTTGGTTGAAAGAAAATCCTGGTCAGGACTTTTACTCTCTGGACCTGAATTACCCAACACTGCATTTTCAGAAGGGAAAGGACAACATAGATATACAATGGTTGATTAATAACCACGTATGGTCCAGTTAGACTAGGCTGAACTACGGCCCTGAGCCGTCTCATCAGGGGAATTGGGTCAAACTTAAGCAGCCGCAGATCGAGCTGGGTAACAAACCTTTGATTGATAACCACCGACTAAGCCATCCTAGCCAAGTAGCTTACCGCTAAAGACGGCCAAGGTACGGCATTGTGGACGTGACCTCACCGTCATGAGGACCGCAGTGAAGCTATTACAGAAAAACAGGCCAAAACCGGGCACTGAGATTAAAAGGGACTTCTCGCTTGACGACGCTAGACTGACAGACGGAAATGGCACCTGTGCAGAACACCATCGCAATCTTCCGGGGGGGGGGGCTACATTTCTGCTTGCCCATGTGATTCCTTCACTTGATAAATGAATAGGTTGTTAATCGATACTAAATTAAGCAGTACCACAGGAAAATGGAAGTTTTGAAAACAGAGGGAAAAAAAAGAGTTCAGACATCACAGTTATAGCTTTTGTATTGCACACTATGGGAAGCAAAATATTCAGTAATATACAAAAAAGCAGAGCATGGTTACTATGAAGATAAAAACTTTTTTCATTGCAGTATGAGAGTTAGCATTCAAGGTCAAAACTCCTACAGTAAAGTAGATCCTGCTGGGTAGCCAAAAGTGTATTAATACAATGTTTCCCAACCCAGTCCTCAGGGAACCCCAGCAGTCCACGTTTTTGCTTCCTCCCAGCTCCCAGCCAATCAGGAACACCGAATATGTAAAAATGTACCGGTCGACCACTTGGAACGTCCATGCATGTCACTTTGGGGGGGGGGGGGGTTTAGATTAGGTGTTCTGGCAGCAGACGTTGGGGGTTTGAGGGAGGGGTTTATCAATTTCCAAAAACAAACTATATATTTTCAAGCCACACCTTTTTGTGACTCATGACATATATGAGTTCTGGTCTCATCTGAAAAAAATGGAAGAAGCTAAAGTTCAATAAATTCAATCTGGCCCAGTGGACAATTTGCATCTTCCCAGACTAGAAAAACGACACCCTCAGGCTCCAGGAAGTACACCACACCTGGGAGATCCCGTCTCGTAACACACCACTCAGCTGCCAAAAAACCATTCGACTGCGCCGAAGCCTTGCTGCGGTCACCATGGAAACAGCACCACAACACACCTGAGCGCTCAGCAGCCTGATGATTACTGAGGAAGCGACACTGGTGCTATCGGCCTCCACGTGATGACGGAACAACTTTCAGTCGACCTTCCCCTCCTTCCTCTATTGTGTTTTGCTCAAATCTCAGTCATACTGAAAATCCCAGCATACTAATCCATGCAGTACCGCAGGCTCAATGTCACAATAATCAATACATTATTATTTAGCGGGAAGCTTTATCCAGGAGGTACATTTTGGAGAAAACTGGGTGCTAAAGGTGCTAAACTGGGTGGGTAATTGGGGGCTAAAGGTCTGGCTGAGTGTTTCAACAATAAAACCACTCTGGGATTCGAACCAGCAACCTGCCGAACAGGGACACAGCATTCCAGACCACTTTGTGTTTCACGGACGAAGCATGTCACAGAAAACCAAATCCGGGACAGATACACCAGGACTGTGGGGGATTGGACCTCAGTTGAGCCGGGTACACAAGCATTTCCTTAACTTCACTCTCTCTCTGCATCACCACGGCAACTCAGTTCCACATGACAACAACGTGTTCTGTCACAGTGTGTTCAGCCCTGTCACCTTCCCAGCTGCCTCTTAGTTAATGTACAATGTACAGTCACTATTAACGTCACAGGCCAAACTTCTGCAGTAGCTCATCTGATGCGGGTGACATGGACCTTTAATCTTTTCGGCTCATGTTCCTCCTACGACGATCAAAAGAGTAATACAACAAATCAGATTCACACAGGTTGGCTTCCCCCCCCCGTACCTGTAGCAGAATTAGTTCTGTAATTTCTTATCTTGGATAATGTTTAAATTGTTCATTTCTAAAAAGCACATCACATACGTGAACCAGATGACAGCAGCGATACAAAGCCCATTGTGTTTCACAAAGTTGTTTAAGGTTATCAGCAGCTGAAAGAAAAACATCTGATAAATTCTGATGTTGGAAAAAAGGACGTTACATTATGTTGACAGAAAGAGCCCCGTTAAGTTTAACAGATCTATAACACATGTTTTCGGGAACCTTTAGATTATGTTAAACGTTAGTTTCTTCACAAACAGAAAATCACAATCATTTCTAAACTGATCACAACAGTCATCGAACACTGAGAGTTCTAGGTCGGGATGGAACCCACAGGCCCACAGGGACCTGTATCCATCAACCCTGTGATGCTGATGTCTCTGGCCAACAAATCCCAGGGTGGGGGGATACATACCTTTGAGAGTGCGGGGGTGGCTGAGCCAGAGGGTGGTCTTAAACGAGGGCCCAAGACTGTACAGAACATGACAACCCCTCTTTGGCGTTACGTCTATCTTAAAGGGGATTAGAGGACATTCCTGAAATAGTTCTGCCTGATGTGCAGTGTGGGAGAAAGCCCCGATTAACATATGCGAGGACAAGGGCCGATATGCCGACTCCCACTCGATGAGCACATTTCAACGGCGCAGTCATATTCTAATATTACTATCAGCAATGCTGGGCAACATCCCTTAAGACACATTTATGATTAATTTTAACTATCAAGTAACCCGGCAATATTACACATACACAGCATGTGTCTCTTAAAGACAGGGCCCATTGGTGGAACTTGCAGTACTGCTCATTTCCATTAGGGGCAGAATCAACACAAGTCAAACACAGGTGTTTACCGTGGTTCGAGTTCACAGGTCACCCCACGTCACCCATTCAAGTAAATCCAATAGGAAACCATCACTCCTTATCCAACCCCTAAGACCACAGAAGACTGGGATCCCTGCACAATATTATCGGAAAACAGTCCCACCCAGGGGTGTATGGATGGCCGCAGCTGAAAGCTGATTGGACCCCAGAGTGCTCCCTCCCCTGTCACTCACAAATTCAAAACATATCATTGACTAATGCTAACGTCGGTCCCTCTATATCAGGGGTCTCAAACTCCGGTCCTGGAGGGCCGCAGCCTTACACAGTTTTCGGTTCACCCTCGTTTAACACGCCTGATTCAACTCCTTGTGCTAATTACCACACAGCTCTTGAGCTGAATCATTTGTGGTGGAACAGGGAAAGAACTAAGCTACACAGGGCTCCGCCCCCCCAGGACTGGAGTTTGAGACCCCTGCTCTATATGAATCATGGCTACCCTAATACTCCTCACCTTAAAAATCCCAGAATTACTGCAGGTCCCGTCTGCACAATATTCCAGAGAGAGCCAAGAGGTGCAGTCTTCATGGTTGTGAAGGGCAGCAGAGTCCAAAAAATGACCTTGGTCTCTTTTATTTAAAGAGTAATACCGTAATTCAGTAATACCGCTCGCTGTGAGGTACGTCCTTGTTTGACCGTGTTTAAAATGAGCTCCTTACCTGCCATTACAGCAATCCTCCTTGCCGCTAATTCTCCGTTAATTAAGACAGAGAATTAATTCTTGTTGCTAACTCAAGGCACGGAAGTTGCATACCCTGGTCACCTCAGCCTGATTTATGCCAGAAGCTGAGGGCACATCCTGTCTGCAAGGGACTCTTACTGGCGACCTCTGAGGCTGACTTAATCATTAAACAACATCTTTAGTCAAAATGCTTCCCAGCGCAATTTTCAGGGCAGACGTTTGTAGGTCTGCACACCTAGAAATATGACTTCAAGCTGTCAAGACCTGTAAAGAACTCCACATTCTTTTCTCAACTGCCCAGGAAATTGAGTTGGCAAGCTTTGCTTCCGGATCCAGGGAGGATGTGCATATCGAGACAGCACCTCTGATCAAATGGAAACTGTCTTCTCTCATAACAATAAATGGACGAAATTGCAAAAACAACATCTGATCGCTAGCCCCAGACATCTTCAGGTGGCCCGGCTGTAGATCAAGACCTAAAGGTTTCACATAGACAGGCCCACACAGTGACAAAGCTACTCATGCCTCATCTTTCCCCGGGGGGGGGGATAATATATACCCAGGAAACATATGGTCAACTATACCCAGGGGTATCTGCTCTTCCCCAAGCCTGTAGAATAACATCCTTTTTAAACCCGGTCGAGAGAGTGCTTTTCATCTACCGGACAAGATTACAACCGTAATCCCACAAGACAGGAGGAAGGGTGACCAAGAAGGGAACAGCAGCACTCAGAGAAACAGACACCATAACGCCATGGAGCACTTATGCAGGCCCGGGTAATAAGGACCCGATTAAGGGAATTAGTGGGAATTATGCTAATGTGTGGGCAGGCCCTCCTTTCCTTATTGGCCCAGGCTGATCTAAAGCACCATCCACGTAGGAGGGAGGCTTGACGGACAGGTTTATTTGTTAAACCCCAGAACATCCTCATCTACTAAGCAGACAGAAGCCTCTCTGCTTCCGGGATCACATGGGTCTAAATTTAAAAGATCTGGGTGATGTAACAGTCATCTGGTGAAATAACGGACGCATGGACAGGGGGGGGGGGGGGAGTGGTTCACTTAGAATGTGCCCTTGTTCCCAATCATCCAGTCGGGGACTGTCCACAGCCATCACAACAGCAGGTGACATGCGCCTCGGACTATTAAGACTCTGTGTCTCAGAGCGAAATGTTGCAAGTTCAAATCCCACTGTTGGCAGACTGATTATCTCAAAAGGCTCGTAACCCTTAATTGCTCCAGAGACTAATCCCAAAAAAATGCATGTTGCTCTGGATAAAAGCATCTTCTACATACAATGTTAGGATTAGAGAGAGACTTTCACGTTGTGTCTTCAGAAACAGTCTCAACAGGACGCTTGGCATTAGGCTCAAAAGGGATTATGAAATAAACCAAATGACGGAGGAGGAGCTTCTGAACTCACTTTTAGGTTTCCCCGACCACACAGTTTCATCGCTCACTGGAAGCCAACAAGGTGTCACTTTGGCTGCCAGTCTCATGACAAGGGTGTTCTGGGAGGGCTGCTGACCGAAACTGGCCGGGCCCCCCTCTGGCCAGTGACTCACAGGCGGCCGAGCGAGCGACAGGGTCCGGTGAGTCACGGGTGAGGTGGGGCCTGCCCCCCCGCCGCGTCACCCATCTGCGGACTCGGGGCGGCCTCCGCATTGCTCAGAGTGAGGCATAGATTTTAAAAAAAAAGTTCCTTCTGAACACCTGCATAGTGTTATTTTTAACGCATAAACGAGGCATCAGTTCAAGCAGAAAAATTGCCCGTTTTGTATACTAACTAAAACATAAAAAGTACAACGGAATTCTGATGGGGGGGGGGGGCGGACAAACATTTCCATTAATTTAATTACTTTTTAAAAGTGTCAACTCTGATCTAATGTTGGAAACCGGTGCAAAATGTATAGCCTCAAAATACGATAGGCTTAAGAAAGTATCGTTACAGACTCATCCAGCCTACCTGTATAACCCAACCGTGTCGCTCCTTAAATATTCGCCTGTCCGACCAAGTAGCAATGAGAAGAAAGGTGATCCATCTTCACCTTGAATATGGACTATGGTGTAATCCATAATATGACGATTATACCGAACATGTGAGCAGAACACGGGACAGTTACCGTTCATAACGCAGAAGGATGAAGAATTTACATTTCGCCATTTTCTCTTTTAAGATTACTAATTCAACCGGTAATTTTAGCGCTTTTAATCCCTATAGCAACAAATCTCACCTTTGACACATATTTTCTCCGGACCCTTCTGCACTGGCCTCGTCATAGGTTTATTCTTTTTGAAATAACTCGAAAAATAAGTTAACTTTACTGTCTATACCGATTCTTATAAAATATTCCATTTAAATTCAACGGCAAAAGAACCCAATTAAGATATTTTTTCGGAGAAAATCCCTACGGGTAATCTTCAGATAATTTGCCCACCACAATGCCGTCTCGCAGGAATAACAGACTGAGTATTACAGTCTAAGTACTTAGTACCATAAAATGTAGAATTCGCATCAACTGAATCCTACAGGATTTACCAAAGAGATTATGTTTACCAGCTAATTCAGTATATGCCATTTTCTGATTTTTTTTCTTCTGCCTCCCCCCCCCCCCCCCCCCCATGTTGTTTTAGTGGCATAAATGCATAGAAAAACCCGTTGCTTTCAAGATCGATCAATTAGTGTATTCAAAAATGCCGTTGCCATGTAAACTACTATTTTTAACCAAACGCTGGTTATGGAAATAGACTGGTCACATTAGTCATACCCTGACTAGACATACAATATTAATTCAAGTTTTGCTTGTTGTAAAAAAAACGGCAATTAATAATCGAGATCCATAACACAGGAGCTGAAATCAATATCATAATTGGAGTATATAAATACATATCAAATAATTATTGATTACGCTGTAATCAAACAGAAATAAATTTTGAACTTGCTGAACCAAAAGGTCTTCGGCTATCACTTACCGGATGCAATCGTTATAATAAACCAAGTGATGGTTAACAGGCGCGAAAACATCTTCGCAAACAGAAATATGTTCCCTTGCCAAAATAAAACGGTGAAGGAGAAGGCAGCTTCCCAGTCTGCGTTTCTCGGTTCTTTCCCCTCACGGATTTAGCATCGCCGCCTAAACGCCGTAATTCCCGACGTCTTCTCGGTGCAAATATGACCCAGGTGTCCCAAAGTGAAGGCTTTAGAAAGGGGCGAAGGCGCACGAGACGACACGCCTCCCTGGGTGGGACTTCTGCGCCCGTCTCACTGACAAGGAGATTTATAACGCGATATCATTTAGGTGGGGGAAAGATATGTGCTCAAAGTACTGGGGTAACAAGTGATGTTACTGTCAGTAGATAACGGAGAATCTGTCTAGTAAAAGTCGAAGGAAGAGTTCTTTTTCTTTGTCAGACTAATCACTAAAACAAATACAAACATATTCTAAGAGCACATACCAGAAATATTGAAGATAGAAAGAGGAAAAAACAACCTGTTTTAGTTGTTAGGTTATATATCATGAGGTTTAAAAAGTGCCATGAACAGAAAAAAAAGTTTCAATTCTTCCCACCACTCGGCTCTTGCCGATTCTGTAAAGTGTTATAATAAACCCATATGCCTTCCACAAAAAACACAACTGCCGTCACACTGACTGGCCCTGCTAATGTCAGAATGACGTCAATGAATTAGCCATCGTGCATTTTAACATTTATGGTTTAAATTGTATGTCTTTAAGGAAAAGATTCCTACTTCTGAGGAGTTCATCTTGAGACTGATATTTCCCCAGGGGGGAATTCTAATTTTGCCCAATCTTGTTCTCCATAGTAGTGGAATCAAGCTGGAGGGAGGGGGTGCTCCAGTGAGGGGGCAGCCACCTTTCAGACACCCCTGGGGCTGGGAATTAAGGGTTCAAACCTACAACCTTCTGGTCATTGGCAGAGAGGTTTAACCATACATGAGATGCTCCCTTAAAGAGATCCATTCCATGTGAGACAGATCATTCATAAGCATAAAAAAAGACATTAAGTATTCTCCATATAAGACTGTCAGGCCTTAATGTGAGACAAACTTATAATGTATAAATAAGAACATAAGAAATTTACAAACGAGAGGAGGCCATTCGGCCCATCAAGCTCGTTTGGGGAGAACTTAACTA
>JAODLC010000124.1:838472-848631 GCA_026781145.1 Hippopotamyrus pictus | reverse complement strand
ATAGGTGGAAATGGATGTCAGCCCTCGCCCCTCCCACCCCACAGTTTCTCATATTCAGTCTCAAACCAGTTGCTGGATTATTTTTCATTTGAACACATTTTGTTGCCGTTTGAGGTGAGAAAAACAGCTTCAAGTCGACCAAGACATCCAGCAAGTTTTGGGCAGAGCGTGCCAACTTTGTCTCCTGCCCTACGAACCAGAAAACAATGACCCACCCCCCGCGCATCCCAAGCCGGCAGGCAACCCCGAGCTAAAAGCCCCTCCCCCAATCCGCCCATTCAGCCCCCCCCCCCCCCCCAATACGCATTACCCGACATGACCAATAAACAAAAAAAATAACAATAATAATATAATATAACGTTTCCATTCATGTCTCATCCGTAATCTGACTGGGTTGATGCTTCAAGGGTTAAAAGTGCTTGTTGTGTTCGTTAAAAGACGACGACTGCGATGAGGAGGAAAGGGAGCGGGAGGAAGAGCTTGAAGACTTAAAGACTTTATACATTTATTTAAAAAAAAAAAAAAAAAAAATTGGGGAAGGGTGATGTCAGTCAACTAATGACCATAGTGACGCCACACTCAGGCACCATGTGAGAACACCCCACTTCGCGAGGTGGGGTCCTACCATGCCCAACACAGGGTTCCCGCCAGTCTCCCCATCCGTATTCCATAGGTCCTTATTCAAGTCACCCCCTCATACACACCTCCCAAAACGACATCGGTTTGATATCCTTATAAATATATATATGGCCTTTAACTGAACACAATGTGACTGTCGAACATTAAAAAAAAAAAAAAAAAGTACCATAATCTCTGTCGGTACGTGGAAAGTGTTATCAGTGTAACCGTGTAGGCAGCAGTTCCATTATTAGTTGCACTCATTTAAGGAATTAAAAATAAAATTAAAAAACATGTGGTTGCAAACTTAGACCTCTAAGGAGTGTCCACTGCATCTCATAGCCACACCTTTTCCTGAGTAATACTTTAAATCCTCGTAACAGACAATATCTTTTTTTTTTTTTTTGGAATTTTTTAATTTTTTTTTGCCATTTCAAATCTGGGCTATTCCCTGATGTCGTCTTTAATCGTTATCGCTGATATCTTACAATGGTAAAGATGATTGCTAAAACACATAGGCTCATAGGGAACACACGCGAGGGGAAGGGAAAAAAAAAAGCCAGTCCTTCACTACACGCTAACCTCGCATAAAAAATACTTTTCGTTCTATCATTCGACGCTCGGTCCTAACGTTATGCTAAGGTGAATAAAGCTGACTAGTAACAGATTTAAAAAAAAAAAAAAAATTAAAAAATTGCATTTATAGGAGGACCCACCGGCCTCTCTTAATTGTATTTTGAATAAACATTATGGCAGTGTAATAATTAAAACATAACCTTATTTAAAAAATAAAAAAAAAAAAAAAAAACAGACCTGCAATTAGGCCGACTATGTCAGACCTTACCTGTAACTTTGGCTCGTCGGAGACTTAGATCCTGTACTAACTGGCTCATTGACGTCAGCTAACAAACTGGTATACCCTGAGAACTCTGATGCAGAAGTCCGTACCCGGTGGTCGACCTCGCCGCTGGAGTCAGCACTGTAGAGCCGGCCGCCCGACTTGAATTGGGACCCGAAGGCTTGGGCGAAGTTCTCGATCTGGTACGAGGTCCGGACATCCACGCCCTTGCCGGAAGGCTCCATCGGGGCCAGGTCTGGCGAGGAGAGCTGGTAGCCGGAGCTGGACTTGGGCGGCGGCTCCTTGGCACCGGCCCCGGGGATCTGGTAGGCTGTGGGGGAGTGAGGCTTCTCGATCTGGTCGGCGAGCTCCTGGGAAGGTGTCAGCTGCTGGTGGGCCGGCTCCAATGACCCGAGGTGGAAGCCCGGCTGAGGGGGACCCAGGAGCATCCCAAAGTGGGATTTGGGCAAGGATCCGGGCGGCACAGAGGCCGCCGCCGGGCCGAAGCCGCACTCCAGCGCGGCCGTAGTGTAGGGGTGCTTGTCGGAGAACAGCCCGGTGACCGGAAGGGGGCTGCCAGAAGCCAGGCTGGGGAGGGGTGCGCTGGGGCCCAGTGGGAAGCTGCTGCCGTGACTGGTGCGCTCCAGGGCCTGCAGGAGGAAGCGGGAGTACTCGTGCATGATGACGGCCTTATCACCAGCAGCACCAGGGGAGCCTTCATCGGCTGCCAGCTCGGCGGCATCAGCCGGCGGGTGCAGTTCCACATGCTGGTCGCCGATGTCAAAAGGGACGTCGTGACCTCCATCCGGCTTCCCCGAGTAATGATCCAGCAGGCTCTGCAGCACCTCGTCCGGGATGCCCGATTTGTCGTGCTTGATGTCCACACCCAACGGCGAGGCGTCCAGCAGCCCCAGGGGCGTCTCGCCGTCCAGCACGCCACTGCCCGTCCCCTGGATGACCGAGGGCTGCGAGGGCAGGTGGGCGGCACCGACGTCGTAGTCGCCACTGTTGGCTGCATGCAGGTAGCGCCGCTTCTTCAGGAACTGCATGGCGTCGTCGTAGTTGCTGCTGGTGGAGCTCTGCTTGGCGCCGGAACCCGGTAGGAGTCCCAGGCCTCCTCCAGCCAGGTCCGCTTTGTCAGGCAGCATCTTCTGCTCATGGTGTTCGGCGGAGCCCTCGCCCAGGGAGAGGTCGGCCTTATCCAGACCCTTGCGACCGACCTTCTTGAAGATCAGCTTGGGTGCGCGACTGTGTGGGGCGTCCGACTGCACATCAGGCCCACCCAACGCGTAGTCGGACAGGCCAAGCCCTGTGGCAGTGGCCTGGACTCCGCTGGCTTTCTTCTTCTTTCGCTCACCGGCCTCCCCGGTGCCTTTGGATTTGCCTCTCTTGCGGCTGGAAGCGTTTCCCTGAGTGATCACATAGCTACCGTGCTCCATGTTGCCGCCGGCCTGGTCTGACGTCCCGGGCTCCATCCCTTTCTTTATGGCTTCTCCACAGGTCCTCTTGTGCTTTAGCAATCGGTCCGTCCTGGAAAAATACTGCAAAAGGACAATGCAACACAGAAAACAAAGTTTCACTTTCAAAACTAGTATGCTGCTATGGATTATGGGAATCGCAGTCTTAGGTCAAAAGTGGGCAAGGCCAACCAACCTGTTGGCAGGTGTCACACTTGTATGGCTTTTCTCCACTATGCGTCCTCTTGTGTCTCTCCATGTGATACTTCTGGATGAACCGCATGTTGCACTGGTCACAGCTAAAGGGCTTCTCGCCTGTGGCAGGGAGCAAAGGTCACATCGGCGGACATGGCCACAGAACAACGTCCCTGTATCACCTAGGTTTCAGACCGGATGCTGCAGGGCCACTGGAGGGAGGCCAAGTGACAGCAGCGGATTATCACTTAACATTATTTTTGGGAAACACGACTCGTGTCACAATCAAGTATGGGTGACTGCCACCAGGTTTGCAGAAATTTCCTGAAGCTCCCAACTAAAAGTCTCACGCCGAATGAGATCTGGAATTCTCGGAAGCAGCAGCTCGCCGCCCTTTCCGAGAAACGGGCACGCAAGACTGACACTCGCCCGTCAGGCAGTGTCAACACCGGACGGTAATCCATGTGGACACAGGCACGGAAAACTGTCACGGAAACAGCAGCGATAGCAGACAGCTTAACGTCACCCGCTGGCGTCTTGTTGGCTCTGGGACGTCAGACACGCCCACGCTAAGATTAAGTATTAAGAATGTACAGGTGGCTTAATTTTTACCAAAGGGTGGGGGGGGGGGTTACAAAAAGCATAAAGGCGTTCAAATAATAAAAATAAATTGTGGTGGAATAAAACAGAGCCCTCCACCCCATCCAACACATCTAACAGCATCTAACCAATCTAAAAATTAAGGATGTCTGTTGAGCATCTAACGTCTGTGACCACCCCCCCCCCCCGCTACTCACCACTGTGGATCTTCTCATGCCTCTGAAGGAGGTACTTCTGGATGAAGCTCATGTTGCACTGACTGCATCTGAAAGGACGCTCCCCTACAGCAGAAGGGACAGATCAGCGCCATGTCCTGATAGAAAAGCCCGCCAACTCCACACCAACCGACTCCGACCCACGCAACCAAGACGGCGGACAAGCCAATGAAGCTAAATATAAACATTCAGCGGTTACTAGAGCTACAGAACACCTACAGATGCCTGTGCTTCAGTGACAGTTCGCGAAAAATCTCTCCGCACAAGTGTACAAATAAAACAGGCGAGCGTTTGAGAGAAACATAAGGCATCTTTTTGATGGGTACGACAGGAGGATCCTTCGCCGTCGTCCTCCTCGGAGAGGTTAGCAGTAATTTGGGGGGTGCGTTCACAAAACAATCGTTTCAACCTTAAAGTAGGGGGGGGGGAATTTTAAGGTACATAACCACAAAAAGGAAGAAATAATAATAATCCACCCAAAACAAGATTTTTATTTTTTTTTTTTTTAAATATCAGTATAACAATATTTTACTGAAATGCAACCTTCACTGGAATGGCTGGATACAATACAGGAGGAATTTCAGATAAGGCTCTTTTACACCTGGCCCTGCGGCACTATGTTTGATTTAAAACATCCCATAGTTCACTGAAGATTGAATACTAAAACACCAATCGAGATTAAAGGTTTATTCGGTCACTGTCTCGAACGGCCCTGATATCACATTACGTGCCGGCCCGACCGCATAACAAAGGAACATCCGGAGGCATCCGCTCTCCCCGGGGCCGCTCCGAGAGCAAATGAAGCGGCTAGTGAATTAGCTGAAAAATAATACAGGCCTCGGAGAGCGAGGCGAGTGGCTGGCTGTCGTTCGGCCACGGCATTAACGAGCGGCGTGAAAGTCACCGCGCTGGCACGCGCGCGGCTGCCTTCCTTATGGCCGGCGCCGGGCCCCCGCCCCCGCCGGCGTGTGGGGCGGCCTCTAATTATCGGAACTCATTAGTCAAGCAGAGAACTTGGACTCGAATGGCGCCTTTGCGGTGGACTGGAAATGCAAGCGTTTCGCCTTTGACTGAGAATGTAAGGTGGCTAAGATTAGCATTGGCTTTTTAGCTAGCTTTCATTAATATACTTATTTTTTTCTTTGTTATTCAATTTTTTAAACATAGTGACGGTCCCTAACTGTCCGTCACTTTTCCCAAGGGACCGTTATGCTCACTATTTGACAGGACCCTGTGCAAGAGAAGAGGAGACAG
Organism: Hippopotamyrus pictus; assembly: GCA_026781145.1. Classification (NCBI taxonomy): domain Eukaryota; kingdom Metazoa; phylum Chordata; class Actinopteri; order Osteoglossiformes; family Mormyridae; genus Hippopotamyrus; species Hippopotamyrus pictus. The sequence continues at coordinate 843,454 of JAODLC010000124.1, read as the reverse complement.
ATGTCCACCACCCCCCCCCCCAAGCCCCGCCCATACCCGTGTGTATGAGCACGTGTCTGCGCAGGTGGTAGGAGCTGCGGAAAGCAGCATTGCAGTGCTCGCAGATGTGGGGCTTGGAGCTAGGAGACAGGTTGTCCCCTTCACCATTCAGCATGAGGGTCTGTGGGGACATGGGGTCAAAGGTCAGGGGTTCAGAGTTCATCCATTACTCAGGTCAGAGTCATGCAACATAACAGAGGCTTTTATGAATTTTTAAATACACAGGGAGACAGTGATCACTAAACGTCAGGCATCTTTCAAGGTCCCTCTCGGGAGCTGAACCAGCAACCTTCCAGTAACAAGTTATGCTACCATCTGCCGGACCAGCCTTTACGGCATCAATCCCTCCCGGCACCCAAAAACACCAACAGCAGCAATTTCAATAGGCCAGCCCGCTAGTCACTTCACAAAGTGAACACACGGGGGCGCTGCCCATATGAGCTGAGGGCCAGCACAGCCCCGCTGGCGTGTCCGCACCTTGGAGTCCCCACCACGCTTCTTCCTCGGCTTTCCTTCGTGTCCGTCTCCATTGGACTTCCGGCCCCTTCTTGCGGACGACTCTTTTATCAGCCTACCGGAGAGCTGCAGGGAAACGGGGGTGGGGGGGCCACACAGCATGCTGAAGACTCAGGGCCAAGGGTTTGTTGTTCGTGGGGTACACACCGAAAAAGTCACTTCAGAGCCACTTAAGCCAATTCGCCATTAACGTCAATAATCCACGAATTGGGGAAGGGGGGCTACCGGATTTAGGCCGCACGGGGCACTTCAGACGGGACATTAAGGGAGAAGGGTGCTGGAAAACACGGTCAGACATGGAGCCGTCATACTGGGGCGGATCCTGGGTGGACCCTCCAGCGCTCAGCCTTCGCACACTGTAACCCCGAGGTTAATGCTGACGTCACAGCCGATCAAAGCGTTCGAGGATACATACACGTGGCTGGACGTAGCCGTGCAAAACACCTTAAAAAGTAACTTTATAAATCATCGTTTAACCGAGTGACCGCCCGAGCGTAAGGTTATGGTGCCGAGGCGTGTTCTGACGCCCCCCCGGGGGCTGAGGCGGCCAATGCCAAGTGTCCTTGGAGGATGGCCAGCGTGCCGGGACGACTGGGCTCGAGCCTGTTGTGCTGACAGAACGGAATTAAACGCACGCTTAGCAGACACGTGCATCCCGCACGCACACGTCCAATCAGATTCAGACCTAATTAAATATGAGCCAATCCTCAAACATGACACGTACATGTACACAGAACCAAATTCTCGAAGATTAAGTGACCACACTGACCCAACAAACTGGACTCCTAAGACAGAAGGGGGTCCAGGTGTCGATCCAGATCAAGAAAGCTTTTAGGCAAGCAATGGAAAAGAATGAATCTTAAATCTTAATATTATACCTTCAAAATAAAACGTTAGCCATTTTTGTGTTGTGCATTTAAAATTAAACCCCACCAGTACACCCCGAGCCCACTGCGTAAGGCACCAAATGCCAATGTGCTGTAAACTCCAGTGACTATTACCATGACCTATCGCCAAGCACCCGTGACCGACCGAGGCCTGGATATCATCTGAACCTCGGGGCTGTTTGCACGGGATGTCGAACGGACCGACCAGAGAGCATCGGGTGTCACTAGGCAGGACATACCCACAATGACCCCGGGGTGGAGATGTGTCACGTTCCTGACCTCTAGCAGGATTATGCAACCATTAAGTGTCCAACTGGGGGGGGCATGTGGCTGGACAGCAGTGCACTGCTTATACAGTGACCCCCTCCCCCCCACAGCCAAAGCAGTCTGCGGTCCACAAGGAAAACCTCACCCGCATTACTGCCCCCCCATCAAACCCAAGTAGCCCCCCCCCCTCCATAAATACTTCAATTCAATGACATGCATCTGTGTTAAGCTTAATCGGAATAATCGGAACTCATTAGTCAAGCAGAGAACTTGGACTCGAATGGCGCATTTGCGCTGGACTGGAAATGCAAGCGTTTGCCTTTGTCTGAGAGCCTAAGGTGGCCACACAATCCCTCAAGCAACTGGGGGTTAAGGGTCTCACTCAGTGACCCAATGGTGATTCACTCTGCCGAACCTGAGATTTGAACAGACACCCATCTGAGCAAAGCAACAGGAGACTTAACTGACAAATACGAGCTGACCACCACCCCCAATTTTTTTTTTTTACGTGATCCAGCACTGACACACTACGAGTACACTGGGCCCCACCCAAACTACATCACTCGGAGGAGTGACACCCCCCCCATTCCCCTTTTCCCAGGTCCTGTCGGCAGGTCTTACGTTTCCCAGGCTGAGGTCGTGCACCAGCAAGCTCTGGTGGTTGCCAAGCGACACCTCTAGCAGCTCGCCGGCCTTGGCCACGCCCCCCGGGTACAGTGGCAGCCGGAAATCATGCTCAGTCAGTTTCTCCTGCTTGATGCCGGCAGCGTGTGCGTAGTCGACCCCAACGACCCCGTCGGGCGAGTCGCGCTCCTTCTTCAGCACCATCTCGGGCGGCTGCAGCTCGTGCACGCCGGACTGCGCGGCCAGCCGCGTGAAGCTGGTGACAGGCGGCAGGTGGCTGAACATGATCATGCCCTGCGCAAAGTTGGGCTCCATGGCGCCGTTGCGCAGGAACTCGTTTCCGATCTTGTCTTGAATGATGCTCATGATGACGGCCAGGCACGGAAGACTAACTGGGGCCAACCGGTGCTATCCTGGGAGGGGGAAGAAAGGCAAGGGGGGGGGGGGGGGACGGTTACTGGGGGATCAGAATTTTAGGTAGCAGCACCTAATAACCAGCAAATCACAAAAAAAAAAAAATACTACAGAGCGCTGAACCATACTACCTAAAATACTCAACTATACCACTGAGCATTCAACTATACTATTAAGATGAGTTCAAAATTCAGGGTCAGCATGTCTTAATTATGCCTACATCACAATGGCTTAGTGTGTAAGTGTGTACAGGCCTTCCAGAAAGCAGTGCCCCTTCTCACACCAAAGCTGTAAACCCTGGAAAGCAGCTATACTTTTGTAGTTACTCCGAGAACAAAGTAACTAAACCCTGTCTCCGTATGCAGAGGGTTCCGTAATTCATGTTTAAACGCATCACGCAGGCAAAGTTGACATCCGGCCACTTTACTCCGCGTCCTCCAAGGTGATCCGCATCCCGGACGAAAAAAGGGCAGGGATTTCGTCAACCACCCGACGGGGAAGAAGGAGACTTTCCGGATTAAGCAGTGTCACTTCCGCACCGCAGGAAGGTTACGGGCGGGCATCTCGGTCGCGGCGTCGTGTCCCCTCGTCTCGCCAGGGCACCGGAGCTCCAGGCCCTCCGCCCGCTGGCCGGCACGCTCCCGTGCACGGAACGCCGCTGACCGCGCAAAACGCCGCGCCGCGCTCCAGCCACCTCTGGCGCTCTTCCACGGCTAGGAAGAAGGCAGGACTAAAGAGCTCCGGTTCCGCTACCGTTACTCCGAGCCGGTGTTTCGTTACATTCCAGCAGACAGTGACCGCGAGGCGCAGAACGCGACTAACGTCAATACGGAAAGAAACGAAGAAACCAGCGTCCCAGGCGGCTCATTACAGGAGGTGTCTGGTTTGCCTGAGGGAAATTCAAACCCTAACAAACTCTGAACAGCCCAACTACACCTGACTACACTGCTGCCTTTTGTTAATTTTTTTTTTTTTGGACATGACCTCACACATATTGTGCAATCGACTGAGTTTATTAAAAGGCAATATTGGCAGATTAAAAATAAGGTTCTTGAACCCTTATTTTCCTTTCATGACAACCAGCTGACGTTTCCAAATGAAGCCTTACGGCTGTAAATATATATTATCAGAGGGGGCAATTTTAAATCATCCTGCGCTTCTTACAAATACATAAAACGCGCATAAACTAGATTAACGGTAAAGAAAGGAGCTGTAACTAGTAGAACAAGCTGGAGTTGTCAAAGTGAAGCCGGATAAAATCACGCAACACACGACCGGTCTTCTCGAAACAAGCAGCCCATGTCGATGCCTTTTTATAAATCACAGGAAGCCATCATCTATAATCTGCAAGACACTGGATTGATTGTCAGACGTCCTGAATGGGGAAATTATTCCCGGATTAGCGCCGAGCCGAACCAAAACGCGACGGAGTTGGTGAAAACATCTGTCCCCCTTTAATGCCCATTTAATGCACGGCATGCATAAGCTTCCGCGGCGTGAATGAAAGGAAAACAGCCACTCGTCCAGTGGTATTTGTGAATTATTCAGCAGCGCCGATGAAGCGCAGGCTGCGTACATGCTGTGGTACCGGGGATGTCGGCGCCGTCCGGCCGCGATGCCCCGCTGACATTTCAGAGGATGCGGACACCGGCTCTCTCCGTCCCTCCGGACGAGTGTTGCGGACCGGTGGGATTTAATATTTCCAGCAGGAATGCATGGAAATTTACAGCAATAACAGACAATGACATCACTCTTCTCGACCCCCCCCACTCCGCCTCGCCATAACCAAATAACCTTCACGCAATCCCAGAAGTGCCCGATGCGTCATTTAATCTGGATGCACAGTATCAGCGCAGAACGGATACAGAGCAACGCGCGACAATGCAACCGGATCCGATTCAAAGAAATTGGTCAGGGCACGTATTTTTCCGCTAATCCGGTCAATGTTAACTCCTTCCATACAACTTTCTTTCCCATTGCATCCAACCCCAGAGAATAAAACTCCAGGTCGGCTTCACAGTTCGAAAATGAACGTAGATTTAGTTTAAACGCCGAAGGTGAAACAATGCAACGCCGGATCGTACCAAGACAAACCAGCGTCGAAATTCAAGATGTCCAATATCGGCACCCCTTTGGTATCGACGAATAATATGACAGCTTTAGGACATTAAAAAGGTGGGAAGCTTCTGAAAACGGGACGGGAATGAACCCCCCCCCCCCCCCCCCCCCCCCCCC
>JAODLC010000124.1:820490-838462 GCA_026781145.1 Hippopotamyrus pictus | reverse complement strand
GGTGTCATGTGCGCATAAAAAAAAAAATCATGGAGCTGCAAGCCAGTTTGCTTGGCGTGTGAGTAGGATGGCGAGGAAAGTGGATCCCATCTTTTTTTTGTGGCGACCATCTCCAAGCGCAGTCCAGTACCCAGATGATGCCTTTCACAAAAGCATATTACCTCCCCAAACATCATCCGAGCCGAGGCCCTTTTGTGTGGCCGCGACAAGCAAGCTGATCTTGCAATAAAAGGATGGAGATGGTATAGCCTGCTATTAGCTACCCACTTGGCTATATCGCGAAACTGAGATTCTGATAATAGATTAAAAACGTGCTTTTAAATAAAGGCACCATGTATGAACGCAGTTAAGTAAAATATGTCATTTCGGCGTTCAGCTCACGATCGGCGGAAACCACATTTATCTGCCCCCCGCACCGTTATGCATGCGTTCCGTTTCATTTTCCGCTTTATTAACAAAAGGCCTAGCTAGCTTCAGCGCGATGGCCGGCTATCCGGCCAGCCACACAACGAAATGATTATAATGTTGTAAGGGGGAAACGGGATTCCCTCCGATCGCTCTGTATTTTCCACGATCTGGGGGGGGAAATCAGTAGGTGCGATTGTTTTCTCCAGCGGCAGCATTTTGCATAGCGGGCAGCTGCTCCTATTTCCCATCGAGCTGAGACTCATGGGCTCGAAAAGCCTGCATGCTCGTGGAAAAAAAAAAAGATTAATCAGGCATTAATGCAGCGGCTCCGGCCAGTTCCAAACCACCAGCACCGGCGATCAAGCAGCGTCTGCAGAGCCAGCCGGACAACTGATGCCCGGCTCTGGCTGGGCGAGCGGCGCGCAGCTCCCCACATAAAGCAGCGCGTCTCGCTTTTGTCGCTGCCTCCCTCCCCGCGATCGGAGCGTCTCCTCCCCGGGCGCCGGTCGGCTTTCCAGCCCCGCTTACCAGCGCATGACCACTGCCGGCCGCCTCCGTCCGCGTTACGCCTGCGAATACTTGCGATCCCTATTTCTTTCTTTTCCTCCCGCGATCGCGCCTTCAAAGTCCAAACATTGTTCTCCCGCAGCTGCTGCTCTCCTCCATCTTGTCTCGGCGCGGGGGATTATGGGTGCCGGCGGACGGGTCCTGCGAGGAGACAGGCGAGCGCCGCGATCCGGGGCAGGGGGGCAGTGCCCGACAGTGAACCGCGAGGAGTCGGGGACGGGGGGGGGACTCAGCGGGTGGACACACGTAATTAGCAGAGCAGATGGGAATAATGTTTGTCTCATAGTTTTCTCCCAAATTATTTATTTTTTATTTCCCCCCGCTGTATGCTTTCGATTTCCATTTTCCAAATTTCTGCCTTAAAATAAGGTTATTCTCCTTACAAAGTGTCTGCGCGCAAAAGCACATTCCATGCATCTTAATTTAAGGAACAAATAGGACAACTCACATCCTGTGTCGCGCAGGAAGTCGATTTTTAATAAAGTTCTTATTTTATTCTGCGGGAAACTGTGCCAAATTTAACCGAATTGACTGCTGAAATAGGCTCATTCTAATTAGTGCGACGCGGGTCTCAGGTGGATTGAGGTCTAAGCGTGGTACGGGGGTGATCTTTGAAAATAGAAGTGATCTAAAAACAACCAGCTTAAATCTAGCTGGGATCCTTTCAGATTTAGCATGTGTACCGATATTGCAGCCGGGCCAGCCTGGAAGAATAAGACAGATGAAAGCTTACTTTCAGTACAATGAAGACCCCCGCCCCAATCGCTTCCCTCCGCACTCCTCATTTCCCTGTCTAATGGCTTAATTAATTCAGTGAGAAGGATGATTTAAATGGACACTGTGGAGTTAATGTCAAAAGGTCAGCGGGTTTTCCTGACGAGGGAATTTCGATGCCCCTTCAGTGCCGTTGGTAATAATCCACAGAGCTGCTGGTCGCCTTTTTGATAACACCCATTATGCGGTGTGTTTAAATATGTATGTTTAAAATATTACATGGCAAAACCTCCCGGGTGTGAAAAGGTATGAAAGATGTCATGAACTAAGTTAGAGACTGGTCACCCCCGAATTAAAAAGATTGTTGCAGCAAAACCAGTGTACGTTTTTGTCATTTTGCCTTACTAGTATTTCAACAAAGATTGTATTATTAAAAATTACCCATAGTACATTTGGTATATACATCATAGTATATACAAAATATAACACAAGTTACACGTTAATAGATATTTTTGATCCTATTCACCTACTTATTTCCTGATTCCTCTATGCCTTTTCCGTGCTAATGAGCATAAGCCAGTGTAACAGCTAATGAACTCGACTTCTGATTGTAAGTCTGCAGGTTCAAGCTCTCCAAAGGATCCCCGCTGCTCTGTTCTTGCGCCAGGAATGTAACCTGAATAGTGTTAGAAAGCTCTGGAGCCAAGTACCCACTAGGAAAATTAGAAATAATACGGACACCTCTCATTAACAGCAGCGATCTTTGCTAACATGAGCACGTATGGGATATTTGAGCCGTCCCATTCAGAACGGAGTGTCGTAAAGCAGCGCATTATATAGTGGCAACCGTGTCCTTTTACTGGGGGTTGAAAGGTCCGCTTCCATTTTGTCTGCTTCTTTTCATGGTTGATTCGATTTTGAAAGACGGTGGGCATCTTCTGATCCCGTGCCATTGATTCGTTTAGTGTTTGCGGTGCCGCAGTGCCAAACGCGGCGGAACGGTGATTATCCTTGTATGTTTAGCGACGGCCCCACCCCGGTACCATCAGTTTCCCCAGCCGTATATATAATTCAGCAGCCTAAGGAATTATAACGTTCTTCCCCTGAGAAAGGCTCACGTCATGATGGACTCTTCAATATTTCATCGAATGGTTTATTTATTACTGGAATCCCTCGATGAGATGATTGACACGTGACTTCGTGGCCTTGAGCGCGAGGGAAACGTGGCCTCCCCACTTCTAATTTGAGATCAGCTGACATCACAAATCGCCAAGTCGTCACACAGCCAAGGAAATCCGCTACGGCGGCGGAAGGCTGTTGATTGATTGCCACCGGAGTTTAATTTCCTGGTACGAAAAATTTGACTGCATCAAATATTTTGTCCCCTGTATATACAGTCAAGATAATTATCCCTTCATTTTAAAAATGCTTTTCATCCATGGTGAAATGTATGCACTTATACTCTAACCAGCTTGACATTTTCTCCACATTAATTCAAGGTAGGCATCTTTCAAGGGGAAAACTGCAGTGAATTACATCTTTTTTTTTTTTTTTTTAATCAGAACTGTACTTTCCTAACCGCTAGGCCACTGGTGTTTACGCAGATTAGAAGATAAGAAAAAACTAGATTGCGTAAATGATGTTTGTGTTGAGTCATTTACCATCATATGTGACCCATTTTATCAGTTTTATGCCACTTCCTGTACTGACTGAGTATAAACAATCACAGTGCACGGCCAAATCCACAGGACTATTATAATCTACTCGAGTTCAATGCATAATTGTGGCCTTTTTTGGTCGCACGTCAGAAAATTCTATTAACAGATGCTTTTGAATTACCCTCTGTCAGTAGAGTGGTGCCTTGTTACATTGTTTAATAAATTCTTTTTTAAAGTCACATTGCAGTCTCCTTACTCTTGCACAGTAAGTTCCAGAAGGCTATTACAAGTACATCATATATGATATTTGGAAGAGCTACCATTCACGTCAAAAGTCAGTGCTAAACACACCAGACAAATAATGAGCTTCAGTCAGGAACTGCAGACTAATTCTGGACATGCAGTGATATCTAATCATAGAGATCGTTGTTTCCAATATTTTTGGTATCGCTGAGATTTTTCATGCAGTACTGCAAGTGATATTTAGAATGAAATGCATGGACCCACCATTACAGAAATTCAATGTTCAGTGACAGATGTGTTGGATGGAATATTCAACAAAAAAAAAAACACGATATGAAACGAATGTTAAAAATGGAACTGGATGCATTTCAGTGTTGTTTCAAATTGAAAGCGGTTCAGTGAAATTTTCTGTGCCACTAGATATTTAAAAGTAAACTGTGCAGTAAATGCACTATTGGTGTGGTGTGTGACCTAGTGGGGTAGGGATTTATACCCACCCACCTCATCATGGGTTGTGGATTTGCATCCCATAGCTAGCAGAGTAATTGTTACTCTTGGTATTTAACCTCATCTGCTCCAAGGGAGCTGCATGCCGGCTGGCCAAAGCGAAAAGCCTGGAATTCCACTCTACCTTCTGCAAATGGCAAATAAAGTATCTTATCAAGTTGTAGAGTTGGGTTCTGGGACACGATTCTACCAGTTTCTACAAGCGCCGGAGACTGGATGATTTGAAGGAAAGGCCATGTCAATCAGCGCAAGCGAACGCGGGGACAACATTTAACCGGAACTCATATTTTGGCCTCGCTGCAAGAATCAGTAACGGCTGACGAGACCGGATTTGGTTTATTGCTTTGTTTCCGATGCGCAGCCAGAGAGGAAGTTGCAGTTGCCAATTTATCCTTCATTCTGCTGCCAGCCTGTTCTGTAATAGAGCGCCAATCTGTTGGTGTTCAATGACTGTAGCTGGAAGGTAGTTGTGGGGGGGGGGGGGGGGGGGGGGGGGGGGGGACTATGTAGTCTGTGTAGCGGACAACCGAGACCTGTACTGAACCCAGTCTGACTTAGAAGTTCAGGCCTGTCATGGCAGAGAAACCCCAATTCCCGGAGCTCAGCCCGGCCGATGGGGACATATTTATTCTGAGTTTCAGCTCAGCTTCTTCTGCCAAGAGGAAGCCGGCCGTGTGGCCAGATGCCCGCCACGGCTCTGAGTTCTCTGGGCCCGGCTTAATGAACCACGGCCTTTCAATTCCCCACCAGCGTAGCGACAAGGACAGCCCGCCATGAAGCATTACGGCCGACTCGGCGGATCGCTCACTTGTGGCAAATTTAGAGTCTTATTAAGCTTTACCTCTTTACAATGTACCAATCCAGGCTGCTAGCAGGGACAGAAATCGGTAGATGTGGGAAAGCAATCAGCCATTATTCAGTCCAAATTTCACAAAGCTGTCTTTATTTCACTTCCAACAGGAACAGCGCCGGCCCTGCAATTGATTAAACTGGGGAGTAATACCTGTCAGAGAGCGCCGCCGTCTCGATTAACATAACGGACCCTTTGTCTGCTCCTTTTGGTGTGGAAAGTTCTGGAGTGTGACAGTGAGTCAGCATGCCTCAAAGCCGCCCCTGTGAAATGGATGATTGACAAAGTATAAATTTCTTTGGACCGGAGGATATAATATGAAAGCAAGAGGCAATTACATAAACAACACAAACCTTCATCAAATGTGTTTTTCCTGTTTTTCTTTATACACAAAGCACCACTCTAAGTGACTGCTTGTTAACTTAAGTATTAAGTTAAGTTATTACTTAAGCAAATGTTGTGGTCAGCCCCCGGTCTTTATACCCCCGAGTGTATGGTATGTTAGATTACATACATTGGGTCTGAGGACACAAATCTTTAAGATTATTATGAACAAAGATTTCATGTTGCTGATACTTTTAACACTGCAGATAATGTTGCAACTAATTCTAATCTATGAACTGATGGTTATTTTACAAAATGTCCACGTCGTACAGACCGCAAGGTCGCCAGCTGAACGGCCTTCACGAGGCGCGAGACCAAATAACCACACAATATTAACTTTGCGGACCGTCCCAAATAAACGGAGGTCTGTGAAATTTCATTTTTAACGGTACTTCTAAGCTTTTATACATCGATGCTACACCGAAGGAAACTATACTTTATGAAAATGACATTTTGGAACCGGTCGCGTGTATTTTATCGATTTCCTGAATGAAGTCAAACGCACCGATTCGTGAAAACAAAAAAACGGTACTAACATTAAATATTCGGGAGGTGGCAGCATTTCTCTTATTCTGACTCCAAAACCCACGTCAGCGTGTCATTTAATTCGATAGTATGCATTTATTCTTGTAAAATATGAAATGTATTATACATATATATTTATATTTATATTTATATATGTGTATGTGTGTGTGTGCGTGTGTGTATAATACGCCTATGTTTTATTTAGTGTTACATACACAGTTAGAGAACTAAATAAATTTATAAGTGTAAAAGTAGTATCAGTTGTAGTGTCCTACTTGTGGTGGTAGTTTAATGCATTTTTATTTTCCATCCATCTTCCATAACCGATTATTCAATGCAGGTTACGATATACATTTTATTATCGTCATCATCGTTATTAATAAATAATAATAATAATAATAATAATAATAATAATAATAATATTACTAGCAGTAGTAATAGGCCTAGAAGTTGTTGTAGTAGTAGTTATAGTAGAAGATCACATAAACCACAAATTGCACGAGTTCCCTTTTCATTCACTGAGAATCATCCTCCTTCCTCCTCTTCCTCCCAAACCAGCGCCGGCTGGCTTTGCGCTGCTCAGATTGCCGGCTCTGCGCTCTCCAGTCCTAAGTCCCTTTGCGCGCGCACACGCACACCTCCCCCAGCTGATCTCAGAATGAAACCCGCGGATACTAGAAATAGTATTTCGAATGGAATATCCCACAGCCCCTCGCCAGCTCTGTCGGCATGTATCTTCAAATCGGGGAGAGGGATCCCGTGCAGCTTCCACGGAATCTGAGCATTAAGCAAAGGGACACGAGTCGGGACGCGCGAGCGGACCCTTGCAATAGAAAAGAGTAAATCTTTTCATGCATTTCTTTTTTTTTTTTTTTTTAAGTGCAAGCGCAATACTGGCTGGGGCATTTTGTAACGTAATTATAAAATTGACAAAAAAGAACAAATAATAGAAAAGCGAGTGAGATCTTCAGATTTTTTTCCCCACAACTGGACAGTATCCTCACCTCCGCGCTGACCCGTTGCTTATAGACTGCTGCGCTTTTTTTACGCAGTGGGAAAAGTGCCATCGTTTCTAATGATCAGAGACGCCACTAATGGGTAACGAGCGCCAGTGAAATCTTCTTCACGTCGCGGAGGCAAGCTCGGTGCGTTTGATCCCGGCCAAGCCGAAGTTATGTCAGCGCTACGGAGGAAATTTGGGGAGGACTACCAGGTTGTGAACACTAACAGAGGAGCCGCCTTCGCGGCGCCCGTCAAAAAGAAGCGGCAGCGCTTCGTCGACAAGAACGGGCGCTGCAATGTGCAACACGGGAACCTCGGTGGGGAGACCAGCAGATACATCTCGGACCTGTTTACTACCTTGGTTGATCTGAAATGGAGATGGAACCTGCTCATCTTCATCTTGACATACACGGTCGCCTGGCTGGTGATGGCTTCAATGTGGTGGATCATCGCTTATATCAGGGGCGATCTCAACCAAGGTCATGACCAGTCCTACACACCGTGCGTTGCAAATGTTTATAACTTTCCGTCGGCTTTTTTATTTTTCATAGAGACAGAGGCCACGATCGGCTACGGTTACCGCTATATTACTGAGAAATGTCCCGAAGGCATCATTCTGTTCCTGTTTCAATCACTGCTGGGCTCCATCGTGGACGCCTTTCTCATCGGTTGCATGTTCATAAAGATGTCCCAACCTAAGAAGCGGGCTGAGACACTAATGTTCAGCCAAGACGCCGTTATTTCTCAGCGGGACGGCAAACTATGCCTCATGTTTAGAGTTGGAAACTTGAGAAACAGCCACATGGTGTCCGCGCAGATCAGATGCAAACTCATCAAGGTAAGACGCTCCAGAGTTTTCCCCGCGTCAACTTTCGATGGTTATCCTGCGACATTCTGGCTTTTATTTACAATAGCAGTGCGATCGTTTATGGACTGGGGAAGCCTATTATACAAGTTTACAGATCACAGTCTTTAAGCGAGAAGGAATTTGATATTTCGGGCGGCAGACCTCCACCTAATTCATTGACAGATTGTTTTGAGGGAATTTAGTAGGCTACATGAATTTCGAGGCAATGGTTGTAAAGTACCACGTTACCGCATAAAGACCTAATCAACGTGACACGGAGTAATTGTGAGACCTCATGCAAACTTGTCAGGCTTAACTTTACGACCGTCCTTGATCAAGTGCCGTGACAGAAAATCAATTATTTTTAGCATCACTTCCTGAGTAATACATGCCTCCAAAAAACGTTAAAGATATCTGGTTTGATGATTGGATTTGAACAGAAAGATTTATGGGTCACGCATTGTCCGCGCAGGACTATAGAAGTTACGCTGAATTTGAATTAGATTAATACCACTGTCCGGTTCCAAGATTAATTGAATCAGACCTATCCAAAATAAAAGTGAATTGAGTCTCCGTAATAGCCTCTTATTTTCAATTGGCTTTCCCCTACGGAATAATAAAACACGCCAGGAAAGTCAAGTAATAACTCAAAAGGACCAAAAGGATTATATCACTATTGACAGATATCCTTGAGCAAGATGAGAATCTGGCAATTTATGAGCGTAACCCTGAAATTGCTGGTTCGTATTGGTGGTGTCCATTGTTAAAAGCCATCGCTTAACTCATTGTCGTTATTACAAACAGCCGATTCCCCTTTGTTAACGAACTGTCCGCTGGGTGACGTCTGCGTTCTGATTAACGAGACTAAATTATCCAGAAGGAATGGTAGCGCCGAGGCTCACGGACCTTATATTGTGGTCAGAAATGAAATACAGCATCATTTGCAGAGCTTAAATTGATTAACACCACGGATCATCTATAAATCATCTCTAGGGAATGTTTTTTAGCAATTATGTGCGGTTATGTGTTGAAAAATCAGGCGAGAGAAGCAGTTTAATTTTAGTGTCGGCAATTTTTAATGAAAAATTGTACGTATATATCCAAAATTGCAACATTTTTCAAAGCATACGGTTACAGTTTAGAGATTATGTCAAATCTCTCATCTCTAAACATTTTTTTATTTGTACCAACAGCACAGGGTCATATTTTAAGGTAAAAATGATCTCATTTCGAGGCTGCATGCTCGTTTGTTTGCTGCTTCACTGAGACAATGCACTGAACAGACAATGACCTAAATTAGCGGCCCTCGGGCTGCTCCCAGAGACTGATAAGCAGAAAGAGACCTCAGATACATTATTGCTCACTTCACAGCAACTTAACTGCCTCTTTCTCCGGGAAAAATACTGACTTACCATGCAGTTACCAGCATGAACTTACTGGGGTACCAAGTTTCCGTTTCACAGGTCATTACAGGACTGCATTACCCTCTTAATATAACCCAAGGCAAAGTGAATTGCAATTTTAAATATCATTATTTCTGTCAACTTACAAATGTGTGTGTGTGTGTGGGGTAATGGGAAATACGACAGACATACTGCTGCAGCTGCCATCCCCAGTTTTCCCCCTCCCTGTATGGTTCATAATCATACGGCTCCTTTGATTTTCAAAGGTCTTCCCCGCTTCCCACGCTAACCTGCACTAATAATTAACTCTTACGCACTCATACAATAATTATGTTACTATGAGTAGTCACGTGACACTTGCCCTTTGGGGTGAATTTGACCCCAGGGTAGGTGTGAGAGTAACGCCTACTACACAAATGCAACTGGACCACGGTGTGAGCAAAGAGGGCTTCTGGGTCGGAGCTGGCGCAAATTCATAAACCATCTAATAAGTGAAGCCAGGACTTTTAAACTTAAGTTTGAGAGATGTCACATTTCGGTTTCAGAATCAACGTCCTTTCATTTACCAGGCACAAAAAAGTACAAGGAATTTGTTTTGGTGCAGGTGGTGGCATGAAGCGTACGATTAAATGTACGATCGAGAAAAACCAGTACAAGCCCAATAATAATTATAATAAAATTAAAATAGAGAATACAAATAAAGACGTTCAAATATATATACGTGTGGAAGGATAAGGTGAGACACCTAGACGCAGGGTTTGGTGGGAATTTATTAATATTTGCTGCCCGTAAAGATTAAGTCTCTTTCAGACTGTTGACGAGATATGACAGTTGGACACCCTCTCTCCTGAGATAGCGGGGGTTAGCTACCGCGGGACAGAGCGACCGGTGGCAGCAACCATGAGCACCGATATGCTTCATTACACCTGTCACATCTACCATCGCTCCAGTTTCCTGGGCTGGTTTACATGACCAATAAAGGTCAAAGTCAAATTCTATCCTTCCAGCTGTCTGTCCATCCACCTTCCAATGACTTATATCCAGTACAGGGTCCGGGGGGGGGGGGGATCTGATCGTTAAGTTAAATATTTCGTACTGAGGTAGAGAAGCGAGGACTCCAGAATGAGGAAGAGACTGAATGAAGGTTGAAGACCTTGATTTCAAAGGCTATTGAGACTGTCGTGATTGCAACTGCAATCAGTACCTGGTGCCAATGCAAATAGGCTTTTCACCAACGCCTCATTCAGGCTCGAGATTAAATGTTCTGCACAGGAACTGTTTTTTTTTTTTTACCTTAATCCTGCAAAGAAGGGGTGGCTAAAGACAGTTTTTACCAATTCTGTCCAGAGGGACAGATGCTTTCTCTACCATGAGCCTAAAGGGAGACAAGGAGGAAGAAGGACTAGATGATTGATCTCAGTTTCTATTGTAACAGGAGAACAAACGTAATTATAAGTGATTGGTGTAGTGGGCCAGGTGTTGCTGCGAAGGTGTGCAGTTATTCATGGCGCATGGACAGTTTTCTGGTCCAATCATGACGTGCAATATACACCGTAAAAGAAGAAGCTTTTCATAATCGGTAGCTTGTCACAAGAACTCACGAGGCTGGTTGAAAGACAGATGGTTTCTGTCGCTCCAAGGATGGGAGACTCAAGCCAGGCAGTCTGGTGTGGAAAAAAAGACCTGGAAGTCCAAGACCTCCTTAGCATAAGCTGGGATGTCAGCCTATGTTTGAGGTATAACAAACAAACCCTCTGTGGCCCTTAATTCCCTTACAGCCGATGGAGGACAAGATTAGAGCAGAAATCCACCAGAAACCTAAGCAGAGGCGTGAAATAGGAGGCCTCCCATTCTGTCAGAGGGCCGGAGCCTGGGCCCAAACTGCGTGACGCAGCAGCGCTAACTCGCTACAGGCTACCAATGACGGATGCAGCACTTGCAGCAAAACAGATTATGCAACCGCCCATGCGAGCTCTGTAGATGATCTCATGGCTCCATATGGGAAGACGACCGCGAGCGGTGTCTGTTTCGATAGCCCCTCAGCACGCGAGCGATGTCTGTTTCGATAGCCCCTCAGCACGGAGCATTTAAATGGCCGCCGCCGGACCTGGCCGTTCTCAGAGGGAAGCGGCGAGGTATGACGGCTGGACTGCGGGGCAGCTTGACACGGGTGGGGGGCAGACGGCCCCTTATGTGTCATTCAAATCTAATGAGACTCCCTTTGATGAATAATGAGAAGCCTTTCAGAGCCAAGCTTGGACCTGTGGCAGCAGCTGCCGCTCACTGTTAAACGGTCCAGTCTTATATCAAAGGGAAGCAAAAGTGGACGCAGGTTAACCTCCATAATTTGGTTAGCAGCTGCTTATGCAGGTCGGGAGAGTCTAGAGATGAAGTGGTTTAAATCAGGAGCACTTATTCCCCACACCGTGCATCCATGAAGCGGAAAGGTTTGACGAGGAAAGCCCCCCCACCTTAACCTCCCTCTAATGAAGGCCAAAGTGTAGATCATGAATCTCCATCAGTGCTTGCTTGTTGGGCGCCACGGTGCCCAGCTGATGGATTAGTTCTGCCTCAACGAGACAGCACTCCGGGAATCCTGGGATCACACTCACTGATGCTTCTCTCCATCAGGGGGCGTGGAAGACACCTCTGAAATAATGACGCAAACAAGGGCACACGCATAGAAAAACACAGTTTCGCCACCGTCCCGACATCTGGTCATGGCCGCTGCTATACGAAATTTTGGACCTGTACTTTAGTCGGCGTCTGGCAGCTCCATCAACTCAAGACCAAGGTTTCTGTTCAAATGTCAGCATTTAACCTCACATCACACACGGGGAGAGGCAGAGTACACTCTGTGCACACTCTATCGCCAGAGTTATGACTTCCAATAAAAAGATAGGCCAGACGTGACTTTGTCTTAAGAAGTCGGGAGAAATTGAGTCAAAGGAAGTTTTTTCCCCTCACTGACGTGAGCTACCAATGATCTTTTTGAGCCCGTGGCCTGTTTGACCATGTGACATCTCTTGATCTCCCAGCAGCCTTTGCAAAACCTCCATTCCCCTTTGCACTGTCCTCCCTTATACTGTGCAACTTTTAATCTATTCTGTTAAATATTTGCCAAAGATTGGGTCTCTCCAGGTAGATTTTTCTTTAGGATTTCCCAGTGAGACGACGCCTACATACAGGGGCACTAACTCTAGCTGAAAGCTGATTGGCTGCCAGTGCCCCCTCCCCTGTCACTCACAGATTCAAAACACATCATTGGCTAATGATGGGGTCAGCCCCTCTGTATGAAATATGGCTCTGCCTTAAAAATCCAAGAATCACCCACAATCTCACCTCCCTATTATCCAGAGAGAAAGACAACTAATCTAGAATCCTAGAATCGGCCCTACCTGCATATGAGGATAACATGGTAAATAATACTAGTTTAGAATGACCTTCCAGACTGCCATGTAGCTGTTTTATAGGTAGGTGATTTTATTACAATATTGTATTACAATACAATGTTCCACTGTGTTTGTAAGTATTCATAGTGGTATGTTTGATACATCTTTGATGTCTCTGTCATTGTTATATTCCAAGAGGTGAAAGCTGATGTATTAAATAGAACTTAGGAAAGGAGAGAGAGATCACCAAGGATCGGGGCAACACAGTAAATTACAAATGACAGCTCAAGTGCATCCCTGAGGAGAACATGAAAGCCAAACCAATGCTACTGCAGCGGTCATCCGTGAGGGCAGGGCGCCGTATAAACACTGGCGATCTGGAGCACGTCCTAAGCATTCATTACAAATGTGTGCAGAAGGAACAGAGAAAAGTCAATGCCTACTGCTGTCCTGGGGAGGCTTTCCGCACTCGGGGCGGTACAGAGAGAGGGGTGCCATCACAGTTCTGCCTTCAGTTCTGCGAGTGCCATCTGCGTGGAGTCAACAGAACCGGGAGAACGTTCTGGAAATTCAGGCCACGTTCTTACAATTCGAACAGAAGAAGAATGGTTTGTTACTGCGACAAAATATGAAGTAATTAATGACTTCTCAAGTCTATCCATATTCTTTTGGTCAGTTCCACATGTGTGTCAGCATATTCGGGGGGTGGGGGGGGGGCATTTGAGAGGCCATCCTGGGTGTCAGGCGATAAAGTGTGAAAGACATGAAACATGACTGCGTGCAAAGCCGACACCCCACTCCAAAACCCGGGTTCACACGTTTCAAATAAAGGGCAGGCAAAGGACCAATGCAAACCTTAGGTGAAAAACCTCAAATGGGAACTTGTATTGTTTCCTAAGAACCAATGGGGAAAGTTTGGCCAGCTAAACACAGCAATCAGATAAACTTGCACCAGGGCACCTAAAATAGGTTTCTTACAGATTTACTTGTATATCTGTTTTATAAACTCACAGTAGCAGAACATTAGTGTAGAAGAACTGCACTTTCTAGATCTAGGTACAGCTATTGAGGTTCTAGGTTTTTGTTTCACAGTTTCATTATAGGAAAGAAGATGTTTTAAACATGACAAAATTTGACTGGCCCCCCTCCCCTGTGTGTTCCAGTCTCGACAGACCCCGGAAGGCGAGTTCCTGCCCTTGGACCAGTGTGAGTTGGACGTGGGCTTTGGGACAGGGGCAGACCAGCTGTTCCTGGTGTCACCGCTCACCATTTGCCATGAGATAAACTCCAAGAGCCCATTCTTCGACCTTTCCCAGCGCTCGCTGAGGAGCGAGCAGTTCGAAATCGTCGTCATCTTAGAAGGCATCGTGGAGACTACAGGTAAGGCCCACACCACCATCTACTCTCTTCATCTCCATTCGCCCCGACCTCCTCCACTGAAATAATTTCCTTCTCGTTCGTAAATGCTAGAGATGGGAACCGGGATTTCAGCTTAAGTCGTTCCAGATGATTCCACTTTCCTATTCCTGTCGTCATTTCTGGGCCACACCTCAGTGAAGCACTGGATCAGTGTGAAGCGTTGCTTTCTTCTCACCTCCAGGGATGTGGATTTGAATCCTCTGGATGCCGTGGTTCCTTCCTGCGGTCCAAAGATACGCATTTACGCTACCTGGCATCTCTAAATC
The DNA here is from genome assembly GCA_026781145.1 of Hippopotamyrus pictus. Lineage (NCBI taxonomy): Eukaryota > Metazoa > Chordata > Actinopteri > Osteoglossiformes > Mormyridae > Hippopotamyrus > Hippopotamyrus pictus. The sequence continues at coordinate 824,277 of JAODLC010000124.1, read as the reverse complement.
ACCCGTATTATATAATTGTACTGTGCGTGCCCCGCGATGGACTGGCTTCCCGCTGGGGGGTTGGCCCCCTGCCTTGTGTCCTGCGCTGCCCCTAATGATCTCCAGGCTCCCCTACAATCAGCATAAACAGCCAGAAGAAACATCTCAATGACAAATGGGGATGGAGCTGAGCACCATTATTTAATTTCAAGCGATATCCTGTTTAACAAATGAGTTCACACGTTTTCCGGGCCTGGGTCTCTCCAGGGAAGGTAAATACTCAAACGCTCCACCTTCACCATTTGCTTTCGTCCTTGCCCCCCACAGGTGTGTAAAAGAGACAGATCGTGAGTGAAATCCTTTTAGAAGTTCTTTGGCAAAGTACTAAAGGAGTTCTTGGCTGCCTAAACATTTATGGGGGGGTTCCATGTTGCTTTTGCGGGGATGGATTAACAGGGGTCAAGCAGACACACACCCACCCACCCTAGATCCTTAAGCAGAAGGTCAGAGGTCCCCCCCCCCCCCAAGTTAGCATTGGATTATTCATGGAGTGTAATCGGAAGTTTAGGGGCAGCCGGTAGCATGGCGAAAAACAGAAGCCCAGCCTCAGAATGGACACGCACGGTCAAGACGGGCTCGGCAGATCTGACAGAGGCCGGCTCCGGGCTGAGATGAAATAGCGAGGAGTGACAGTGTCGCAGCAGCACTGGTGGATCGTCATCGTATCCGTAAAAACTCCCAGTGGCTTAACCTCCTTTTTCAGTGTCTGCTCAGCCCTCTCGACAATTTCTCCTCCCGGTGAGTCTGACTAAATGTCTCCAGACATCAGGACCCGAGTCCCATCAGACAAAGGCGGCAGGTTGCCCTCTGTGAGTGCCAGGAAATAAAAAGATCAGAAAGTTATTCCTCCTGAGCGTAAATGAGACTGAAGTCAGTCACCCAGAGCTCAAATCATCTATCACCCCAATTCATTTTTTTTAATACTGAGTTTTGTCCCGGAAATGCGTATGTTTCAAATTTCTTATAATAACTTCCCGTTGGAAACCCGTATATTTCATATTCCCAATGAATTTCCCATCGAACTGTCGATAAAAACAGCATACTCTGTGTTGTTGACTCACCACGTAACTTAAAGAGAAATATATTTGAGGATATATGACCTAGTCTTTATAAAAACACATAAACTGGCAACCAAGAGGTCATAGTACAAAATACATCATTAGCTGCAAATTTAGGGGTGTTTCAGGGGGGTGCCGGGGGGGGCTAGTGCCCCGGTGACAACAGGCATGCCCCCCTCCCCCCCGTGGCCCCCCTAAATACATATGCTACTTGGGTCTGAAATAAAGGTATTGTTATTACTACTATTATTATTGTTTACATTTATATCTGTGGGCTAAAATTGTTTGTTGCAAACAGGTGAAACACAAACGTAAGCACATTTTCTCGACACTTAACCAAGTCGACAAAAAACGACAAAAAAAAAAAAATAATAATAATCAAGCTTGTGGAAACAAGACAGTCTAAACAAGAAATAAAAGTGTTTCATATTTGTAAGAACTGTAAAATGTGACTGCAAAGCATTGCATAAATAACTTTTTATAATTGGTTTTGTTTCTTGATGCTGGCCAATCTAGTGTAAGTAATACTCGGAGGACATTATGGTCAATTGTGGCCCCCCTCTATCAGAACAACTGGCCCCAGTGTGCCCCGACCTCAGTTGAAATGATCTAGAATCGCCAGTGTGCAAATTGAAGTTAAATTTCAAATAAATCCAGGATATAACCATCTTTTACATTTAACCTTCAGAATCTCATACCTCCTTTTGTAGATATAAGACATCTAATGTTTAAAAGGCTTTAATGTATAGTAGAACCTTGGAACTCGAACGCCTCCTAACTCGACCAACTCGGACATCGAACGGGTCTGTTCTCAACTTGTACCTCGACCGAATTCTTGGAACTCGACCATTCTTCCTACTAACACTTGTGTGGCTCGAGATGCGTTCAGCTCTACCGGGTCGGGCGAGAAAAATATAACCATAACTCCACCAAAAACTCAAAACAAGACAAAACAAAACAGACCAGACCTGCTAAAGCTTAGACAGGTAGAGACGCGTTTCTGTTGGGCTGAAACGAAGGCAAACGGACCTGCTGGGATGCTGATGCCTCATGGTACCGCTCAAGTGTGATATGCGAAAGCTGTGTTCGGTGTGAATTGTTTGTGCTTTATCTACAGTACATTTAGTGATACGGTAATCAAGGCCCCTACGAAAGTGAGCAGTGATAGCAGCAAACCGAAGGGGAAAGTAGTGAGAGTAACTGTAGAACACTCTGTAGAAGAGTGTGGGATTGTCATTTATTTCATGCTTTTTCACGTATGCATTAGTTTTATATTGATTGCTAATGCTTTTTATCATTAGTTTGGTAGGTAGGTTTAAATCGGCAATCATTTAAGGGTCTGGGATGGATTAAATTCATTTACATTATTTCTTATGGGGAGATGCAACTCGGACCTCGACCGAATCGCAAGTCGACCAGCCTTCTGGAACAAATTGCGTTTGTGTTCCAAGGCGCCGCTGTACGCTAAAGGAGTCCGCTTTGTTTCCCAAAAGCAGACGTATTTAAGCAGTAACAGACAGAAGCGGGAGGAAAGTGCAGGAGGAGCACAAATCGGAATCAGAATCCGCTCGACGACAGACTCCTCACCTCCCGGCCATGCGATCTTTATGTCGCAGCAGCCCGCAATCAGGCACTGTCGGGGCCCCTCATTCGCCATGGTCATGGGCCCAATATCTGGTATTAGGCCCCCCAAAGCTTGCATTTCCAGAAAGGTCACAAGGCAGGAGTTTCACATGTTCGACGAGTACGAACAGGCAGGTGTGAGAAATACAGAACGTGGGAAGGGGACCGGTTACAGCATGGGGGGGGGCAGACTGAGGGATCTCAGGGGCCTGGTCACTCATTCCAGTTTCTAATGGTTTGATCCGCCAAGGGGGAGCCAAAGGTGTCAGAGGCTGAATAAATTACATAAAACCAATCAATCTGCAGCCCCCCCCCAGCGGGATACTGCAGCCCATGAAAGCCCAGGCCCGATCCACTAGCCTTGTGAAGCTGTTAAATTTCCCCAGAGAGACTCCAAGTCAGGGGCTATTTTAATGATCATCTGGGCAATCCAGTGAGACCTGTGGGTGGGGGGGGGGGAGTGAATATTAGACCAACAAGCAAATGCATTTGAACACATTATTTAAAAAATTTATTTGGCTTCTAAAAACGAGTGTTAGTCAACTGCAAGACACACAAACAAGGCATACCTCGTTTAAACAATTAACCAGGCTCATGTTAATTAAATTAATGGGGGAGAAAATGGAAAAACCCGCTCAGCGAATGTTAGGCTCAGCACCGCACCTTTGGTTCAGGCCCCCGAAAAGAGTTGGGCCGGCCCTGGGAGGGGGGGTGGCTATAGAGAGAGGGAAGGGTAACCCAGTGTCCCATTCAGCATTAAGGGAGGGACTGTGTAAAGTGGCACCCCTCTGCTTTGTCCCCTGTTGACCGCAGGTATGACATGCCAGGCCCGGACATCCTACACGGAGGATGAGGTCCTCTGGGGTCACCGCTTCCTGCCGGTGATGTCCCTGGAGGAGGGCTTTTTCCGGGTGGACTATTCCCAATTCCACAACACCTTCGAGGTGCCCACGCCCGCGTACAGCGTGAAGGAGCACGATGAGAAGGCGTCGCTGCCCTCGCCGCTGCTCACGCCCACCCTGGGCGAGGCGCGGGGCCGGCCGGACCGCGTCTTCTCGGCGGACGGG
>JAODLC010000124.1:808827-820267 GCA_026781145.1 Hippopotamyrus pictus | reverse complement strand
GCGTCCACGTCGGGCCCATGACCCAGTCCACCGGCGACCTCCAGCACCACCCCCCGCCCTCCCTGCACTGCCCCAACCCCAGCCTCGCGGCCGGCGGCCGGCCGGAGGACAGCCTCCCCGCCAAGCTGCGTAGGATGAACGCCGATCGCTGACACTCGGGGCCGTCAACCACACGACGGACTCGGAAGGGTTTTGGGACTGCGGGGCGATCCGGAAAGTGGACAGGAAGAGGAGAGAGCTTCTACTCTAAAACTTGGAGTACTGTGATTTTTTGTTAACACTTTAGTTAAGGCCATGTTTTTAGTCATTTATAAACACATTCATAGCAAATAATAATGCATTCATAAAGCACTATAAACATGGCTATAAATATTAATAAAAAGGCATAACACGTTATAGCCATGTTTATTATGCATTATGACTGCCTTATGAAGCTCTCATTTATAATGCATTATAGATACCTTTATAATGCATAACCATTAAGGATGCTTTGTGTTGCATTATGATGGTATCTATAGTGCGTTATAGATGAGAGCTTCATAAAGCATTCATAATGCATAATAAACATGGCTATATGTTATGCCCTTTTCAGAAATATTTATACCCATATTTATAATGCTTTATGAATGGAAATAATGCATTATTATGGGGGCAGTGTGTGGCTCAGTGGGCTAAGCCTGTATGCCTATAATCAGAAGGTTGTTGGTTCAAACCCAGCCTCAGCATGTCTGCATGTCCTCGAGCAGGAATTACTAAAAACATGGCCTTAAATAAGGCCTTATAGAAGCTTTAGCAGATTTTTTTTCTGGGGAGGTTTTTCTTTCCAGTTATGGGTCAACACCAGTCTCTGCTCCATCCCGTTCTCTCCATCTTGCATGATCAAGTCGCACGTCGCACGTCGCACGCCACCAACACCAACGCCATGAACCACCGCCTCACCATCTCTCGTAATTTTTAAGTCAATAAATTAAACTTGTGAAATAGTAAATTGAAATATATCAAATTAGTCTATCATTTTTTTTTTCTTAAAATCCATCAGCAGGAAATGAGTTTGGATGACCCTCCAAAAATATACATATAACTTTTTTTCCAGACACTTTATCCAAAGTGACATACAGTTGAAAGCGGGGTCAGACAGTCCCTGGAGTAAGTGAGACTTAGGGGGTCCAACTCAGGGGCCCAACAGCGACTTCACTTTTCTGACTATGCGGTATGAACCAATGATCTTCCGATGACAGACACATCACCCTGATACATTATTATTATTATTATTATTATGTTACATAGCCAATAAAACTGCTCAGTGCAAGTAAGAGATGAAGAGTTTTAAATGACACCTTGTACAAATGAGTGTTGCTTTTGTCAAACTTCCAAGATTCATGCATTTGATTGGAAGTTTTTTTCAGCGATTAAAAAGCTCCCATTACCAGACTCCCCTTTGAATATTACAGGGTCCAGGAATCACATTATAACCATAATAATCAGGACTAAAAGCTTTCAAGACTCGCGTCTGATAAGGATTATCTGCTCGGGAGAGAATGTGGCATAAATCCACAGGAAGCCGTTGTTTGGTAGAAGAGAAATGTGGGTAGTTAAAAATTAAACCGGCCCCATGAATCTTACCGGCCGTTACTGACTTGGGTCTCCTGGTTCCTCCGCACCCAAAATGACACAGCTTCTTCCTCTCACCGGTCTGCTGTCAAATTTATGTATCAATTTACATCAGTGTCCTTTTCTGTATTGGGCTGGTGCCTATGGACATACGAGCCTGAAGTAAGCATATTTTAAATGTGAAAATGTGTACATAAACTAGCTAAATGCATTAAATTAAACAAGTTTCAGATTTGTAATCTTTGTACCTTTTGTCACACGGAAATAAAAGGTGACACCGAAGCGCTTGTCACAACTGGGAAAGGTATTTAGCCTAAATCTCCCCAACGAAACATGCAGACCTATAAATAAACAACACTGTATGTCTGTCAGGACGAGCTTCCGTGCAGGATGCAGCTTTGGATGTGGCGCCTGGCGTAAGCTCCGAGTAACTCTGACCAAGGTCAGCGGTCGGAAGACACCACAAGGTACATTTATATAATAACCTCGGTGTGTCTGGAACCCAAGCAGCATGCTAACCGTTAGCATCTAGACTACAGCAACCGCCCCATTGTCAGAACCTGACTCATAACCTAATGCCTGACAAAATACTTACTTACACCATGTAAGAAGCACAGTACTCTTGGAGTGCAGGTTCTTTTATAGACGCGAGATCTACAGCCTCCAGTTCCAGCAGCGTCCGTCGAAATGCTGGGTCAGTTTCCCATCCGAGGAGCCACACTGAACATTTTCCAGGGAAAATGACTCACGTCCTTCGAAAAATATGACCTGCCTGGGCAGCCAGGCTGTGTCGTCTATAGGAGGCAGTCTAGACCCTTCACGGTACATCTGAAGCCCATTAATACTGCAGAGCTTGATGGATGCTCAGATTGTTTTTAGGGTCTAATAAAATGTGCATTTACATTTACATTACAGGATGTTCAATGGGGGGGCGGGGGGGTGCTGAAAGTATCCTGAAGAACACAACGTGACTGGGAGTTCTGGTTCTTTTCAGAGAACCATTTACAGGCTGAAGATTTCCCTCTGCAATTTGCCGAGAAAGTCCCCCCCCCCCCCCCCCACCCGTGTCCGGACATGTTTACAGAACATGACAAAACTGGATCGTTTAAAAGAGAACAGGCTAATTTCCTGGACATAAACAGGGAGTCGTCGGTTACGACTGTTTATTCAGCTTTGCAAAGCAGACTTGTACCTGTAATCAGAATTGGGGGGGTGGGGGGTGGTGAAGATAATGTCGTCAAAGGCCCTCCAAAACGGGACACAGTCACCACTGTTTAGAATTGGCTGCAGGAGGCCGGGAAGAAAAAAAATCAATATAACAATTAGATTTATTACGCAAGTACAATGTGTTCTGCCATTTCATTATGAACGTCGCCAAGGAACTCCGCCTGTAACCACTGTCTCGCACACGCAAGAGAGACACAGCCTTTCCGTTTAAGTGGTGTGATTTATTTCATTCATTTGATGTTTGGTGTTAAATAAGGACACGGGAAGGTCTGGGGGCAGGTTGACCCTCCCAGCCACTTGCGTTATTGGCAGATGCTACCGTGGCCAATCAGCACAGCCCAATTCATCAGCCAATAGGGAGCCACCCTTTATATACCCCATTTATTAGTCATGGCTCCTAGACGGGCCCCACTCAGAGGTGATGGGGGCAATCGATATAAACAATCATACAGGCCGACGGATATTCAAACATGCAAAATACTAGGCCACTGTTGTTTTTTTTCCAGAGCTTAAAGACCCCCCCAGAGGAATGCTGAAATATAATCTGCATCTGACGTCTTGCACGTAACATTTGGCATTTAGTCGAGTCAGCGAAAAACTTTGACTGAAGACAAAAGGGACAGTCCAGCCAGTGGATCGAGCCTCACTAAATGTTTGCATTGCCACTGCCGCTACAATGATGTGCTTAACGACGCTGTGGATTTGTGGTGGAAAGTAGCTGGAAACACACACACACACACGCACACACACACACACGCGCACACGCACGCACACGCACAGGTTTGTGTGTTCGTATCGTAGAGGGACTCTCCATTCATTTCTATTACATTAACCTTAACTCCTACCCATTACTAACCTTTTATCCATAAGTAACCAAACATAAGTAACCAAACAAAAGACTTTTGACATTTTTAGTGTTTTGATTGCAGTCACAAAGTTTTATAAAATTGAACTCCCAGTCACGCTGTGTTCTTCAGAAACCGAAAAAATGTCCCCACAAGGTAAAAATTCACATATTTTTATCACATTGTGGGGAAGTATGGTCCCTACAATATAATGATTACACACACACACATGCACAAAGGATGGAGCTCTGCTTTGAAGACTACCTCTTAGACTTCGATTCCCACGATTGGTGGTGGTAGTGGGGTGTGTGTGTGTGTGTGTGTGTGTGTGTGTGTGTGCGCGTGTGTTTGTGCACGTCCGCACTGAGAAGGTCTGCCCACCTGTCCCACTCGCCCAGCGGTCAGGAGGAGGCGGAGCTCCCAGTGGTCACACTGCAACCTTCACAGCAGGTGCTGTGCTCATCTAGTTGAGTCCTGCTGGTAAACACTGGCGCACACGCAGAGACAGACACGCACACACCTCACTGTCAGTGAGAGGCAAACCGATCCAGAACAGAGAAGTAAAGAAGAGCATTTACTAATCTGCCGTGATGTGACATCCACCAACAAGTCCTGTGTGAAATAAACCAGTAAAGCTCACCTCAACTCAGCACTTAAATGCGCCCCAATAAAAGCACAGTAAGGAGTATATACATTTATAACGTACATGACGGACATGTTCCGGAAATTTCCTTTTTAATGCAGTTACAGTGTGTTCTCTTCTTTGTTAAGGCTGCGCCAAAACTCCTGGTGCCTTAAAGAATAGAAAAATACAGATTTATTGGCTGAACAAAATGTATTAGTCATCTCTCAGAATAAAACCGGCGGGGAATAATTAATATATCCTGCGCAGAATTGCCGCAAAATAGAACAGAAATGACCCCCGTAACCTCTTCCATTTGGCTACCATGGAAGCAGAAGCCAGGGACGGATGTGTCGGTCTGTCATATTAGCCTGAACGCCGCTAACTCTGTTTGACCACAATGAGGCTGTGCTCGGTTACGGTCTCCATGGCAACCTCTGAGACTTTACCTAAGGAGCTCAGGGTCGTTAATTAATTTAGCCGTCTCGAGAACAAACATACTCATAGTTCATCAAATTGCGCGAGGGATTCTCAAGGATTTCTGCCGAAGGTTTTCAACTCTTGGCAAAGTTACACATCTAAGAAACTTGTTTGAACTTAACCACCGGTGATTATGCTTTAATTACATCATTTAAACCTTGTTAAAAATAAACAATTGCTAATCGGAGAAAGTGTAACAGAACAGTGAATTCTGTCATTAAGGATTACATACCATTTGTAACTTGATACACATATCAGAAGATAAACTAATTTAAAAACCGCTATGGGTAGTTATGCTATATCAAATTAATTGAAAATTGAAAACAATTCTTATTTCAGGGATATTATTTCTGGAGCTGAAATCTCCAAGGAGAGATGTGCCAAGCTTTCAGAAGCCTGCATGTCATGGAAGACTGAAATACAGCACCTTAAATAAATATAAAACAAAGAGTGACTCCAAACTAAGGAGTTTTCTCAAACAGACACGTAAAATACACCCAATCAGAGAGTCCGAAGGTCATCAGCCAATAGGGAGCCGCCCTTTATATACCCCGTTTCACCTCAGGCTACATTCTCTGTTCTGCTGGTTCTACAGAAAGTCGTCTGAGGCATTTATTCAGTGCCACAGTGCACGGGATAAGGGATCAGAAGGTGCATGGATGGATGGAAGATTCAAGAGAGTTTACTGCTAAATACTCATTAAACAGTCAGAGACACAGTGCAATGGAAATCAAACTTTGCACGCCCTTTCAGCCCATGGTAAACACAGGTTAAACACAAATCACAAATATAAATTAAGGTTTTTTTTACAGTATCACAATTAATAGGAGCAAAATTAAATATGCAAATATACTGGAATGTATCCATCCATCCATTTATCCATCCCCATTTCTCCTATACAGGGTCTTGCGGGTGTCCAGAGTCGATCCCAGAAACTAATATCATAATTCATTAGTGGTACTAAATTGCAATTAAAAAAATAAATCCTCCCAATTTACCGCCTACATCCTGCCACGCTGATGAGCAGGTGACTATATACCCCATATTGACAATGATCACATGACATAGCTACCATACCGCATGAAGTAAATGAGCAAGTCAAATACAAAAAGGCATTAAATTGACATGGCTCATACACTAGGGATGTGATTTAATCAATCTTTTAGACGATCCACAACAGAAGTCTGCGAATGCCAACGGAACAGCTACAAAAATCGGCAAATCGAAGCCTTTTGTTCATTTGGCGTCTGAAAATCATGCCCCGAGGTTTTCGAAGCCTTTTTCGTACGCTTCTACAACATTCCCTTTGTTTTCCTTGTTTAAAAATATATTTTCAGGAGACATCAAACGGATTATTCAAAAAATAATGCCCGGGGGGATTCTGCAGCACAGCTTTTCATTAGTTTCCCTGCCGGCCTGGCAGACAGACGCGCGCCTTCAAAGAGGAGGGCCGCTTTGAAGGCGAGAGCGGCGGCCGCGTGGGTCTCGCGCGGCTCTCTGGCTCGCGTGTGGCTCCGCCCCTCACCTTCTTCCTCTCCACCCGCCCCCCCCAGGAGCCCATCAGGTGGACGGAGAAGGCATTGACGCTCACTCATGGTTTAGGAGAACACATTTCCTGCTAGTCAGGCATGGTTTGTGTGTGTTTGGTCTCCATCAAGCAGCCATGAATCATTCATGAGATGGTTTATAAAATAATAATGCCGATTCTATTACCTAAGGGGGAGTGAATTCTGATGGGGACAGGTCGGTAAATATGCGACTATTGCCTTTCTGTGGGTGTACAGCAAATGTGCGCAGAACAGAAGTTATTATGTGGATTAATAGGAAATTGACTGCATCCAGAAGGCATGTGCATTAGCCTAGCCAAAAAACCCGGTGCCAAACCATGACATTTCTCCTAAAAAATGCAATAATATTCAAAATAATCCCATACAGTCAAGAATAACTGTGGTTGTAACTGCACTAATTAAGCATAAATTAATAAAAATCCAACCTACGCTTCCAGACATTTGAGTTTGAGTCTGAGTACAGTACACTGAATTACAATGCTTAAGATATGGCAATCGCAACCTTCACAGCACTAAATGCAGAAGGGAAATAGCTCACTTGGGCCTTGTCTTTTTAAGGCGGTCTCTGCTAAGGGCGGCTGGAGAATCACAGAAAGCCAACGCATATGGGACCAGTGGGATCTACCTTAAATTCCAGATGTTAACGGAAGGTCACCTCACTGGAAGCCAGGGCATCGGGCCGTGGTGCCCAGGAGCCTGCTCAGTGTTTTATCCATGACCCGCGAGGGCTGTGGGCACGGAACGTGCCGGAACTCGGAGCACACGTCACGTGCATCGCGGGGCAACCATTTATGTCTGTTTTCTAGTGTTCCATCAGGATATTATGACTATTAACGCGACTGGCTGTTTCCCTTAATTGCTTTCATAATGTGCCCACACAGCTCTGCACTTAACACGGAGCAGCAAGCTTATTCCACGTCTGCCACCGTCGTGCGCATCTATTTCGATCTCGACGTCCAGGTTTCCGGTTCGCCACCCAAGAACAGCGCCATCTGCTGGCCGGGCTACGTGTACACCTTGCACCTCATAAAGACTCGGGACATTGATGGCCGCTGCGGCTAAAAGAAGAGCAGCACGGAGCCCGGGGCTGTATGTTTAAGTTCAAGCCCACCTCCCAAGCAAGACGATGTATCAGAAACGTAGCCAGAGTAAATGTGAAGGTCAGATTGGAAGGTAGAGTTTTAACAAACACTTCAGGCTACGTCGCTGTAAAGTGGGCTTCCTGGAGGACACAACGACACGAAATATATTTAGCAAAGACAAGTTCGCAGGCACCGTGGTGATTTACATTATTTATATTCTGCTGGTAACATTCTCTGTTCCCGCGGTTACCCCCCCCCCCGCAGCCTTTCATCTGTAGCGTCTTTGATGTATGATGCGAGTTAAGACACACCAACATAATAATTAAATGTTTAACAGCTCGCTTGACAGTTCGCTCGTGTGTGTGTGTGTGTGTGTGTGTGTGTTTGTTGCGAGGCGATTGTAAGATGGGGGCGGGGAGTCCTGGGGTTGGATATGCATGCACCGACTCAACGAGGGCGAATAAAACAAAATACAACAAACTGCAAAGAAAGCAAATAGGAAGCGATTCAGAATCAGAATGAGAGGCATCGTGACAACAGACAAGTAGCAATTAGGGCCTAACGCAGACAGAATAAACACAGCGCAGAGACGCGATTCCGAGGCGGTTGCGCACATTGTCACCGACCACAAAGGTGACTGTATCTACTGCACTTTCCTTCCTCTCCCCAATAAGCACCGCTGGGAAGGGACAAACTTTGAATAAGAGGAGCTCTTTGATAAATCTGGGCAATACTTTCTGTGCTCTACACAAGTCATGACTCAGGAATTCCGCCCCCCCCCCCCCAAAAAAAAAAGACGCATATCAGCGGCAAAAAGCTGTAAACATGAGTATCGATTTTCCATTGTCAACTGTTCTACTCTGTCTTCCGACGAGGGCAATTCAAAGATGGAGAAGTCGCCGCTGGGTGTTTAATTCTGCTGTGTTACAAAGATAATGCTGCCGTCTCCAGTCGTTAGAGGAAATCCTTCCCCTGTAAGATCTCTGGGTGGTGGTGGGGGGGGGGCTGCTCTGGGCCTGTGAGTCAGAGCACCACTCGAGAGCATGCGTCACCCATTGGGGAGGGCCGATTCCTGGATTCGGTTTGGGTGACTGATGTCATAATTTAGGAAAAGTTAAGCCCCCCCCCCCCTCAGATTACAAAGCCTTACATGTCCATGACAGGAGTGGGTCTCAGACCCGCCATCTTTACAGTGACCGGGTCCAGTTCTCAGCTAAATGCGGAGGGGTGTCCGACCTCCTTAAAAACATCGGCTGCAGCGTGAGGTGAACTTCTTTCATTTATCCCCCTGTCAGCTTAATTGGCTTCTCCTCGGGAAACAAAAATCTAATGTATAATTATTCCGGGTCCTGGCTGCTTTAAAAACCAGATTAGTCACCAACGCGTAATGGGTGGTGCATCGTGGGATTGATTGCCACATCTTTGGTCTGATGGATTCCACCACAGCTCTTCCAGGTCTTACTGCTCCATGTGCGTGTAAACGTGTGGATACAGTGCTGTTACGACTGAATGATTCAATTACATGCTCCGCAATATAGGATGTATTGCATCTAAGGTGGCTGTTTTATTGATAGTTGATGATTTTTATTATTCAGTTGATGATTTCTGATGATTAATATCTCTTAGTTAGTTTGAGTTAAATACAGGATGGACAAGAGGCCATGGAAAGAGCTCGAGGTGACAGCTGTGTGCTCTTCCAGGAGGTCAACGTGTTTCCTAGAAGTCGGATTTGATTGCGGTAATCTGGAAAAGCAGAGCACTATCTTCCGAATCTGCTGGAGGAATTGTCTTCAGCCATCGATGAAAAACTGGTCGTTCCCCCATTAAAGTACTGTAAGAGGAGTGAGAGAGAGAGGTAAGGAGCACACACTGATGCAGGGCGTTGCCACACCCACCACACGACGAACCACCTCAGGGACGAGATCCTGAGTGCAGCCGTGCGGCGGGTGATACCTCAGCACCACACTAGTCCGAATGGACCAGTGTGAGTTTTTTTTTCCCTGTAAGTTGGAGGACCTCCTTATAGGGCTGGATGTAGAGTAACGTCAACATTAAGGGTCTTGCTCAAGAGCCCAATGGAGTAGTATCACTCCAGGCATTCAAACCAGAAACCTTCTGATTTCCGGCACAGATCCCTAGCCTCAGGGCCACCGATGATTGTTAACAAAGATCATTGTTAAACCTCTCCTCCATTATCCTCTGCCTTTCTTTCTGTCTTCCCATTTTCTCTCTTTCATCTATTATTCTATATGAACAATGAGTAATGTATCACAACTCACCTGTGTATAGTGCCGTAAGGTTACTCTGTTTTGAAAGGCGCTATATCAAAATAATTCAAATTGAACTGAATGATCCCTTCGCGTTGGATCCCTGTGTCTTGTGCCCCTGGCAGGCCCACTGTGTGTGCCTTTTGGATGTAAAAAAGAGCATTTTTCCTTTAACCCGTGCCAATTAAAAACAAAAAATGCAGAATGCCTTTCATCTCCTGTAGATGGCGCTTCATGAAATGGACGTCAAACAGACTGGGGGGAGCGGGGGCTTGGATCTGTTTGAACTTCCTTTCCAGGGTCCATTTATGAACTTTCATCTTCACAAGTGGATTCTGTAATGAAGCTAGAATTAAGGAGGCCGAGGGGCCAGACTGAGTCTCCGGGTCACTACCCTGTCCAGAATTTCAACAATTCAGTTTTTTTTTCCCCACTCCTCTGACATTCTACCTCTAATATAGAAGTCACAAAATAACCAGTGCAGAACATGAGCCTGTATTACTTTTCTGTTATTACAGCTGCACTGAGAGGCAGAGAGGTGAGGTAACAAGCCCCCCCACTGACTTAGGGATCCTTTATGATAGCTTTCTGTTATTTTGACATAAAAAAAGGCTGCATTTAACCTATTTATCTGTCACTTTTATCCAGTGACATACAGCAGTACTGCTACAACATGCACCCCCTGGGATTCAAACCCACAACCTTCGTGTTGGCAGCAAGAAGGCTTGACTTGCTGCGATACAGGATCCCAACCCCTACACACTGGTTCCGTTCCCCACTTCCCCTGTGCTGGCTGACAGTCGCGACTCCCACTTTCTTCCCATCCCGCCGACCCGTTAAATCCCATCCCCTCCCCAATTAAGTTGGATTCCTCTCATGCTCAGCCAAAGTCCTTTACGATAAAAAAAAAAAAAACACTTCTCAGTTTAGAGAGGACATCTTGCAAAGTAGGTTTTCTTTTTCCCCCCCACAAGAAACCAAACCGTCATTATAAAAGCCGGCGACAGACTCAGCAGTGGTTTATGCTCATAGAACCTAAAGCAAGTCTTCGTGAAAACAAAGGAGGTATGACTAGATCACATCTCCCGCCTGAGAGCCTTTAAACCAGCAGTACCTCAGTATAACGATGAGAAAATGTTGTTTGTGCTGCTGTGTGAGAGGAGTCGCTCCACGGCGTTGAGTAGGTGCATCTCTGCGTGTGCTAACCCCGCATACCCCTGCAGGGATACAGACAATAACAGTAATGCAATTTTTTTTTGAGGTTTTATTACCCAAAGCCTACACCATCATGTTTTTCTCACGATGATACCCGTTAGATTTAATTCTGGGTGGGGGCGGGGCACAAAAAAGAGGGGGAGTACAAAGATACCAACAGTAGCTTTCAAAAAGCACAAAAAAGTAAGGTTTTATATGAGGTGTCACATGGGAGAGGGCTTCACTCAGCAGCCAATCAGAGGCAGCGATAGCACTGGGCCACGCTAACTGCCAGGAAGCTGACTCCCGGTCGCTGGGCCCTATTCCCTCTGAATGCCGGCTCCTGCTGCTGATTGGTTTTTCCTGATTGGTTCAGAGTCCAGGTCGGCACGTAGCTTTTATCTTCCGGTAATCTCCCCTGAACGCGCGAGCTGAACGCCCTGGGGGCTGCTGGAAGGAAACAAGATGCGTTCCCTCTGGGGGGGGGGCACACACCAGATACGCGACGGGATGCGATGCAACCCTTCCGAATTCAGCCCTATTT
>JAODLC010000124.1:752214-787704 GCA_026781145.1 Hippopotamyrus pictus | reverse complement strand
CAGACAGACAGACAGACAGACAGACAGACAGACAGACAGACAGACAGACAGATAGATAGATAGATAGATAGATAGATGAGAAAACAATCTGCAGGACTTCTGATTACTGGAGCGATATAAAATAATCCCACCTGGGATTTGAGCACGACTCGTGAGTTGCATCCCCAGCATAGCTTTCCGCATCTCTGCATAATTATCACGCAGCGGAAATCAAATCCCATCCCCGGCGGATGACGACTGTGCTTCAGAAAAACGGAGGCTGCGTCGACATGCCCGTACCGTTACGGGACCGCGAAGGCCATATTTCCCGAAACCGGCAAGCCCGCTCAGAATGCGAACGCGGCGATAAGAGGAGCCTTGAGGGGCCTGAGCTCCAAGCACCCCCGCACCTGGGGGGGGGGGGGGTTGGGGATCCAAAGCAAAGCACGCCTGACTGTGCTTTGGCGAATGCCTGGATGAGCCGTCAGCTCGAGGCGATTCAAAGTCGCGTTAAAAAGTGATGCCCCGTGGTGAGGCAAATGAATCAGGGGAGCAGTCCTACTCCATGCCATTTCACTGTAAACACCTCTAACCAAAATTAAGAGCGAAGATGACCATCTACAACCAACAAAGACAGAACACGTGTTGGCAGAGCCCTCTTGACAAAATGTCACCCTGGGCTCCCACCAGCCAATTTTCCATGGAATTTTACGCATTCACGGGCCCCTGTAAAGCGTTGGGCCCCCTGATTCTTCCAGAGTAGCCACGCCCCTCCTACACCCCCGTGCATTGGGGAGCAGAACCTTATACAATATTCCGTAATTCCTTCATTTCAGAAAAAAAACGGCACAGGATGTCATGACACGATTGTGACATTGCATTGGACTGAGGCGTTATCACAGTGATCCCCGGTCCAGGATAAGGGCAGCAGTCGTTACTCTTCAGTGGCCTCCGTAACTCGCTCCCATGAGAGAGCTAAGCAGCCTTTAGACACATTATTCATGTATGAAATATCCACACATTAATATTCCCGGCATCCCATGCAGTGTATGCTCTGCCCCGTGCACTTTGCTTTCGAGGGCAGACATCAGCCCCACGGTGGTTATGAAAAATGGATGGATCAATCGATAGATGAGTCCCTGCATTAATTCTGGTCAAGACCAGCCCATAATTCCGTTACACTAGCTTTCTCGAAATCTGCAAGCAAGTCATGCCAGTCGGGGGGGGGGAGGATGGGGGCATCTTGGAGAAAGTCTACTGAGTCCTTGCCCACACCCATGACCTCATTCCATAACCCCCCAGCACATGATAAGCCCAGGAATTCCTAATTTCAGTCCGAGATTTCCGCCTTTCCTAGAGCTACGGACCTGGCTTTTCTCCACATCCTTCAGTCACCCTTTAATTATCAGAACCACTTCTTTACACTCACATCAGAACAATCCAGTTGGCAGGGTTTGGATTCAGTAGGTTGGACAAAAACGTACAGTGACCATGATCAATTAACCATCACCAGCAACACACGTCGCCTGCCGATTAAAGACGGCTGTCGCATACTCCGGCACATGACACGTTCAAATGACGCTAACCAGCAAAGACCAGCACGTTTCAGTCATGGGATAGTCTGTACTAACATCTTAATATAAAGAGCCTGCAAGACCATGGTCTGAGCCATTTTAAAGCAACCTCCCCCCTCAAAAAAAAAGTCTGGCAGCCTGCCAGACAAATTAGATCAATATTGTGTATTGGTGTAAGCTTATACCTTATTAAATTAAAGATATACCCCTTGGCACCATCTCCTCTCCCCTGGGCAAGGTACCAACCCTGTGAATGTTTTATTCATCGGTGTCCAAGGTTGGTGCAGTCAGGCAAGGCCCCTACCAGGTCAATGACATTGACTGTCAAGGTATCGCGTTATTTTATAAAACAAGAGCCCTAATCCTGGTACGCTCATATGGTTTAAATGGTCCAATTTAAATGCAAGCACACATCGGCAGAACTGCACGAGTCTGGCTCCCCCTTCCTAAACGCCGGTCGGGAAACGAGAGCCAAAACGCGGGTCGTCCCAGCTAACACTGAATCGAAGTCAATTGACGTTAAGAGGTGCGACTGCAACAGGTCGTCCCAGTGAGACCCTGCGCCGTGGACGGCCAAATGAAATAATTACCATCCGCTGTCGGGGGAAACGGAAGAAGAGTGAGGCACGTAGCACGTCCGCCAACCGCACTCTAAAGAAGGTCAGATGTCTGGTTTGAATAGGTTTAATACCGAGCGCGCGGGAGACATTAATTCAGCTCGGATTATTTCAGCAAAGAATGAAAGCGACTGTACACTCGGCCAGGGAATAACCGTCGTTAGCATCCCAGGTTTGTTGCGTAACGTTAAATCACCGCGTCTTTAAGGTCGCCTCGTCTCGTCGCTCGCCACAGCGACAAAAAAAAAACAACAAACAACAAATCATCGTCGCGCTCCACATCTAAGCTTTATAGACGCTGCGGCTTTTTCTTCCTGTACTCAATCGCCACACTACGTCAAGCGTAGTGCCATCTGCCCCAGCCTAATGAAAAAGTCATGGCCAGAACAGGGACCCAAGATTAGCTAAGATTTCGTGGCCTTTCATCAGCATGTCCCCACGTCGGGCGACTCGCTTTCAGCCTCTACACAGCCCCAGAGTCCGCCTCCCGCCTCACTGACTCTTGATTTCCATTTATACTTCCACGCACACCTGAATCCGTCCCCTCCCTGCTGTACGGTTTATGCACACATCACGCTCGACAGAAGCTGACCATCGCTCCCCCTGCTGGAAGAAGTCATAATTAAAGCTGTGAAATTTTAAATGAAATTGTTTTTAAACTCAGCTTGATGTCCGTAAATTAAATGATTCCCAGTATTTCCCCAGAAACTGAGCCTACAGTGATAATTTGCCATGCGATTAAATCCCATTTTCAGGTGACTGAAATCGACGTTATCGCTGGTAACATATATAGCGATGATAAAAATGAGGAGTAACAGGGCGCCCTATTCTCGCTTTGGTATCTTTTAAGGCTCGATTTCTGCCGTCACTAATCATACGACAGCTGCTTAATTGAAGCGGCTGAAATTGAAAATGACACACACACATACACACACACATACACAAACGAATACAGCTAAACCCATCCCTTACAAGAGCTACTTTGACTATTTGGAAAGTGATTCCTAACAGCCTTTTTATGCAGAATCGTACATTGAAAACCTAAAACCACGTCACAGACAACGACTAAACGTCAGACCCACATAGGAGCTGCTTTCGAAGAAATACATATTGTCTTTGGTATCAGTGACACTCAAAGAAAAGTATGTCTAATCATGAGCTATAATTATAATCAACATATTTACCCCTATAATGGAAGGCACCAAGATTTCACGCTCACTGATTATGTACTTGTTGGTGGCAGTTTCCTGTTGTGGGAAACATCATTACGCACAACGAGAGGGGTGTGAGTGCTGGCAGTCGCTTCAGGGTGGGTGTAGACCTCCATCTCCATTAGGAGGCTGTTCTCCAAGGCAGACCCAATGATTGCCTCTAGCAAGCCATCGGAATGGCAAGGTCTCTCCGAATGTGGTTCTTTTTGCATCCCTCTGGGCTCTGAGATTTTCCAGTGACTGTTTACCGGGGGATAAACAGCCCCATGGTTTCATTAATGATGAATGTTATAGAGGACTGTGCTCTAAGAACTCATATATTAAACAGAGCTGTGCAAAATTACCACACTAAATGACTTCCCAGTTTCTGCTGATGAAGTCTATCTGTCATTTGATGCCTCTAATTTATGCTCCGACTTTCGGAAAATCTCTCGATTCAGGACAGCCAGTGGGACCAAGTTACACTTGGAGATGGACAGGGAAACATTTATTAGGGAAATATACTATGCTTTTGAGGGAACAAGGTGGGCAAAAAGGTGCTGGGGTGGAGACAGAAATGGGTTGAACCAATCAGCACACCAAACCTAGTCAGCTGACTCCAAAGTCATACACCAACCGCAAATGGTTAAAAACAAACATATAATAATACAAATAATAACAAAATGAAGTACTAAAATGTCAGCAGTGGCCAAGCCCAGCAAATGTAGCTCAAAAATCTGTGCCAACAGTTTTCCCATGATCCCCTAGTTTGTGAGTATGCTAATGCTTTTGACCCCTGTGTCGGGGTCCCGCCACAGAGTGGAAAGAACCATAGGTGCTCTCCAAACAATCACATTAACACAGTCAGGAGAGGAAATGAGGCATGAGGGCAAATAAAAGGGATAACCAGGAACTGCCTGGTGTCCCGCCAGCACAAACGCCTCGGTAATCATTCCGGAATAGATTCTCAGTAAGTCCTATTTGCACGGCCACTTAACTGGGGCTTCTGTAGACTTACCTACCATGAAAGGAAATCGGATAACTGGGCAGTTTTCCAAAGAAACTGAAAGTTCAAAGTCCAAGTCCATCTTTTGGAGTTCAGACTGAGAGAGAGAGAGAGAGAGAGAGAGAGAGAGATATCAGATTTTTGGACATTCCAATTTAAAGTACAAAACTTGAGGGAGCTATTGCAGAGTAATAACATTCTATCGAGTATAATAAATACAGCCATGATGTGGAGATCTGACGATTATCTCAGAGATAAATCCTCTGGAGTGGTGGCTGACGGAACCAAAGCAAATCACAGTCTCACCTCATTTACTGACCTGTTTCAAGTTAAGTGTCACGGCACTTGGGTCGACCCGCTTAAACCCAGGAGTTTCAGGTCACAAGCGCCTGTCCGTGCCCCCCTAGGCTGCCCGCTGGCCCACGGACGGAACCTGGGGGAGCTCTCTGATGCCAAAGGTCTGCAGTTCAGCCTAATGATTAGTGATCTGTGCCGAATCTGATTCCCAGCATCCGGGTGAGCTGGGCTGACTTGCCAAGGTTTCAAGCATTTCTCTCTCACAGATGCAGAAAGGGACAGGTTTGGTCCACGGAATCCTTGCCGACTTTTTCCGCGTCGTGAGGAGTCATGGCTACTGTACATGCAGCAGCCGCTAGGCTACGCCAGTTCCCATTTCTACTGGCCACTGGGGGGGCGCCGGTGGTAGCTGCAACTCCCGCCAAGCCCCCAGGCTGCCGATACAAGGGTGAGCCAGGGAAGAGGTGGGGAAGGGGGAAACAGGCCAGCTATCTGCACTAGCGAACGGGCCAAGTATACTGCCATGTTTGTGAGAACTGCATTGTGGTTAATTTTATTTTTAGTTTATTAGTATCTCACACGTCTCACAGCTAACCCTGACCCTAATCGTCATTCAGCTTTAACCCTAATCATGATTCCTAACGCCTTCACCAGACCAGTCTCTCAACCCACCACAGCATTCAATGCACATTCCAGCCCCATCTTAATTTACCCTTAAAAAGCATAAAATGAAACACTACAAAAATAAAGGCTTACAGCAGGGGTCTCGGACTCCAATCGGGGAGCCATTGGCCAGGAGGTCCCCCCCCCCAAGGGAGCCACATGTGAAATTAGAGAGAATAAAAAACAATGCAAAGTCTATAATCTGTTAATCAGCACCCTGTACTAGCAGTGAAGCTTGCTGAGGGTCAGGGGGGATGCTGGTTCCACCATTAGTATGAGACTTCTGGAATATAGGCATCACACCATAAGACATACATGGGGAATGCTGCTGTCCCCAGGCTGCGCACTGACATTTCAGTTAGCGGGTGGATTGCATCGGGTGAAACTAAAGCAAAATCCCAGAATCCTCTGCAGTTCTTACTGGACCCAGGCATCACCACCCCAAATAGTGCGTTAAAGCTGCTGAGAACCTTTTTAATATGGCTTCCCTGTTAAAATTAATAAATGCAGTCAGTTTATCACTGACTGCCACAAACTGAAAATTGTGACTCTGCATAAAACCTTCCATTGTGTTAAAACCCTTCATCTAACAGAGAACTGCACAGGATGCATGGTCAGTATGTCTAATTCCATCCCAGATCTTTCCGTCACTGGCCGAACTCGCCACTGAGCGAAAATTAAGAACTACCATTAAGCCTGATAAATGCATCAGCCTGGTGTCAGTAGTCATGACGACTCATCAATGAATCCATTATTCCAACCTGCAGACCAGCTTTTAATAAAATTCCAGAAGTAGAGGAGCATGATTTCATTTTCTCTGTGTTACGTTAAAGAATTATAGGGCTCAGTTGCTATAATTACCATCCCATCATTACACAGCTCTGTCTACTCAATACTCTTCTTTGGTTTTTATTTTTTATAATTTTTTTTTTTTTACTTATTTTCTGGTTAAGGGACTTTGAAAGTGATCCAAAAAATTTTATATTCCAGAGAGAATATTTAAAACCCAATTTTTAAATATAAAATAACCTGGAATAGTTCTCGTACCTGAACTAAGAGATCCACCTCAACACCAGAACAATCTAGGTGGAATTTTCCCCCAGGTTCTCCAGTTCGCTCCCACAGTCCAGAAACACGCAGGTTTGCATGAATCAGCAGATCGTTGTGCCAGTGCCCGTCTGTTTGGCTCCGTGATGGAGCTAGTTTTTCCGAAGGGGCTGTGGTATGTGGGACCTGGAGAGCAGAAAGCACGCCGATCAAAAGCGATCCAGCAGAAAGTGAGCGATACATTAAACATTAGCTTAGCACACATTGGCTTAGCGTGCCTTATGTTAGCATAAATTAGCTTTGTGCACATTAGCGTAGCATGCCTTATTTTAGCATACATTAGCTTAGCGCACCTTAGCTTAGCTTGCCTTATGTTAGCATACATTAGCTTAGCGCACATTAGCTTACTTTCATTGCAAGCAGGGCTACACAGCTGCTCTTCCTGCAAGATTTTGGCCCAACCACTGATCTTGTAAGATGCCAATTGACCTAATTTCATCTGGAAACCCTTCTGCTTCGCTACCACAATGCTGAAAAGATACCAATTCCCAACTCTGCATCCCCCGATTTTATTTTGCACATCGGGAACAAAAAAGCTACGATTTCTTCATTAGTCCTCCCACATTCAGTACAGTAATTAAATGGCTACGGGATTAATGGTGGACGCGTGGACTGCATCCAGGATGTTTGGGGATGCCTGCTTTGTCCAATCAGCCATGTGTAATGAAGCCATTTCTCTCCATTACTGCGACCCGTCACAGATCGATATTCAAACGGCAAATTCCACCATAGGCCTGTTCCTTTTTTGTCTCTTCCTCCCCAGTGACCTTTCCCGAGCTGCACACAAGTGCCTTGGTAATTAAATCGGCCGACATCAAACAACCGTCCTCCCATTCATCAGAACCAGTGAAGAACCTGAGGAACGAAGATCGTACTTAGAGCACGAGGCAAACATCTCCCCATGCTTTTCAACTATGACCTAGGGAGTTTCATTGTGCCAGAAGGTCACATCAGGATAGTTAATTCCTCGTTGGTCTTATGGATGCTTATCTAGCTATCATGTGACCTCCTTAAAGCAAAACTATCTTCTCAAATAGGGGTTTCCTAACCTCCTGACAGCGGACTGGTTTATGTCATATAAAATTTTCACTGACCAGTAAAATGGTCGAGGAGGGGTGTTGATTGGCAGTTTCATAAGTATAATTGTTCCCTATTTTTTCAGATGTTTATTTTTGGAACTTAACCAACCCCCCACTGCAAAGCCCCCAGAGTTCCACGGCCCACTAGAATATTGGCCACGGACCAGTACCGGTCCATGCTGGGAATTCCTAATCTATACTATACTTAGTGTGATGCGATGCACACGGTTTAAATTTAGCTAATCAGCACTGAGGTTCATCTCTGAGGATCTCAGCAAGGCTTACCCCATTGCCAACACCCGCCCTTCAACAAATATTCACAAACAGTTCAGTTATTTAACAAAAGTATTTTTTAATCAAGGGGAACAGGGCAGCATGTAACACGATAATTTAAACCATGGACTCATATCCTGAAATCCCAATAAAGGTCCTTCTGTTGTACATCAGGGAGAACGCCTGCAATGAAACGTGCATGAGTACAGCCCGGAAGGGTGTCCGTGACGGGAAAGGCCGGGAGTAGGTGACCCTCCCCAGTGTCTGCACGGTCACCACCATTAGGAGGGTGAACCTCCTCCCTCTCTGCAGCCTCATCTGCATGGAGATGTCGCATCAATCATGCAGCTCAGCCGGGATGCGTCCTGCACGACTGATTTTTATTTTGCATGTTTTACACAGTCATTTAGATAAATATATACGATACAATATTTTTGTTATTAATCCCAGCGTGATATAATTATTAATCTTTCCACCCCACTAGTTCCCTCCCCATTAACTCAAATTAAATTTAGAGATTTATTACTTAGAGCCCATTTTATCAGGTAAATATTTAATACAGACGCTCCGCTCATTCAGCACATAATTCGATCCGGCTGCATGACCGCGATATCGCCTCCTTCCCTACTTATTCAGCTACAGTGATGGAAACCTAGAGACCCATTAAGGCGGAGCCTATCCTTAGACACACCCACAATCCCAGTAACGTGGGATGCTTGGCCGGCTTGGTGAAACTTTCACAAAAATGCAGAGATTTGTTTACAGGCGTCGGCTAAAAAATTGGTCATGTGATTAGGCGTGGCACAGCCAATTGAAACTACTCATCTCATCATTAACCAATAGGATTGCAGCTGGTACACACGGTCACTTGACTGGCTGACGCATCACCGTGCTACGTGATCCGTCGCAGCGCGGGCACATACCCGCTCACCGCTCAGCTGCGTCCAGACCTGCGATCTGCACTGCAGCAGTCCGTCGCATTTCTAAGCCAGAGGTTGCTTACTGCATTGCTGACGCGCACAACTTGCTACACATTGGTTATCGCCTTTACGGGCGAATTCCCAGCTTCTCTGACAGCATCCCGATTAGAAGGAAATGTATGAGGAACCAATTTTGCCAACCTGACACACAGATAAGCTGGTAAGTTCTGCTATTCTGCATCAGGTGATCTTCTCATACTCTGTTCTCTGCAGTTCTCTGCGGTTCAAAGGCTGCTGTCATTCTGCTGCTCTCGTGGACACAGCCCAGAGGAAACGTCTCTCTCTCTCTCCAGGTCTCCGGAAGGTTCTTCTCCAAGGTTCTCTCATTTCTCTGGGCCCAGCCTCAAGCCTCCCAAAACCCAAAATGCTCATGTGCTCACCACAATCAAACCACGCAAATAAACCCTACCTCGCCACCCCCAGAGCACACTACGACCCTCCCGCATGAACAATTTCGGAAAAGGCAAGGCCACCCCCCAGCGAGTTAGTTTCCATAGGCACTAAAAGTCCCCCGACACCCTCACCCCCCCACCTCCATTCTGCAGGATGCTCAAGACACCCAGATCAACCCGCGGAAAGTGCAACCCAGAAATCGTGCCCCCCCCCCCGGCAAGGCACGTTTGTATATTACCGCCCTCATTTCCGGATCATTCTCAGCATTCCCACACTGCCGATTTAACACCCATTTCACAAGTTTCATAACGGTGGCAGAGGGAAGGTGCCATATAATTGCGTTATATCCACCACCCCAGGAGGGGGGGTAGAGACCAGTGAATCGTAAGTGAGGACTTTTAATCGTGCTGCAGACAGGACCTCTGCCAGAATGGAGGGTGACCTCTCTATTTCCAAGCTTACGGATATTCGGGTGCAATTACGCTTAATCAGATGTGCAATTACCGTAAATCAATGGCTAAAACGACCAGCCACAGACTGACCCGTGAGGCTGGGAGTTTGTCCACGAGAGGGTTTTTAAAGTATTTTTAACCTCACAGGGGAAACAATGGTTATGTTATTTTCAACACAGTAAATTACTTTGTCTGAATGACCGGCGCAGGTGTGACTGAGCTTCTAAAATGAGTCGGATGAGCTTCACTCTCGTGCAGGTGACATGTCATCAGCAACGGTTAGGAGAAGAAGCCATTTCACAATAATCTCATTTCAAGGTGTCAGGAGATACTAGGGGTGCAGATAAAAAGCTGTGTTTTCTTCCCCTGGTCGTCCGGGAGGTTAGAAGATGAGGAATTAAACGCGTTGAAAAGCTGACAATCTCAGCCAATCTGGCGGCGTCTCCCCAGAGGACCGTAATGCAGGGAGGGGGCCACTCTTCGGCCTTGTCACCCGGGGGAGGGCAGTGCTCGGTCAGGGGGTCCGATGGCTTCCCTCCCCTCAGGCACGGCGTGGAGTCCAAGCCATCAAACGGTGCCATCCATGCTACACAGTATGTATGCAACCGGGACAATTTTAATACTTCACTGGAGGTGTAATATGAATTTAAAGTGATACACACACATAAAAGCGTTAATTATGCAGCAGTGACATAGTGCATAAGACTGTCTGAGGCATTCTGTCACTGTCAAATGTTAAGTTGACTAGTGCTCCAATGGGAAAGAAATACTTTGGAAAGGAAAACCTTTGGTATTTTAGGCGATTCACATCACAGCATTACTGCTTTCCCAGCCTTCCTTTACCTGTGAGTCAGGTGTGAAGCCTCTGACCAATCAGAATTAGTGATTATTAAACTCCCTGGGAGAACTGAAAACAAGGCCTGGATTTGGAATCGAGGTCCAGATTTGAAGAGCCCTGCACTAAATGTTGGACAGCAAGAAGTGTGTGTGTCCTGATGCTCTAATCAGAAGAGGCCTTAGTGCTGAGGGGTATTCTGGGTATTCTCAGCAAATATATACACCCTTGTAAATGTAATGAGAGAACGGACCTCTGACACTAAGCTGAGGATGACTGCAGCCATTACAGGAAATCATTTTTAAGTGAGAGAGACTCCTGCCTGATGTGAAGCACGCTCCGTCAGTCATGTGACCTGACCATTCTGTTGCCACAGAGGGGAGACATGTCGCTTGGATACGGGGGGGTGGGGGGTGTTACTCGTGCTCCCTGCCCCGGCGTTCCGGGGTCGTCACAGATAGTGCCATCCTCCAGGAGCGCTCACGCGCTAATAATCCTTCTTTGCGCCAGGGAGAAATTAGCCTAACAAAGCAGAAAGATCAGCGGCCATTTAAACAATTTGTTTGACGAACTGAGCTGGAGAAGTGAAAAGTAACAGGGGCCGTCTGGAGAAGAGACACATACCGGCAGAGTACACCACCACTGTACAGGGCAGCCGCAAAACACCACTGCACACTGCTTACCACTGCTGCACACCACCTCAGCACACCACTGCATACCACCACAGTGCACCACCACTGTACACGGTGGCCGCAAAGCACCACTGCACACCGCATACCGCTGCTGCATACCACCGCTGCACACCACTGCATACCACCACAGTACACCACCGCTGTACAGGGCGGCCGCAAAGCACCACTGCACACTGCACACCGCTGCTGCATACCACTGCTGCATACCACCGCTGCATACCACCGCTGCACACTGCTTACCACTGCTGCATACCACCTCTGCACACCACTGCATACCACCACAGCACACCACTGCTGCACATCACACACCAGCAGTGCAGAATGTCTTCAACTCAATTTGAAGTGAAATTCTCAGCATGTTACTGAGGATTTAAGCCAAAACGACTCAAAATAAGTCTATGGCAAAAGGTCTGAATCGCCAGCAAGCCAAATCTCATCACGACAGATATCAAAATCATTTTTCATATTTTAAGAGTTCTCTATATATCTTTGTATCTGGTGAGGTGTTTTTCATGAGGTTTTAAATGGGATATCTCCACTACAGGACATGGTTCTGAATATATCTCACTCACAGAGACCCCAAGTCTAAGGAATTAAAAAAATTCTAAAAATTAATTAAAATGATCTTCAACTTCTCTAGAATTTCTAGAATACCCAAAGGTCCCAATGCATTTGAAACTTTAAACAGATATTAATGGGGTTTTTAATATTTAAGGTATCTTTAAATAATGCAGATTCATCCGGAAATTACTGTTCATCTTGCCGCAGGAAACAACTGGTGAGGGTCTGGTTGCGCCCCCCCTCCCCTAATGTCCAGCAGCCATGTTCATCAGATCATCACTGCATCAGGATCCAAGTGCCCCCCACCCCCACAGGCTAGCCGACATGTCACTACAGCTGCTGAAAATCACTGCAGCTCTGAGGATGGGGGGGGGGTCATACAGAAAGCAGACTCACAAAGATAACCCCCATGGGGTTTGTTTTGTGGGTTTTAGACTGAATCCCCATGACATGGTCAGGGCTACGTGTGCTGAGGTCTTACAGGCATGGCCAATAGAGGTGGGGAGTGAGAACATGCCACAGGACGTGGATGGTGGGTCTAATGGCTTTTTTGTGAGGGGGGGGGATATGGACTCATAGTCATTCACGGGAAAGTGGGGGAGAGTGGAGTGGGGGCAGAAGCCTACTCTGCACTGCACTGCATTCTTAGCTATACAGAAGAAAGAGGCAGGGAGAGGAAGGGAGAAAGGGAGAGAGGGAGGAAAGGAAAGGGGAAGGGAGAAAGGGAGAGAGGGAGGGAAGGGAGAAATGGAGGGAGAGAGGTAGAGGGAGAGAAAGGGAGGGGTAGAGGGAGAAAGAGGGGGAGAGGGAGTAGGAGAGAGAAGGGGGGAGACAGAGAGAGAGGGAGAGGGAGTGGCAGGGAGAGAGAGAGCGAGGGATAGAGGAAGACAAAGAGGGAGACAGGGAAGGAGAGAGGGGGAGAGAGAGGGGGGGAGACAAAGAGAAAGGGAGGGAGGAAACTCAGAGCAGCCAACAAAATGTCCCAGGCAACAGGTAATGGGTGATGACAGGCATGAGTAACAGAAGTGCCAGAGGTGTGAAACACAGGTGCAGGCCAGGCGAACTCATCGACCCCTTTGCTAAGAGTATAAGGAATCAGTCACCAGAGGAAGGAATAGACATTCAGGTGGCTGAGACAGTCTGCAGAGCAAACGAACAAGAAAACAGCAGCTAGGCTCAGACCCGTCGCTTCAAACCCTCCCAGTGAGTGTGCATCTATCAGCGTGTGTCTGAATCGGACCCATAAAGCATCATAAACACCCAAACTCACTCCTCAAGGATTTTTAAAGGGCGCACAGGCGTCAGTTCCCTGTTTGGCTCCAACCATGCCGCTGTACCAACACCTTTCATCCAATCACGGTAGGTCGCAATCTTCGTCTGGAGCACCCCAGGAAACGTGGGCGGGCAGACGCTCCGCCGTCTCCCCGTGCGCGACGGTAATTAACGGATGCTGTCATCAAAAAAAGGCCTGATGAAAAACCAATGTTACTACATTTATGCAAATCCGAGTCACGGATTTGAGAGAGGTCCCGGAAAATCGTACTGTGGAAATCGAGTCGTCATTTTTTTTTTCCATGAAGCCATTTAGCTACTATCCAAAACAAGCTAATTTCATAGAAGCACTTGATAAAGAATGTGACTTTGCAGCTGTTTTCATGGCCAAGAAGAGTTAGAGAGCATTTCATGATGACTACATTACATACATCCATCCATCCATAACCACTTCTTCAGCCCAGGGTCAGCCTGAGCCTGAAGCCTATCCCAGACAGCACAGGGAAGGGGACACCCTGGACAGGATGCCAGTCCAGCACAAGACACACTCTGAACCAGTGTTTCCCAACCCGGTCCTCGGGGACCCGCAGACAGTCCGAATTTGTACTCCCTCCCTCCCAGAGAGTCCACGAAAACATGGACTGCCAGGGGGTCCCCAAGGACTGGTTTGGAAAACACTTCTTTAGAACACAGTTTAGAGCGGGGGGGGGGGATGCGGGGTAATCTTATCCGCAAAGGGCCGCTGTGTATGAGGGTTTTTGCTGCAGCTCCCTAATTAGATTACAAAGTAGAGGACTGATTGGAAGAGTCCTCACACCTGGGTTTGAACAGCTGACCTACAGGTCATACACACTGGCCCTTTGTGGATAAGACTCCCCACCCCTGGTTTAGAGACACCCATTCAGCTGCCCACATGCCACAAAAATCAGTAAGTCACGCAAAACCCCTCAAACATGCAGGGTTGGGTTTTGAACCCCTACCCATGGAGGTGTGAGGCTGCAGCACTACCCGCTGAGCCAGCATGGCCCCCACACCCAACTAGACTACAAAATGCTTAGCATTTAGCATTTTCACCCCTGCAGTCACTCAGCACCAGTTTAGTCTGGTTTTGAAGCCGAATTCCTCGCGCAGTAGAGCCGATTCACCCACCGCCACCCACGGTCTTGGTCCGAGACTTTGTGTCAAATGTGCCGTTCTGTTGTGGAGGGTAACGGCAAGGTACGTCGGCCGGCTGTGACAGAACGACAAGGTCTGACGTCAGAGGCTATGCCTCACCGTCGTCACAGTATCCGAAACACGTCCCTGCACTTGTAACAATCATTTGCTTGTTGCTCAACGTCAAGGGACGTGGCTTTAGGAAAAAGAAGAAAAAAAAGACAAAACCAACCACAAACCTGATCAGGAAAAGTATCTTTAGGACTGAAAATGGAGGCGTGCAGAATCTATACATCTTCCAACATACACATACACGCAGAAATAGGAACACCAGTTAGCCTAGCTGCATGTCTCCAGGCTGCAGGAAGAAACCAGCACAAACACGGGAAGAACATTCAAATTCCACACACAGAGACGGCAAGACAGTTTTCTTTATTTATACGAAAGGCCCACCGGCCTGAGCAATAACCACGGCTTCCGGCTGAATCAGCTTCGGGCAGGACCAACTTGCAGCGGAATCAGCTTCCGGCAGGATCAGCTTCCGGCTGGATCAGCTTCAGGCAGGACCAGCTTGCAGGGGGATCAGCTTCTGGCGGGATCAGCTTCCGGCAGGACCAGCTTGCAGGGGGATCATCTTCTGGCGGGATCAGCTTCGGGCAGGACCAACTTGCAGGGGAATCAGCTTCTGGCAGGATCAGCTTCTGGCTGGATCAGCTTCAGGCAGGACCAGCTTGCAGGGGGATCAGCTTCTGGCGGGAGCAGCTTCCGGCAGGACCAGCTTGCAGGGGGATCATCTTCTGGAGGGATCAGCTTCGGGCAGGACCAACTTGCAGGGGAATCAGCTTCCGGCAGGATCAGCTTCCGGCTGGATCAGCTTCAGGCAGGACCAGCTTGTAGGGGGATCAGCTTCTGGTGGGATCAGCTTCGGGCAGGATCAGCTTGCAGGGGGATCAGCTCTGGCTTTCCAGGGTCAATCTGGAGGGCAGCATGGCGCCATCACACATGGAGTCTGCAGTCTTGCCTTGATGCATCAATCCATGGCGACCTTTTCAATGCGATCCTCAGAGGATTCCCCCACCCCAATTCACACATTAGCAGTAAGATGAAACCCACAGATCAGTGATGGAGAGAGTCAGACTTTCAGGCCTGAGGTATGAAAGACATTTGTCCATCCATCTTTGGACCGCTTATCCTGGTTGGGGTCAGGGAGGGGCCGGGAACCTGTCCTAATCGGCACAGGGCATTAGGCTGGGGGGTGCCCCTGACCTGACGCCAGGGGTATGGCAAACAGACTTAAAATAAATATGGCCGCCATTACCTGACTAGCTAGTCTACTCCCACGGGCAGACTTCACTAAGGCAGCTTCTCACCATACTTACACCTTGCGACACATGTCTTTATTGCCCAGTCATGTCGCCAAGCGTGTAGCCTAAATGTCGTTATGGCAACGAGGAGGAAGATAAGGGCACATGCTGATAGCCTGGGGCTGACCATGCGGGTCCCATTTCGGGTGATTTACAGCAGTAAATAGCAGTACAGCAGTATCCAGTTGCGTAAATGTTTCACCGGTTCTGTACTCTGGCTCCAAAAGAACTACATTTATCTGGTTTGTGATTTAGAATTCAAGAGATGTAGATTTTTTCTGGCATGTTATTTCATGCCGCTTCTTAAGAGTGCCTTCATACTGCGACTCAGTACCTGTGTGTGTATGTGCGTTGTGTGTGCGGTGTCTATGTGTGGTGTGTATATCTCTGCTCTGTGTGTTTTAAACTCACGTCTCTATCACAACTTACCTGCAGTTTATGTTGTTTCATATATATTCATGTTTATTGTTCAGGCTAACCCCTCCCAGAGACAGGCTCTCCCAGCGTAATAACAATTATGTCAATTTTTATGAAACTTCATCACAACAAATATGGGCACCTGGACAGACTATCTTCTGATCTGGGAACAGTATTCAACCACATGGCCGTACGACAGCTTTTATGATCCAGCCACAAAAAGCAGAGAGAGCCATCTAGAACGTCTCCCTCGACAGATTTTCAACGAAGCTCTAAGTGAACCTCTACGGCACCAATATTAATCCAAAAATAATTTGGCTCTTCCATTTTCTAAGCCAACACTTACCTGCTCTTGAGTGTGACCCCTTTTTTCATGAACACTCGATGTTCTCACAGACGCCTCCATCGACGCGGACTTATAGCCACAAAAATCTTGGGGACATCTGCTAAATCAGTTCAGGTTAAGGGCTCTTCTCCAGCTGCCCCCCACCACAGGGGACACATGACCATTCGCCTACAAAACTGGCTCCCCATCCACATCCCTCTGGAACCGCCATCGCCTCAAGGGGCCCCCCCTTCCCCTGCTGCTACCCATTTTGTCGATCCATCTATCCATCCATCTTTTATACCCACTTGCCCTATGCAGATTTGCGGGAGTCCAGGGCTTACCCCGGAAGCTACGGACACAAGGCAGCGAATAACCCAAAGGAACAACACTGCAGGGCACTCAAACACCATTCATACCTATGGGTCATTTGGTAACTCCAATTAGCCCCCGAAATTGGAAAAATTAGCCCCAGGTCTAGATGTGTGAGGCAACTCCACAACCCACAAGCACTGTGCACGCTGCACTGCCCCCGTTTTGTCTATTTCCACAAAGCAAAGCTACAGGCAGTGACTGGCACCCCAACTAGACACTGAGAGACTCAGGGATGCCATTTTTGACAAGACAAGTCGGGACGGGCCCGAGTAAGGAACCCCACGATGTTTGGACCAGTACCGGAATATTCCACAGAGATTGCCTGGCATCATCAGCCGTTCTCTACTTTTGTGGTTTACAACAAAAATATTCTGCAGTCTCCCTTTAAATGGGCACCCAGACCACTGCAAAGTAATCCATCACCCACAAAAACGCCAGCTTCCTCAGCACAGTTGGTACTGATTCGTTTTGCTGACTTATGCTGCCCACAAGTCACATTCGAACCCTTTTCATACAGCTTGTTATTTAGCTAGCGCTATCAGGTTACACACAGTTAACCCTTCTTCTTTGGATTATCATTTATTTTTTAACCATGCAGCTCCTGGCTATGTTATGCAAACATCCATCCATCCGTAATGCAGTTTAAGGCCGGGACTAAGCAGCTTCAACCAACCTGCAAAGCACCTGTTGGCATCTGCCAGCAGGAGGCACAAACCTCCTCTCCGTCACTCATCTCCCACAACAACAGCTACCGGGGTCCGTTACTGGGGTCTGTTACCAAGGAGCATTCAAGTTGACACCGGTATCCAGTGGGCGGACAGTCACCAGGAGACCCAAGGCGGTTGCATAATTAGACGTAGTTATCTTAGGGGAGAAAAACAAGAGACGTTATTTTTGTGTTATTCCTTCAACTGTGGAGCATAGTTTTTAAAATGTTAGACTAACTTGAAACGCTCCCTTAAGAGCACCGGGTACTTGACATGCCTGTTGTTTTTAACACTATTGCAAAGACACTCTTCCTGACAGCACCCAGGGCTTAAACTGTGCGATAAAACACAGCAAATGCTTTTAAAAAGCACGCTTTTGAGAAAATCACGTGTAGGACCCGCAACAAGATCTTCATAGGATCTTCATCCTTGGTGTAGTTGGGCTCCTGGCCTGGGGGTGTCATCTCATTGTCCACGAAGATGCAATAGGGGGGCGGGGTAATGGACTATAGAGAGCACCCCCATATATCGAATCTCACCCCACTAATCCTGAGCCGACACCCTCAGCGAGCACATCACCCTAATCCCATAACCCTCAGCTTCCCTGCTAGCCTGGTTTGGCAAAGGAGCGAGACTCAGAAAGCCCTTTCCAAATGTTGTGTTTTATGAAGAGCCTCAACGCAAAACCGCAGCCCAGATTGGCAGGCAGAGATAGAAACAATAACAGCCCCAGAAAAGCCATCACATCGTCCAAGCACGAGGTCTCTCCTTCACGAGAGCCTGAGGTCCGCGACTGGAGGGCCTCGATCATATGACATGTGACAGGCTGAGCCGACACCCTCAGCGAGCTTAAATGTGCCCCCCAGCTTTGTCGTTTTTCCTCAAACTGGTCCGCTACACCAATGACAGCGAGCCAGTGCACACGCCCCCCGCCCAATGCAATCCAGAGAGACTGATCCACGCAGGAGGACAGGAAGGTGAGGGATGCGGACAGCCCATGGGGCAGAGTCTAGTCTGACTCACTGCAGCTGTGGGGGGGGGGGGGGGTGGTGCAGGAATGTACCACGTGGCATTGCCAAAGGGGGGAGGCAGTTGGCAGTTCAGGTCATTGCGTAGAGCGGGAAGACTCAGGCGGAGGCCAAGATTATTTTTAAGCCAGACGTCCTTTCCTCCTGGTCTCAGTCGTCATCAAGTGACCTGATGAAGCAGCTGTCATCAGTGAAATTCCACCCAGAGTGTGTCACGACTTAAGGGACAAAGGACTCAAGGGCAGGCATTGTGGTAAAACAAAAGGGGTTTATCTAAACTAAAGAAACAGAGACTGGAAACAAACTGGACCACGAGGGATCAAAACAGGAGGACTAGACAATAGGAGGGGCACAGGCATCAGGAGGGTTTGACATCAATGAGTGGACTGGGGAACACAAACTGAGAAGCACGGATATACTGGGCTAACAAGGGAGCTAACGAGAGGCAGCTGGGAGTGATTAACATGAGGGTTAGGAATGAGAGACAAGACAAACAAGTAACAGGGGTGGTTTGTTAGGGTTGCACTAGGGAGGAGACTGGATGGTCAGCTGGATTTGGCAGGCAGGATGTGACACAATGTACCAATTTCCAGGATTCATTATCTAGGACGCTCTCCATGCCATCTAATGGGAGAAATTACATACTCTTATCAAATATGTACTACTTTTTATCACTGCAATGTTTCATGTTTTATTGCTAATGCTAATTAGCTAATGCTAATAAATTTGGATGCAACCAGAATGACCAGGAATAGCATATTAAAAAAACTGGCTGCAATTGTGGTAAATTAGCATTATTCATAAAGCTATTTCCAGGTAAAATCTGTGCAGCTCTGGAAAGCTTCACATTCTCACCGCCAGCCAGGGAGTCAATTATTCTCTCTGTCTGGTATGATACGATAAAATTCGTAACGATATTCATTCTGCTGTAAACCACCCAGATGTATACAAGAGGTTTTTAAGAAAAATGTGGTATCAGCGCTGCACAACCATTTTTGAATGGCTATAATATTGATGGAGCTCATGTAATGTACAAATGCATGTTTGTGTGTTTAATACAGATTTAAGGGACCATTTATGGAAACCGTGAAAATGTTATCAGTGCGACAGCATACAAACACTGCAGTAATACGCATGTTCTGCATTCAGGAAAAAACCCTTGCAGTGCTCGGGTAAGCGAAGGTCATGCTGCAATCGCTGTTTTCTGCAGGACAAGAACGCACAAGAGCAGTACAACGACAAGGCCTGGAAGGGCTGACTAAACACACCACAGCACGACTCGGCACAAAACGCAGATTATCGCCGAGGTCATCTGCAGACCTCCGGATCTCTCGGAGCATCGATGCAGTCAAAACAGGTTTTTAGGAAGGGAGGAAGCCTCTGTCCTGGCCACACTCACACACAAACACACACACAGAAATGAATGGTTGGCATACTTTAGAAACACCAGGACAAAGTAGTATTCAGCGACCTGAACAGATGTGCAAGGATGCTCCTGTACGGGCTGCACATCAACTATTCCCTCTTCCAGAAGCCCCAGAGCTGCTGCATTATTCCGTCACAGAGGATTGTGGGAATGTCGGAAAATTGGAGCAAACTAAAGGGTGATCCCTAACCCCCACCACCTTAGTTTTTTTTCTTGCCAATTGCTGTGGGGGAACGACTGACCCTAGTGATGGGATGAATGATCCTAAACTCTGCCTGAAAACCTGCAATCCACATGCTACTCATCGCAGGGTGATGAGGGACAGCTGACCACCCCCTCAACCACTTGTGGAGGAAGAGGTCAATGAGAACAGAAATCGAGTAACCCCCCCCCCCACCACCCAACCCTCCAGCCACCTTTACACACCAGGCTGATCCTCTTAATATGTGCAAAACAAAAAGGCAGTGGGGACACTCGTCAACGTCTCATTAAAATGCGCAACTGTGCATGTACAGTCAATTGGGGGAGGGGAGGGGAGGGGGGGGGCAGATTAAGTGAGACTTTTAGGGGAGAGTAGTGGGGGGGTAGGGGCGGCATCATGGGAGCTGAAGGGGCAGGACTGCATTGGTATGGAAAAAAGATGGCAGATTGATAACAGAGACACTACGACGTGACAGAGGGCAGCTCTGAGGGTCAGGGGTCCTCGGGATCGAAGACGCATCACAGTGGAATGGGCGGCTTCTCAAATCGCCGGGTCGGCAGTTTCCACGCGTAGGCGGTTGATGTCCCGTGAGAAAAGCATACAGACCTCGCACATGTCAGGACGGGCTCATGAGTCTATTTTACGTGTGGTTTTCATGTGTGGACTGTCGGGGCACCTTCTGGGGGGGGAAGTTCCGCCCCCAGCGCTAAGGCGGCCAAGCAGCATCAAACACCTGCGGCATCGGCTGTTTCAACCTGCAGCGGTCGCCGAGTGTCCCTGGAGCCCCAAACACCGACGGGCTCTTAATTACTATACATCTCTGCTGTGAGTGCCCGCAGGAGACCGGGCACCGCCACCCGCTGCCCCCCGTCTGTGAGCCTCGCTTGTCGTTACTCGCCGACTGGTGCCCACAGGGGAACCCCGCTCCGTCTTCCCCGTTCCGTCCCGTTATTGGCTGCTAACTTTCACAGTCCAAAAACCCGACGGTCCCTGCTCAATTTACACCTCCGAATACTTTCTGTTCTCTCTTAAAAAAAAAAAAAAAGCGGTTATTTTTGAAATCTTTAGTCATTAGCAGCTGACTGGCCAGGAGTCCAATGCCGGCATCGGAGTCAGACGGGGAACTTGACAGGAACTTCCCGTTTGTGATGAGGCTCACTAGGATAAACTAGGAGGGCTGTTGCCTCAGAAATATGGAATTTCTGGTGTTATATACACAGCAACAGAGCCTCCCTAACATCACCTCAGCTATGGAGGTGCAGGGAGACCGTTACTAACAAAGGGCGTTCCTCAAAACTGCAGTATTTTTTACTTTTCATACTCATAGGGATATTCAGGAAAGACGGTTTATATATTCTCTGGTGAAAAAGAATAGACACAAATTGGGTGAATTCAGCTGACGGAGGAGAGAACAAAGGGTAATGGGAGAAACAAAACTTGTAGAACCCAGTGGCCAGTACTACGAAGCAGGGTTACTGGCTTATCGGATTAACTTGTCGGATTTAAGGTACCACAGTTTAAACGGACTTCATATTCATTCACTTACATTTTGCCCAGACTACCTTAAATCCGACAAGTTACCCCAATAAGCCAGTAACCCCGCTTCATAGTACAGGCCCCAGGTCTGCCGGCTGAAACCAGTTCAGACAGACATCCAGCACTATTCACTCCTCAGGTACATAATAATCCCCCTGTTTACAGAACACAGCCGAACCTGAACTCCGCTATCCCGCGACAGTGACAAGGAGCCGAGAAATGGGATTAAATGAAAATTCAATTACACCGCCACCAGGGGGCAGACTACAGGGGGGTGATACTGCAAGCCTGCTGAAGCTCACAATCCACTGCAGGCCTCTCATGGGGTAATGGCCCATTCAAGGCACCTGGGCATGTTTCTCCTTAACTCCCGTCACCGGGGAACGTGACTGGGAATCTGTTGCTCTCCGTCTGTTCCAGAAGATAACGGGAGAGAAGCCTGCTGAGATGGGAAGAGGGAAACGCGGACACAGGAGAGGGTCTGAGAGAATAACGGACTTCGGATGAATGAATGTGATCGGTGAATGGCACCGTGATCATGGCAGCATCGTGTTTAAACTGTGAGCCCACGGGGAGCTAGATACAACTGAATTAGACTGGGTTTGTTTGTTCTGTTTTGGTGAGAAGCTCAGTAAGCCTCACTTAACAAACAGACTACAGCAGATCAGCTGAGCGGAGTGACAGAGATACATTGACAGTCAAGTTTTTCTACATTTGCATATTACTCAACATTTACTTAAAATACACTTAATATTCTTTGCTAACAAATACATTTACAGTATGGTCACCATTTGAGTACCTTCATTAGCAAGAAAATGTCATCTTTGATTCATCAAAGTAACCTCCTCCAGCAGTTTTAACAGCAGAGAAAATTTTAGGCATTCTTTCTACAAGGGACATTAAATACTTCTGTTTCATTGGATGAAACAGTTAACTAGAGCATTTAAAGTTAAAGGACAGCATAGAATTTGACTATGCCATCACCACTCAACCAGTGGTGTCAGACAAAGGTTGTTTTATTTGACGTATATTTTCATTTATAATTGTTCACTCAACTTTCCAATGCTTAACAAGAATAAAAAAATCTACAGTTCATGAAATAAATGGAAAAGTGGTAAAAACCTACGATGTGCAAAAACTTTTCATTGGTAGTGTATGTCATCATACTTGTGCTGATCTTGCTGTTTCGCCGTCAGCTGAATTCACTCTCCGTTTAAACAATGCCAGTTACCCTGAACTCCTTTCCTGGTGGCACAAACCGGGACCTCGTTAGCCGCAGAGCGTTAGTGACTTTGGCAGCTCGCCACTCGTAATTTCAGTTCCAATAACTCCGCAAAAAGATGGATCGCATTAAGTTAGCAGTCTCTGTCTTTTTATTCATTCCCAGGTCTGATTCCGTTTTTTAAAACATCTTGGATGAGTATCGCAGCTGGATCAGGGCTTTCAAACAGCAAACTGGGCTAATGCTATTACAATAATTACATATTAATAAATCATGTGATATACAGCAGCAGAGAAGCGCGTGGACACGTCCTTTGTTTCTCCGCATAACTCGAGTGTCCGTCATCCTTTACGGAATGAAACAGGTCACCTTCGGAGCTCGTCCGGAAAGAGCTCGTTAATTAGGCAGCTCGGCTTTGATCCGCAGAGCCGGTCGCCGCGCACATTCCAAGCGTCGCTGTAAATAACCAGCCAGTGCAGACTGACATGCGCCTTTGATGTACCTGCCGCCGAAATGACGGACTGTGGCGAGGGGCCCCGGGTGGATCCGTGCATTAGCGACTCACAGGACGGCAAGACAAGCGATTTATGTTTTATGGGGGCATTTACAAGGGTATTTACCGTATTTATTGACTAGTGTATTTGCTGTCTGCTTGCCAGTTCAAGGTCTGGTGGCAGAGTGGTATAGTTTCCTGGAAGGGGAGTGTGGTAGGCTGAAGCCAGCGCCAAAACTGTAATAGTTTACTCACCCTCCCTCAGATATCCAATTAGCTGGCTCCTTTTGGCTAACTGAGCACATACATCAGTGCGCCCCCTACAGTCAAGGTGCCTGCACTGGACTTTGATGATTCTGTTCAATAGCAACCACAGCTCACCTGATGAACTTAAATCAGGGATCTCGGGGCTCAAACCCTCAAGGATACACTTCCTTCTGATTACACGCCCCTCGGAGACGCACGTTACAGGTGCTGGAGTGCATCTTACGGGGCCTGGCGACCCCAGGAAGTAGGATGAGAGATGAGAGTGAGGCTGTTTTTAGATCATTACCCTACCCTGCTCCAGGCTACAACATGCGCTCATCAACACCACCCGCCCCCCTCCAACACCCCCGCCTCCACACCAAACCTGCCCCGCTGCCGAGAGTCTCAGCCAGGACCTCAGAGGAGGAGAGGGAGGAGGGGAAGGAGATCAGAGGAATATTCCTCCTGATGTAAAGCCTCACACATCCCATGGTCGCCAGAACTCCAAATTCTCACAGCGGACATATTCGTCATTATCGGGGGTGGGACGGGGGGGGGGGTGAGAATGGGCTTTCTACAGCCTTAAAAAGGAGGATCCAGCTCTTGAGATGTCACCCTTTCTTATACAGTCAATGGAACCAGCAACCTGCCTTTAAGTACCAAGACCAAACAGACTCAGGGAGGACGTACATTAACGGTCGGCAGCTCTGGTCTTCAGGGGTCGTATCTATATTACATACAGCTAGAGTATCTCTTAAAGGGTCCGTCGAGGAATAGCTCATGTGTTTATGTGCAGCTGTGACTGATTCTTTAACGCCTGTCAGTATAAACAGCGTGACAGAACACTTGTTCACTGATGTATGTTTTTATCTCCCCCGCAAGCTCCAGAGCGACCCAGCTGAGGGCCAGAGGTTCGAACCCGAGTCATGTCCCCTGCCAATAAAAGGACTGCAGCAACACGTACATGTAGTTAATCACTTGGGATGGTACATGTTTTACTGAAGTGCCTTGCCTGCCCACTGTATCAGCGCACTCTAGAGGCTAGTCAGGTGCCTGCAGGCAGCCAGTTGCAAAAGGTGGCCTTGCTCCACCTGTAACCAGTGGCTCTGGCCAACTGATGGAAGAAGCCGAGCTTTCAGCAGGCGGCATCTCCGCCACTGATTGGTTCACCTCACTTCCCAGTAATGGGTTTACTGGTTCATGCAGGGTTTGACAGGGCATGGCAAACACACAGCACCGTGGCATTCAAGGGCCCGTCTCCCATGGCTACCAGTAACTCACTGTTACTCCAAATCACCCATGAACAGCAATAGTTAACAGCAGAAAGGAAGCCCTATTTGCACTATGTATGATTAATACTAGGTGACAGATAATACATTCAGGCTGTTAAATCCCTTTAATTACTACAGGACTGAAACCCCATTACCAAAATTTCACTAAAATTATTAAGGACTGAATAACATACAGTAAATTCTTTGAAATTGCTGGCTGGGATAGATTCCAGATGATGTATGTATGTATGTATGTATGTATCATGGATGGATGGATATACAGTCTATAATTGTTTTTTTTTATAAAATTGCATATATGTCACTCATTTCTATATCGTCATACTAGCACACACAGTGACAAAAAAATCTGTCTCTTCTGTTACCCCTTAAAATGTGAATTATGTCATGCGTGGATCAGCCATGGCCAGGAATGAGGCACCAGCAGGTGTCAAATGGAGGGGGGGGGGTGTCTGATGCAGCCCCCTTACAAAACTCCTCTAACTGGACTGTATCTAAGTATCAGACTGAATAAAGGAACGTCTATGTGAATATGTAAATAACCTCATAATCCGATGGTTCCTTGGATAACTGTGTCAACTAATCCTTGACACGTCAGGGCTCACCTTGAGTGAAAAGAGACAATAATGTTCTGCCGGGAAAATGAAGCGTTTTCTTAACAGTCCACAGATAGCTGTGTTTGAAGACAGAGAGTCGCGAAATTCGTCCTGCGGTGCAGATTTTCATCGCACCCCTAAGAATAAAAGCCAGGACACTGAAGCGCCAGAGGGGGGGAGCCTTTCATCACAGAGCGAGGTCGCCAGACACGTCCTGCCGATCTCACGGGGACGGCTTCATTCAGAGGAAACGCTCCCTTTAATTAAAAAGGGGGTGGTGCCCAAGGGCGGGGCCTTCACACCAACAAGCGGGATGGTTACATTTTCCACGGTGGGAGAGAAAGATCGCGTCGCCTTCGGCAAAACGGTGAGACTGTAACGTTTTAAGGACTGCAGGGTCCGTCGTAAATCAAACACGCGCCGACACATTTACACGCCATTTACGACCGCGTTACCTAACTGCCCATGCTGAATTTCCCACAATGCCGTGCAGTGCCTATAATATCATTCATGATATACAAGAAAGGTCATTTTTCTAACAACTTCTATCAATCTCGCCTTTCTTTTGGCCGATTCAGCGGCCATATGGCAGCCTGGTGTCATTAAAGACGGCGGTGGGGGGGGGCGCAGGGACAGAGACGCTGCAAGGTCAGCAAAAAGTCAGGCAGTGCTGCTTAGGGCTGACTGCTGTGGGGGCAGAACCAGCTCCCCCCCCATCCCCCCCCCAACCCAGGGAGGCGAGGCAGAAACCC
Source organism: Hippopotamyrus pictus (assembly GCA_026781145.1). Lineage (NCBI taxonomy): Eukaryota > Metazoa > Chordata > Actinopteri > Osteoglossiformes > Mormyridae > Hippopotamyrus > Hippopotamyrus pictus. The sequence continues at coordinate 761,601 of JAODLC010000124.1, read as the reverse complement.
CGAATGTGCTAATACCACTAATGAAGCCATCAGAAAGAGCTCCGTCATGAAAAGGCGGCTGCATTTCAGCTCAGCTGTTATGTGGAATTGAACACAGGCAGGCCGGTAGGTTCACATCGCCAGGGTTGTGGGTTCGACTCCCTCTATGTGTAGGGGTCACATGTTCTCCTCACGTTTGCTTGGGTTTCTGGGTATTCTTGGTTTCTGTGACAGTGTGTGTGTCCCGTGACGCACCGGCATGTCTTCCAGACTGCCCCCCTCCCTCATGTCCTGTCCTGTATTCCTAGAGACATGCTCCATTAGGGGTGAATACAGGGGCGGGGCCACAGGGTGCCACTGGTGCCAGCTGAGAGCTCATTGGCCCCCAGGGTGCTCTCTTATCTGTCACTCACTGATTCATAAAAATTTCATTGGCTAAAGTTGGCCCGTCCGTATGAATCATGGCCCTTCTAATACCCACCTTAAAAATGCTAGACTGGGCCCTGGCCCCAGGCTCAAGACTCTTAACAGATAAGAGGCACCCTTCAGTTTTCGTTTGCTTCAGAAAGGCTGTTTTTTATCCCAACATCACGGCGACACAATCAAATATCTTCACTTGGCTAGAGAGCCTGGCGAGTGAATGGGAGACATACCCGGCATATGGGTCACGCTTCAGCATGGCAGCATCGCCAAGGCGGCGTGATGAATCTGGCAGAACATACGGCTAGGCACATGAGCTCTGGCACAAGGCCAGCACGGGGGGGGGGGGGGGGGGGAAGGGGACTTGGGTTCAGCAAAAGCCAACCTCCACCGATTCCACGCAATGAGATTTGGGACTGAAAATAATTACCACTGTAAATAACGGGGGCTAAGTAAATATGCGGCCCACCGCCTCCTCGCCCCCTTGCAAAAGCTACCCCCCCCCCAAGACTACCGCCTCATCAGCAGGGTTTATCATTCAGAACAGAGCCCGACGTCCATAAAAAAAAAAACCTTCCTTCCATGGAAACATCCCGGCGTTCAAATCAAACAGAGATCCATCAGCGGTACTGAACGCGCCGATCGATGTTCCTGGCCCAATTGAGCAGCAGACTCACTCCCTCAGTCCCCCCGCCCCCTGGCCCCCACAGAAATGCGATTTCACACACTGTCAGGACCGTCTGTCTTCTCATGATATCTCCAAGCATTGTGTATGTGGGTGGGTGCATGGCGTACAGCGGTGTCTCCCAACACCACCCGCGCCCCCCCCCCAGCTCCCCGCCAGACAGTCCACATTTTTTCTCCAAAAACATGGCCTGTCTGGGGGTCCCTAAGGACCAGTTCGAGAAACATTGGCGTAGACATCAAATCTTGGTGAGACCCATCTATCGGGGGGGAGGGGGGGGGGGCACAGCTTATCCCATGCAGTACAGGACACAAGGCTTAGGACGCCGTGGACACAGAACCAGAACATCACAGGGTACGCAGAACGGCACAGTCACTGTGGCTAACTGAGAGACACCAGTGAGACTAACTGCATGTCTTCTGGTTGCGGGAAGAAATCGAGATTACCGGAAGACACAGGGAAAATTTACAACCTCCACACACAGGACCAGAGATGGGATTCAAACCCCCAACCTTGGAGATGTGACTCAACAGTGGAACCCACTCAGCCACTGTGTCCGTACAAAAATAAAATTTAAGGAAGAGTGTACTGATGTGAATATGCTCATCTATCTCTACCTAAAGAGGTCTGCAATGGGGGCAGATTTCAGCATTAATAATGTGAAAATTCAGTGCCTCTGAAGAATGGACCGCCCCCCCCAACCTCCCCCCACTATCAGTCACCAATGGGGCGGCACTGAGGGGCCCCGAAGCGAATCGCAGCGAGCTGACAGAGCTCGGCCTGTGTCGCCCCCTGGGGGAGATGGTCTGATAGGACCGGGGGGGCGCCGGCCCCAGCACCGATTTCCCCTGCGGGCCAGACGGGGAACCCCTTAGCATAAAAGAACAAAGAATCGGCATGTGAAAAACAGCACTCATCACTCACTCAGAGTATGACATATACTTTTAAATTGCACATAAACTAGGCGTATGTGTTACCGATCTTGGTCCCAGGGCTGAAGCTGAGGTTTCAGTGGATCTGTGCACCTCCCTGTCTCTTTAACATCATACATATAATCAGCATCCTGTTCCCCGGGCGCCACGCATCCCAAACCCCCATCCACACGGCCATCCATTTTCTGCCCCCGCTTGTCCTATGCTGGGACGCGGGCGTCCGGAGCCTATCCAGGAAGCTACAGGCGCAAGGCAGGGAATAACCCAGGATGGGGCGCCAACCCACGGCAGGGCACACTCATCACAGTCATCACACATTCGCACCTACTGGCAGTCTGGGAATTGGGTGAACGTCAAAAAAGGTTTTCACCACTTAAAAAACGTCGGGTGGCTCAACCAAAAATATATGTATTTTGCGATTAAAAAATTTCCAAATAAAAATATTCACAAAGGGACCGTTTTATTGTCTACAATGCACCAGAAATTAATTCCACCTGACATTTCAAATTACACAGGTATCTGCATGGACATCTGTACAAACTCTTGTCCTTGATGTCAAGTTTATGCATGCAATTTATTTTTTTATCATATTACAATATTTTCATAGTCTTCCATGGGTTGTACCATCTTAAAAAGGGAAGTTGTGCAAGCCTAACCATCAGCGGAAAATGGCAATTTTTATCAATACTTGAGTTAGATCTGCTAACTTTTTCAGTGTCATGTAAAGGCCTCTAAGGGTCGTCTTTATGACGCAACATCCGGTTCACTGTTCTGAAATGCCTTTCATTTTAAAGTCCCCATTTCCCAGTCAAGCCAACTGACAAATGCTTTTCAATAGTCTCAATGGTTTTAAAACAGCAGTGTTTTGCAATGTTTTATGAGCTTAAAGTTTTAAAACAAACTCATGCCTAACTAATAATTTATTTTAATTACTTTAACAGTTTTAATACTTTTTTGTATTCTAATCATTAGCTTGGATGATTGCACCATTTGAAATTGTTGGACTTTGACAAACAAAAATGTGGAAACCGTATTAGTATATTATTCAAATGTATTGAAAAGATTAAAGAAGCTTCATACAATATTATTAGACACGCTTTACATTTATTAAAGGATTTGACAAGCTATTTTAACCCAAAGAAAAGTTAATCTCACTCATTGCTGTTGTTTTGACCGCATTGTGTTCAAAGAGCTTTGTACCTTTGTTCCAGTTCAATCCTACTTCACATTCATCACACAGCATTAAAATCAGTTTGTCCCACAAGTCTCACTCCCCCTGTCCCCCCTCCCCCCCCACAGCAAGTAAAGTTGCCTCCATCGTTCCCGGTAAAATCCCTGAATGACAGTTGACACGTGAATAGTGCCATCAGTCTCGATTACATGTCTGGCAGGCTGACACCGCAACACGCGACCAGCTCTGTGCCTGACATTTTCCACGGGCATAATTTAGCACCACAGAAACACACTTCTGGTGTATATTAAGCTCCATTTGAGCCGGTGTCATTGCGCGGGCACACCATGACCTTAACGCCGCACCCGCTGCTCCCACCTAATGGTACACAGCTGGCCAGCTAGCAAGACATCGATTAGCTACTGACTACGTATACCGTGTGTTTGGGCACTAATTATGCAACACTGTCTTTTACGGTACTGCGGGATAAAAACAACACGCTAATTCAAACAGTATTTGGTTAACGATAGACAGAATACGGAGTAACAGGACGAGATCATTATTCGTCCCGACAGTCAGCAACACCATAAACCAGGCGTGACCAATATTATCCACAAAGGGCGAGTGTGTCTAAAGGTTTTTGGGATAACGCAGTTGTGCCAACCAGTCCTCTAATTAGTACTCTAATTATGGAGTTGCAGTGAAAACCCACATGCCCAATGGCCCTTTCCGGATAGGATTGCTGACCCCTGCTGTAAACCATACGAGCAGGTCTAATTACTGCTTCAGGTACGTAGCCTCATAGTGCGTCTTTCACAACAAAGAGTTCAAAAGGCTCATCGTGTTCCATTTCAGTTCACAGTGAAATGCTGAAAGGGGCGTTTTCACGTTTAACTTCCAGCCTAAAATGTATATCTTAATTACGTCATTTAATCCCCCTGCATTCCTTGCTGTATTGAAATAATCGACAGCCTTCCAGCTGTATCCCCCCCCCCCCTCGAGTTCCGCATCCATACGTTCCGGCACGTTCCGTGGTCGTGACATCGCGGGGCGTTTACGTGCCATTACTCACAGATATGAATAATAAATGACACATCGATTCCAAACAGACCCGGGGCCACAGCGGCGAGCTCCGTGCTCCGAGAGCAGTCGCCTTCCCCATCCAATGCGATTATTCTTACATCAAACACTGCCCCCCCCCACCCCCCACCTACCCCCGAAGGGCAGGAGACTGGCCAAGTCAGAAGATGGAGCGCGCTGCCACAGCAAATGGAGAAGCTGTGTGTGGGTGGGTGGGTGGGGGGGGGGGGGTAATGTAAGTAAGACCTTCAGTGTAGAAGAGTGACTAAACACGATGTGGAACACAAACAGACAGTAACCCTAACTCCCCCCCCCAATCTCAACCCCTAGAGCAGCCTCCAGAAACACGACACACTCTCTCGCGGCTCTCTGTTTTGTTGAAGTCCCAAGTGGACTTCAACACCCTCTATGAAGCTCGTACATCGTAGCGTCATGCTAAGCTAACGACATCTTAGATAACAACATGCATTGCCTGCAGTTATGGTCACGACACCTGCCTCTGTTGCAGTTAATATACCCCACTCAGTTGTCTGATGCTCTTAATGCAGAGGTGTCCATCAAAATAACAAAAGCCCTCCCCCCTCCCAGACAGCCAAACCACCAAAAATAACAAATGACCGGAACAAGTGTGAGACCCAGTGATGTTTGGAAAGGCAGAAAGTATAACAGGAGGAGTATTCATAACAATTAAAATGCCAATTGGAAGCCTAAAGACCCAGACAGAAAACAGAATGTTCTGGAAAGATGCTTTCTGTATGGCCATAAGGAACTGCCATTAATATCAAGGCACCTAATAATAAAAGACCACTCCTGCAGGCATAAACTTATGTTCTTAACTAGAACATCAACAAGATTTCTCTTACTGGAAGTCAGTCTGTCATTTAGGGGAAGGCATGAGAACCAGCTCGCCTTAAAGATGGTGGCTGCGTTGGTTCCATCATCGATTAATCAAGGAGAAGAGTTTGACCTAGAACCTTCGTAACGTTTCAGCCAATCAGACTGATCTGTTATTACTTTCCCTGGTAACGACTGAGGTTGAGCGTGAAATTATGCAAGAACACGCTCAGAGGTGGCAAAGCCTGTCTGGAGAATTGCATGCCATCCTTAGAGACGACTCCTCAGCGAACCAAGAGCTTATGCCAGCCCAAGCCTGAGGCGGCATGACGCACAAACAAACACAGCACCTCCGTAACAGGGATCCCGGGGGACAGCTAACATAAATGTTTACGGAATTCATTCACCATTTATCCGTCGGAGTTAAACAGCCACCGGTTACCTAAAAGAGGGAGCACGGGTCTCGTGTCGAGGGCAGGATGGAACCCAGAGCCGAGGGGAGCTGGCAAAAGACAGATGGATCGATATCCCGGGAAAGTCTGGTCACACCTGAACCACCTTGGGATCCTTCCAGCTATCCAGGGTTGCAGGAAGCGATCTTTAAGTTGTTTAATATTACAGTTGGAGTATAGATTCTTTAAGATTCCATCCATCCGAAAAAAAAAAACCCTTCGAACCCTTATTTTACCAGTAAATCCGTCACCTTATGGATTATGAAGGCCTCGTTTCCCATGTAAAAATTACCAGAATTAGTCCCCGTTGTCAGCTTCCCGATCCTTGACGGAGTCAGATGTTCTTTAAGACGGCTAAAATTGTGGGGATTTAAACAGCCCGGGGCAATCTGTGAGGGATTAGAGGACCTCTCTGCTCACTCAGCCTTATTATCCCCCCCCCCCCGAATTCCAGCATCTCCATAACATGAGGGCAAAAGTGAGGCATAATCCCTGTACCTCAGGGAGGGGCGCTGCATTGCCTTCAGTTTACAACCCGACAGTGAAGCCCTGGATCTACCAAGAAGCACCTTAAACTACAGCATTGGGTGTGTGGGTCAGTGCTAAAATTTGAAGCTAGTACAGCCAGAAATATTTCGGGAGGAAACTCGGAGAGGTCCATCGACAACAGTGACTCAAAACAAATCAGTGTTTCCCAATCCTGTCCTTGGGGACCAATAGACAGTGGGCTGTCTGGCAGGGACCTGGGAGGGAGCAAAAACATGGACTGTCTGGCAGGGAGCTCGGAGGGAGCAAAAACATGGACTGACCATGGGTCCCCGAGAACCTGATTGAGAATTACTGATCCACATGAATCTTCTGTATATGGTCCCCCAGGTACTATGTATTTGTGCAGTCAACCATCTTGATAACATCAGGTCCAGCATGGTATGTTCAGGGAGGTCACCAGTGCTAGAAACACTCAGCAGCTATTTTCAGAAAGTTCAGTGTTAAACCAGTCACTGACGCTTGGCTTGCTAGATTCCCTTAAATTCTTCACCAAGCATTCAGAGATAAACATAGTAACTAAACTCTTTCAATTTTTGTCAATTCACTTTATGTAAGGGTACGGTGAAACAAAGGATTTTTCTGGGGTCATGTACAGGTACGTGTAAGACATTTATGCTCAAACGGGGAACGAAACCCGTCCTCTTCTGTAATTTCTTTGACATCTCACTGCACCTGTCAGTCAGGCCACGTCTCACACAAGCTCAAACACTATCTTGCCCTTCTCCGGTGCTGCCCCATTATAAGGGCATTAGAATCCATTTGGCAGGGCCTTCAAAGGCCATTTGCTGTTATTGCAATGGGGGGGGGGTTCCCATGGCTACAGTGGCCTAAGTGGATTCATGGCTTCCAGTTTTACTTGAAAAACCATAAGTTTGGTTAAAACTGCGACAGAGACCAGCAGCCTTAGTCTGAAGTTGTTTGTGGTCTTCTGTCCAAACCACCCTTAACGGCACGCACTGCGAGCGGCGACCCGGCAGTGAAGTCAATGCGACATGATTTATGACATAAGCAGCGACATGATTTATGACATAAGCAGCGTCATGATCATCGTGATTGTTTATAGAGTTACTCATACTTAACCTCACTATTTGAATTTACTTTAAGGCAAATAAAAATGAAAGTGTCGGGTGGTCAGACAACTACAAAGTCTTTATATAAAATAGTCCATCTGCCTGTGATATATAAATAGGTTTATACATCTTGCTTTATGCTCAAAGCAACACATATCTGAACAGAAGGAAGAGTCCCAAAGGTACAGCTACCATTAATTTGAGCTGCGTTTTCATTTAACAGGCAGCATCTCTTACGTACTTGCAATAATATATCCGTAAAATGAGTAGTTGACCAAGGAAGACTTAATTTCTAAATTCTTAGGTGTAAAATATTCTGTATAACAAGAATTTGATATGAAGCTGTGATATAACGCACGGCATTAACGACGGCACAAACATATCCAAACATAAATAATAAAGGGCTTGGTTTGCTAAACGAAATCTTCGTAAAAAACATGGCAAAATCTTACACAAACATAGTGTATATTCTTCTGAATTTAACCCAATTGTTTAAACCGAATAAAAGTTTATGAAACTTTGTTTTCAGACACTTGTAACAACACTGGGGGCAAAATACTGACACGTAAAACTTTATTATTTTTTCATCACTGCCTCATGCGAGATCCTGAGCAAAAGCACAATGAAGACGGAGGCAGCTGCTGTCTGCAAACTTGCTTCTAATGAGGGGGGAGCCCTGAGAACAGCTCTCCCCCACTTCTGCTGTGTGGAAAACCCTCTCAGCCTCCCCAGCGTCTCTTTACAGCACAAATCAATCTCAGTCCCCTTGACGGCCGCAGGTACAGGGGCTAGGTGCGGCTCTAAAATCCGTGTTTACCAGAACACAATGAGAAGAGAAGAAACATAGGACTCCTATTCCAGGAATCTGCCAATACCTCCCCCCACCCCCATACCCCACCCCTGCCATCTGCCGGTGGAAATTCCCCGGCCTCGCGTCACCCTGTGGCTGAGATTCGCCGTGGCCGCCTTGGGAAGGCTGCAGGCTGGAAGTAGATGTCCCAGGCTAGAGACACGTTGTTAAGGGAGGCCAAAGCGCCATCCTACTTGAGGCCAGAGGGAGCCAATGGGGTTCTGGGTTTAAAGTACGTCCATTCTGATAGGCGGTTACTCACACGCCAGACTGTCACCCTACCAGTTCCTACCTGGAAAAGGGGCGGGGCAAGATCATTCAGTGTAGCCCACGTGTAGTGCTGGACAGGGTAAACCACGAATGTATGGTTATAACAGGTATAAATAATGAAAGACGGACCCTGGCATGGGCGATTGCCCAGGGTGGCATCATCTGTAGGGGCTCTGATTTAGCAAACTAAGCCAACTGCCCCCAATTGGCCAGAGCGTCACATGTGCTTTGACCACTACTGCAAAAAAAAAACTTAATTCACCTCACCAGACTCAGACTACCAATGAAGGACTCATTGTAGCCTGTCAACCGCACCCTAGAGCTGTGTGTTCTGTACCGCACCCCGATACCCAGGCTGTCAAACCCGCGAGCAGGTCGCCGAGAGACGCCATCCCGGCTTCATCAGCGGCTTTCCGGACGAGTGCAGCCAGCCTGCTCCGCTCGCATCCCTGTCACGAGCTGTCAGCGTTTCCACCGCCCTGCGACGGGATCCCAGCTTTCTTGACGGCGGGCCCTCTTAATGTATTTCTGTTACTTCAAAATGGATTCCTGTCAGTTCCGCAAAACAGGGCCGGCTTTGAAAAGAGCTGCGAGTAAAATAAAACGGCCTCCTTTTCCTGTTTTATACAGCTGAACAGAACGAAGAAAGTCCTGGCTGGACACTTTGACATCGGTGCAGAGAAACCCGCTCCAGGGTGACAGTGACGCTTCCAAACAGCCACGGGCAGCTTGGCACCCGCCTCCATCGACAGCTTGCCTGGGATAGCCCCACCACATCGCCCGCAGAGCCGCGGACGGTGGCGAGAGGCGGGCCACGGACAGGCTCCAAATGCCCCCCGTCACCACAGGACTACCACCCAAGTGGCCAAGTTTGCGGAGGAGGAGGTGAGCGGCTTCATTACCATTACAATCTGCTGCAAGGGCAACGACACAGCTGCGGAAGACGGGCCTGGCTTTCGGTCTCCTGCACAAACTCCGTGTACCAGCCTGAACTTTTGTGCACAAACTTACAAAATATCACCCCTGTTATTGTTACAGAAGCCCCTACAAGAATGCTGCAGAGGGAAACTACTGAACACCAATGGTGAAATATAG